>CARXXK010000001.1:144252816-144852816 GCA_949089665.1 Macrosiphum euphorbiae | reverse complement strand
TCCCATTGAGATCTAGAATACGTCGGCCAATAAATTATTATTATCAATTTATTAATAATATCATGACACTCATATGACTCTATGACCGTATCCTTAGAACGCTTCCCTACTATTAAGAAATACCATAAGAAAATTTACATCATAGTTATATTTTTATTCAGAAATTACCTATGAAATAATAATTTGTATATTTTATCATGTGAAGTATACTAAAATTTAAAAAAGTATAAAAAACTGCAATATGAAATTAAATAGGAAGACTGTAATTAGTCCAATTTATGTGCGTATTTAATCAGATTTAATTTACCTGACCACAATAAAAAGTTGCAATATCAATTAAATCCGGTCTTTTTTCATAAGTTTATAACTTGCTTACAAATTAAAATTGAGGTAAATTCACTCTAATATTTAAGCTTATCACATAACTTGAATGGCTAATTTTTTAATGTTATGCGTTAGTAAGATAGAGACAACATAATATGTGGGTATGACGTTCTCTTAATATGTATAGATTTATTTATGTTAATTTTTAACAAATAATATAACACAATAAATCTTAACAGAATCGACTATTGCCACACTATCCCCAGGAGGTTTATTCAATTCTATATATGTATATACAAACATCAAAATATTAAATAATACCAAAAATATTATTGATTCACCTCGAATTACAGCAGAGATCACCAAATGGATTATAGACTATAGTTTATCATAGGCGACATCTTATCTGTTGCCCAGTAGAGTCACTAATCAACAATTATATATAATTTAATAATAGGGCTAAAAATTTAGATTAAACTATGCAAGATTTATATCTATTATAATTGGATTAAAATAAACAATATGTTTGGCATTTTTCCGATTTTATACATTCAAATTGTATTATCAATAAAATAATATATTTTAAACAAATAACTAATAATTCAACATATATTTAAATTGTATTTCTGTATTATTTTCAGTTATCCTTAGCAAAGTTCTCTTAAGGCCGATCTTACAATGTCGGTTAAGACTAACCGGCAGATTTCTATCGGTAACATTAAAGAAATTCTGCCGGTTAGCTTTATCAGACACTTAACCAGACATTGTAAGTTCGGCCCTTAATATGTTTAGAAACATATTAAGAGTCAAATTAATACTTAAATTTAACAATACATATTGCATTAAATTTAATTTAATATACTGTTTTGTTTTATTTTAGGTGATGTGGATAATTGTGTATTCTGGAATGCATTTTGATTAGGTACAAAAATATTCCAGTAAAAAGTTTTGTATAATTGTTTTTATTGCAATGAATTAAATTATAACTTTCTGTACAAAATGTGTTTTCTACCTAATTATTTTTGAATTATAATAAATACATAAAGACTATTTGTCCTGAGTAATTTTATTTCCTTTGGGCCTAAGTTTTCTATCCAATACATGTTTTATCTTTACTTCTTCTTCTCCGACTTTCATCGCATACCGTTCTTTTGCAATGTCTAAACTTTCACTGAGTTGAACAATTTTTTTCTAAAAATGATTAAAATGTATTAAAATAATTATTTATACTTATAACACTCAATATAACTTACAGCATATTCTCTTTGAAGCAAAAGTTTTCGTTTTTGTTTCATTCCAAATGGGGTAGGACGCCCATCCAAAAAAATGTAATCAGCACCATCCGTAAGAACTCCTCTATCCATTGGGTTCAGAGGCAGTTTTTTTCTGTAAATAAAAGTTGTCAACTTTTGTTTGACTACCAAATAAACTATATAATACAAAGAAACTAGGTTTTATAAAACCTTAATTTCCAAGTATTAAGTCAAAGCTGCTTAAAAAGGTAACTGTCTTTTTTAAATTTAAACTTAGTACTACACTTAAAATATTAGCATTTCTTTCATTAAATATGTAAAAGTGTAGAAGGCAAATATTATAGAAAAATGTTGCAATTTTACAATTAATAGTGAATAACCAAGCATGTAATTTATACAAATAAATTAAGGGGAAGGCAAATAACAAGGAAGCGTGGATTGCTGGAGTCAGGAAGAAGAATATTTTTTGTTAAGAGAATATATTTCGAATATTGGAGGTGGTGTTATTGTGGATTGTGCAAAAGTGGAGTCAATCAATGATAGTTAAATGGAAAAAAGATACTATTATGACAAGAAAACAAAAATAATCAACTATTTTATAATACATTTATAATGATAATTCATTATTCCTATAAATATTCAATTATCACAATATCCTGTTATATAATTAGTGTACAAATTGCTTAAATGTAATTGTGAAACAGCTAGTATAAATTGAATATTATAAATTATAACAAAATCTTTACAAACATAAATATTTACTACTTACAAAGTTCTCCAAGACATATCTAATCTTAAACAATAACTAGTTGAAAAATATCTGATATTTCTAAACAGATTGGTGCCCAACATTTTAAATATTTAAATTATTATTATTTTGTTGATTATGTAATTATGTTATTTAGTATTTTAAAAGTACCGAAAATTCTAAAGTTCCTTCAATTGTAGAACGAACTTAGTGAATACTGAATTACTGAAGAAGTCATCGGCCGTCGCCTAATGCTTATCACTTATCAGTGGACCACAACAAGACAATGTTATCGCTACCGGTTAACAGTGTAGCACTGAATACAGTACTATGTGGTATTATTTAGTAATCAGTTCAATGAGCCCGGTAGCCCCTTAATGACATTATTATAATATATCCCATACTCCATAGAATAAACTCAATAAAGATAACCCTGCGACGATTCTTCCCTGCGGCCTGCGCCAGCAACAAGCTTCTTAACAGTAAACAGTTCTCACCACTTCTAAATTCTAATAAACTCGTTAAATTCTTCATCGGCATTAATTGTTCATTGTTGTTAATAGGTGGTCTGGTAGTATCGGATAGGTAATAGTTTTTGGAAATCCCGTTGTTAATGTTCATTAATGACTAGTGATTACTGACTCTAGTGACTACTGACATATTTCAATTTTTATTCTGTGGTTTAACGTATAAATTGTTATTGAAGTAAATATGGATACTCAAAAAACATTGGATAGTTTCATCAAAAGTAGAAAAAGGCCAACCAATGAAGATGGTTTGCATAAAAAGGAACTACTGAACAATACTGTTGGAGTAAATAAACCAACTAGAAAACTATCATTTGATTCTACCGTGCAGCAAACTGCTAAAAAACAAAAGGTTAGTTAACTATTTAGTACTTCACTATATTAGTATACTATATAAGAATTACTTATACTGATATTATTATTGTGTTTTTTTATTTTAATGGTGATCGTAATATTAACATGACATGCAATTAACCAAATAAGTACAAAGTAAATGTATATTTTGATTGGATATACTGAAATTAGTTATTTTTATGTTGAAAAATATTTTCCATTTATAGAGCTAGTTACACACGGTCAAACAGTATAGTTTCAATGATACCTAACTTAACAAATAACCATGTGTAATTGATGTCTGACCAATTACTTTTATATCTCTAAAAACGATAACGTTTATTGCTTGTTTAATATAGACATGCGCTTGCTGTAGGGTCGAGCTGGGGCATTATAGGAATACTTTTAGGAGCATAGTAAAATGTATGTATATATTTGTTATAATAATATGTTTGAACATTTTATTTGTTGTGATAGAGAAATAAAATTATAAATACTTATGTATACCACTGGATCACTTTTATTCATCCAACATAAAATATATTGTGTATAAAATGTATTATGATTTATGACTAAAGACATTAATAGGTTGGTTATACATAATATATACATCATTTTAAACATAGCTACCGATGGTTAGCCAGATACTTGTACTAGTAATGAATCTATCCATTCGTGGCTTGGAAAACCAATAATTATATAAAATAATTTAATAATTTTTTCACCATATTGAAATTATTTAGTGTAATACCAGTTACAAGTTGTTTCTGCGAACGGGTTATTTTAAAAATTAACAATAGTAAAAAATAAACTAAGAAGTACTATGCACCAAGACCGACTTAATAGTTTATTATCAGTAGCATCCTCAGGATTTTTCAATGGGGAGGGGGGGCTTGAAAATTAGTTACAATTTTATTTTTATTTTGTCCGGTCTAATAATTTCAGACGTTTATTTGAGGTATTTTAAAATGTTTGTAACTTTTCAACTTTTCTGGTAGAAAAAATTGCTCTGATCCTAAGCTTCGATGCCCAGTGTATGTTTTTGGAAGCAAATTGGATCTAGTTGGTACTTTTAGGAGGTCGAAATTGAAAATGTTCAGTGCTTTTAAAAATAATTGGAGAAAAAAAAAATGAAAATTTATTTAAATGTTTGGTTATACCGTCTTCACTTGGATTGTATTTGAATAATTAAATTATTTTTTTCTATAAATGTCAATAAAAAATTATTTATCTGGTCAAAAAGCTTAAAAATGTAATACGTAAGTTTTTTTACTATAGCTAAAATATTAACAATACATAGGCATCATGGTTATTTTTTATAAGCATTTAAAGTTAAAATTTCGTTAAAACCACAGTTAATTTGTAGTTCAAAACACTAAATATATAATGTAGGTACACATATTAATTATTATACATTATATATTAGTAAAATATGTACAGTGTGATCCACTGATCCATTTAACGTAAGACACTTAATATACAAAAAGTAAATGGTTAAACAATAAAGTGTCTTATGTTAAATGGATCACCCTGTATACAGGGTGTTGCACGATAAATGTGTCAAACTTCTAGAGGTATTTCTACACCTCAAATGGAACAAAAAAAGTCCTTGTGACCATAATCGAATTATCAATAATAAGGGTGATAATTTCCATGTTTGTGTTTTTTTGTTTGATTCATAATAAAGTTCATATCTGCTAAACCGTAAGTACTACAATTAATTTGATTACATTGATGAAAAGCTCATAAAATTGGGATTAGGAAAACATATCTTACAAGGTTCCCACCTGTTTTTTTGGGTAAAAAGAATAACACACATTTTTTATAACTTTAAAATGTCCAAATTTTAAAAAAATCAGTTAACCCGGTTTTGTATTTATTGCTTAAAATTTGTTTACGTTTTTCCACATATTAGGTGGAATAGCGACATCTTAGATTTAACAAAAAAATCGAGTACACTGTTAAAAAGCTTATAACATTTTGAATTTTTTTTGAAATTTGCTCCCACTTGCCTTAAAATAATTGGATTGTAGGATAAAACTGAAATTTTTTAAAGTTATAAAAAATGTGTTATTCTTTTTACCCAAAAAATCAGATGGGAAGCTTGTAAGATATGTTTTCCTAATCCCAATTGTATGAGCTTTTCATCAATGTATTCAAATTAATTGTAGTACCTATGGTTTAGCAGATACGAACATTATTATGAATCAAACTTGGGTTTAACAAAAAAAAAAACAAACATGGAAATTGTCTCCCTTATTATTGATAGTTTGATTATGGTCACAAGGACT
This sequence comes from Macrosiphum euphorbiae, assembly GCA_949089665.1. NCBI lineage: Eukaryota > Metazoa > Arthropoda > Insecta > Hemiptera > Aphididae > Macrosiphum > Macrosiphum euphorbiae. The sequence continues at coordinate 144,847,340 of CARXXK010000001.1, read as the reverse complement.
TTTTTTGTTCCATTTGAGGTGTAGAAACCCCTCTAGAAGTTTGACACATTTATCGTGCAACATCCTGTAAACATTTTTTGTTTGTTAAACTGTTATTTTTTTTAGATTTTGGGTAATGTGTTTTCTTCTGTTTAAACATAATAGAATGTATATCATTTGATTTTAAACAATTTAAAATTTTATTTTTAACTTTAAAAATATATGTCTAGAAATTAGCAGCTTAACGTTATGTACACATACAACTTGATTATATTTATACATATAAATATTACACAGTTATTAATTTACAATATTAGAATGTATGTTGATGTGTTAAAAAAATAACTACAAGTATTCCCTTATGGTAAAAATAAATTTAAATACCACATTTTCATTACTAATGTACAAATCATTGATTATAAATTCTAGAATTTATAATCAATGGTACAAATTAATTTGGCTTTAAAAACACTAAAACCTTTCTTTAGGTAATGAATAATTGTCTATAAAGAACACTTTTGATGGTCTCGTGATTAACTGTTGTAGGCAGGTATCATTGTAATATAATATGATATGATCTAATTGTGTAACAATACGATATATTTTTTACTAACTATTTGAGGATGATATTTTAGTTGATAGAGATCATTGTAGTTCTCGAGGTAATTCTAGATACTTTTTTTTTCCTCGTTGAACCAACAGCAGAGGAGTCTTTGTTTGAACAATACTACTCCTCTGCTGCCATCATTTATTTGTGGATACAATTTATAAATACTTACAAATTATAGCATACAAATTCTAGAGACTTGAAACTATAGACTAAAAATAAATGTACGTATTTATTTTCTTCAATAACATACAAGATAATGGATATATTTGTCATTTGAGATATTACGCATTATTTTATAATAAAAAACCTGTGTAGCTTATACAACCATAGCCTTCAAAGTTCAAACTTATATCTACTGCAAGATAAAACAAGCAACAACTGTGGCATTACTTTAAAGAAAAAAATTAAACAATATAAAACTAACACATTTTTATGCTTAAATTCTAAAAAACATTGTACCTATCAAAACAATTGACTGAATTATGTAGGTACATGTATCTCATAACATAATTTATAGTTGTAGAATATATAATATGTATATTATTTAATATTTAAATTATTTTTAGGTTGATTCTGGAATTATAGAAAATATTGGCCAAAATAATCTAAATGCTTCTGTTGTTAATAATATTACTGTTGCCGAAAATATTTTGGAGAATAAAGAGACTGAAAATGAAAATGAAAATGAAGTCCGTTCAGAGAGAGAAACAACTCCAGATCAATCACCATCAACTAAGGCCAAATTACGTAAAGTATGTTTGTCAATAGTTGTATTATTCGAGTGTGATTAATAACTAGATAAACAATTAAATTCCCATCAATTTTATTAATTTTAAAATTAACAATTTTTCTATAACTGGTAATAAGTCAAAGAAGGTTTTCTTTCATTTGTATGTTACATTGTTAATCTAATCAATTATTATAAGCTCATATATATATTTAATTAATTTAGGAGTTGGATTTGGGCGAGTTTCGTAAGATTCTTCGCCGTAAACACAACCTTAAGAAATTACAAGAAAAAATCAACTCAGTGGAACAATCACAAATTGATCTTAACACTGCAAAGTCTAAAGTAGATGCTGCCAAAAGCCATTATTTATCGTCGTTTAAATCAGTCGATCTCCTGGTTGACACTAGCCCGGTAAAAGTTGGATCAAGTCCAATAAAACGATCTCAACTTAAACCTACAGCCTTATTTCTCACTCCAACCCAATCTATGGTTAGTCCTAGGAAAGTAATGATGTCCACTCAGATGACACATGCCAAAGAATATGTTTCGCCTAGAAAGTTATTAGATGAAGTAGGATCTCTTTTAGCTATGTCACCATCAAAACGATATGCTGCATTGGCTGATTCTAAAGCATTACCATTGCCTTTGAAGTACCGTATTTTGGATGAATTATTCAAAGCTTTGGAAACTGTTTCGTCTATGATGTTTAGTAGAAAAGAAAAAATAACTTTTAATAAACTCAAACGTGGTATTCAGCAAATGACTAGAAAGTAATCATTTAATTATTAAAATATATTTTAATTAATATTTTTATAAACAACTAATAATTGTTCAATATTTAATTTTTTAATTTTAGAAATTTTACTGAATTGCATTTGGCTCAAATTAAAACTGTTGTACCAGATTTCTTTAAGTTTGCATTGGTAAAATCACCAAAAGAGAAATCTAGTTTTGAATTAGTAATAACTCCAAATTATGGTAAATATTTGATCATAGTAATTCATTTTATACTAAGATTATTAAATTTTGATATTAATTATTAGGCTCAGTGAACGAAGATAACATTAACTTAATTGAACTAACAACTCAAAGGAAAAAGGCATTTTCTAATGCACTACTTGACATTTTGAAGGAGCGTCATGAAGTAAATTTTAATAATAATTTTAGCTAATTTAGTTTAATTAAAATAATTATTTTTTTCTTGTTTCTAGAAATATTTGAGTAAATTAACTCCACCTATTGTGATTGCCAAAGATAAAATAACCAGATGGCATCCTGAGTTTGATGTTGAAACTGTGGAAGATATCATTCCTTCAACATTACCCAAAATTGAAATTAACAAACCAAAAATAGTAACGGCAAAAGATTTATTGGGTATTGACATTTTGCTTAGCAAAAATATATAAATTATGTAAATTTAGTAATCAATTGTAATGCATTAATTACTGCTTATTTTGTTTTTAGACAAATCTCATTCGTTGTTTGTTTACAATAATCGTTTAAACCGGACTGTCACAACAATGAACAATGAAAATAAAAATTTAACTGAAAAAAAATTCCCAACAACAGACGCAAAAAATGCTTTAGAAGGAGCACTTAAAGGGATTCCTAAATCATTTTTACTAAAGGTATGTTTTTTAGTATTTTTAGTTTTTCAAGTATACTCAAATAATTTTATAAAGATTCAGGAAAAGCAAGCAGAAAAAGCTAAAGAATTGATGACACGGTCGGTGGGTCAATTAGATGAAGATAGAATGATGAATCGATTACCAGATATTGCAAGAAGAATGCGCACCTATTTTGTTCAACTTCAAAGAAATGTTTTACCATTCAAAAAAGTCATTGGTCAATTGAAGCAGAGTTACCCCGAGGCTATGACAGACCGTAATTAAATATTTGTTTGCCTTATTTTCTTTATTGGTTTATCATTTTTTTTTATTAATAGTAACATTTTATTACTATTTTAGAAGAATGGAAAGCTCACTTAAATCTTCTCCAAGAAAAAGTACCTCATTGGATTGTATCAAAAAGCTTAGATGGAATTGAACACATTCGAATTGATAAAAAAGTTGAATTTGAAGAAACTGTAATTAAAACATTACAAAAATAATTTTGATTTAACAGACTTAAATTTGCTTTAGTTTTATTTATTTACAATATATACTTTTACTTCCAGCCATTTATGTTGAAAATTTTTTTTTAGATCATGTAACCACCTGTTTGCCAAATTTTTAAATACTTTTTCAACATTATTTGCTTAAATAACTAATAAGAAATAGAAAAGTAATGTATTATACTTTTGAAATAATCTATTTGATATTATTTTTTAATAGTTTTATTTTGCTCCAAAATGTTTTAATTTGTATACTATATTTATACATATGTCATATGTACAACATTATTACTATTCCACTTATCAAAATCATATGACTTATCTTTTTGAATTCAATATGTAATATTTGCATAGGTTATTTATTTAATAATCTACATGTTTAAAAGTATTTAAACATAAAAATTCTTGAAGGTTTTTAATTAAATTCAATAAGAACCAAGTAAACAGCAGGGACATGATTTAAAAAAAAAAATATACAATATATAAATTTAAGCAGAAAATATTTAAATTTCTTTATTGTATAAATAATAGTATTTATATTTTAATAAGTTCAAAACTTAAATTTTAAAACATTTATTTTAGCCTTATATATTATCATATACAAACAATACAAAATAATATTATTCTATTAATTTACTTTAAGAATCTTGATATTTTTAAGTTTTATGTTCACTTACAAATTGTATAACATAGAAGTTTCAGCTATCATGATAAAAATATTTTAAGTAATAAAATAACCTTTTGCAGTTACACGTACTCTGTTGTATTTGATATACCTATACAAATTATTCTCGTTTGTAATACCAAATTATTTTTCAAACCTAAATTAGTATTTATATCTCCGTTCCACGAGAGAGTGCGACCGTCAATCGCATCAAAATGAATTAACTCCGACTTCACGAGGCCAAATTTCCCCCACCATGTGGTGTCTATGTAGTGTCCCATGTAGTAACGTACCACAAATATTAACCTCGACTAAGTGTGATTAAAAGTGTACGGAAATACAAAAAAAAATGAGAAATTTTATAATTTTTTGACCAAACCTATTTTATTTTGGTTTAAATCTATCCATGCAATTTTCAAGATTGAAAAATTTAAAAAAATATATAAACAGTTTTAGATTACGAGTGAAGCAATGAATAATTGTATTAATTTTACAATGATAGATAGGTACCTAGGTATTTTATTTTATTTTTTTCCTTATTTGTGTCTGTGTACACGATACGCAGTTGTAATAATGCTTCGATTTTAAATTCAGTATCTTGTTCGATGGAACTAGGAGTGAATCTAGTTGGTACATTGAGGAGATTTAAAAATCTAAGATTTTTAGTAGCTTATAAAAGCGCCGGAAAAACAAAAAAAATGAACGTAAACCGTAATTTTTACTCAAAATCGATTCCGGTTTGTGGGGTAGCTCTATGACCGTAGATGTATCAAATTTTCACTGAATATTTGTGTTTTCTATACACCATAAGACGTTCAAAATATTTTGACTTGTTTTGAGTTGTTTACGGAGTACGGACATTTTCAGTTTACAATTTTTTTATGTTTTTTTCTATAGATGTCACGCTATGTCAATAACATTTAACATTTTATTCATTGGGTCAAAAACCTTGAAAATTGAATACAAGACTATTAATATCATAAACGTGTGGCGTGTCTACGGTTGCAGCCTAGGGTGCTTGGGCTTCCCCTGCAATTTTTGAAAGGTGCTGGTCAACCGAGTTTTAAATCAGAAGGGTCACAACATTTATTTTTTTTTTTAAACTTGATATTTTTGTGTGTATTGTTAAAATTACTATTTACCTACAAGGATATGTTCAACAAAATTAGGTAGATAATATCTTCATTTAACATGTATTGTCAAATTGATAATGATTTCCTGACTTCGGAAATCAGAAAAATCTGCTATAAAAACTTGAGACAGACGAAGACGGTACGGTACGCATATAGATATTATTGATATTATTGTTTTACTATACCTACGCCGTATACGGGAGACGGGAGTTGTCATTTTATAGTATAGGATTATGTTTGATTTGTAGTTAGGTGGTGTAATCCAAGGCAGTAGATGAATAACATTTCTGAAGTTACTGTAGATAATTATTGTAAATCGATAATTTAGACTTTTTTGAAAATTATATAATTAATATTTCATCGTGGAGGGTGAGGGCTTGAAAAAATACGGCTTTGCGTGTATAGGGCCTTTTTCGGTTCACCAATAAGGTAGCGCCGATCATTAGCTAGGCTGCTCTTGCCGATGAAGTCTCTAGTCACGCTTAATACTTATGGTTAATATATTGTAACAATGGAAGTTGAAAAATATTAAAAATACTGCATAGTCACAATTATTTTTTTTTAAGTATTTAAAATTCAAATTTTATGCTATAATTATAATAGTATGCTACTATCCACCACTCCACCTTTCATCTACATTCTACATAATTCAAACTGGTTTTACAAATTTTTATTTATTTTCCCGCCTTATCATGCTTTATTTATGATTACAATTATTACATAGCACAGCTGCTAAACAATAGAATGATGATAGTCAAATTTCTGATATCAAATTTTATAATTTTTTTTGTTACAAAATGTATATTTAACTGAATGATAAGTAATAAATGATAACTACTATACACTGTCTTGTAATAAGTCTTTTAATAGCTTAACTTTATTTTGTGCTAAAAGCTAATGAGTCACGACATGTTGGGTCTAATTTTTCATGTAAATATGTAATGAGCAATAACTACCGAATTTCATAAATAATTAATAATTAATTCATAATATAGTATATTAGTATATACAATATACATAGGTACATAGTTTTAACTTCCAATTTTTTTGATCTCTTTCTTAAACTAACTCATCATTCATCATTCATTATTTTAAATCGTTGGTTGAATGACACAATAATATTATCATGTCCAGTATAGAATCAAAAATTAAAAACAGATCTGCAAATTACAAACGTGGTAAAAACCGAGATGTCAATTTTCGAGACATCATGCGACATGTATGTAACAGTGTATTAATAATTTGTTTTTATGTTTTGATTAAATATATTTATTTTTATTATTAGAGGTATAAAAGTATCATTAAGAACAAACGAGAGTCTCTTTTAGAAAAAGTTCGCAATGTTGCGTATGAAATGCGAGAAAATGAGGTCACTTCGTTTATTGACAAGACATGCATAAAGTAAGATTATTTCTTTAATATCTGAATAGGTAATGTATGTGTAATTATATTTTGTATTATATTTATATTTATCATTTTAAACTACCTAGTTACAGTTGACACTGTTAGAAGTCAGTCTTGACAATTCTGTAGTCACATAAATGTATGTAATTGTATAGTTTTAAAACCTATTTGAGTTAGGACCTTATGGAGAATATTTGATAAATTAGAGAACCATGGCGAACCAAAGGTGTGACCATTTGACACCATGAATTATTCATTTTGATGTTCCTCTTGTCATTATCATCTTCCTTGCTTTACTCACCTCCAGTGTTGGGTATTAACTAGTAACGTTACTTAATTTCATTAGAATTATTTCAAAGTAAATAAAATTACTTTTGATAAGTAATTTCTAGTACCTATAATGCGTTACAGTTTCGTGATACTTGGTACATATTTCAAATTGAAAAATAATAATAACATTATAAAATATGTCTATAAATGTCTAATATACCTACTTGATACCCGCAGTATTAAGGTTAGTTTGGTTTAAATCATTGAGTGGAACGCTAAATTTTTAAAAGTCCTTTAGCACCCCTTCTATTATATTTCCAATTCGAGCACTGAGTGTTAGAAATGATTGCACCTTATTATACCTTTTTACTATATTGTATTTCTAGTTAGGTTGCTTGTAGAATGACAATAAACTGCTCAGAAATTCCACTTTTGTAACAAGGAAGTAACAGTTACTTTGTTATTTGAAAAGTAAAGTAATTTAATTACAATTTTATTTGAGTGACGAGTAAAGTAACTTTATTACTTTTTAAAAGTAATTTACCCAACACTACTAATCTCTATATATATACAAATTAATGTACATTTGTATGGGGCTTATAGATTTGGAACTACTGAACTGATTGGCACCAAACTTTGCACACATATGAGATTTGGAGGATTGTTCTTTGTTTCAATTTTCAGCCCATATAATTTGCTATAAGGTAGCTCACACATGGATTTTGTTTTGGTCCACAATAGTAAAATAATTTTTTTTATATACAAAAGGTTATTATTGGTTAAAGAAATAATATTTAAAAAAATTTTACAAACCAGCCGACCCAATATGTGTTGCTATTGGGTTGTTTTTAAATAAAAGAAAATAGTATTTATATAATTGTTTGATATTCAAATGACAAATATACAACAAAAAACAATGTCCATATGTTTGTAGCTTATAGACCCAAAAACTACTGTTCCAATATAAGAAAAAAAAAATGTCAGATATTGTTCTTAAACATATCAGAAAAATTTAGAGAGTAGTTTGAATTATGTTCGAAAATATACCAATTGCCTGATCCAATCTGCCCCACAGGTATAAGCCTTAGGGGCTTTTTTAAACACCTGACACACCTACAGAATCTAACAGAATTATATCAATTAATTTTACTCTAAGCTTGGTTTCAAGAGCCACATGAAACTGATTTAAGAGCCTTGTTGTGGCCACCCTTGCTATACATTATTAGCTATATCTACTCTAATACTATAGGATATTATTAAATAATATTAAAAATGCTTTAATGTGTAATAAAATTTATTTATTTTTTATATTTATCTGTATAACAAGAATTGATGTGGATGAAGATGATGGATTTCATTCTCTGGACGAAGAAGATAAAATATTTGATGAAATTAAACAGGAAATTTTAGATGAAGAAAGTACGTATTGAACATAGTAAAATTATATTTTCATGCTAGTATGTTTTACTTTACAAATGTGTGTATTTATATTTTAGTGAAATGGATATGTGAACAAGATATCGATTATAATGTATATTTACAGCATTTACACAATAGTTCAATTGAATGTCCTGTCTGCCGCACAGGCAACCTCATAAAATCAACTGTCAATACAATTTCTTGTGATGTATGCCATACATCCATTCAGACATTCCTTGGAATTGATGCGTTAAAAAATAATATGGAAAATACAGTTGCTGAACATTCATCTGTTTGTCAGTCACCAATTGAATGTATTGTTTTTCCGACACCTTATGATAATTCTATGTTTATGTTATGTAACATCTGTCAGTTCCTTTTTCAGATATCATAAGTTAGGTTAATAATAATAAGAATCATAATATATAATAATATGTTTAAGCTGATGAATTATGTTAAACCTGTATTCAAAATTATTTTAATATAATGTCTGTATTTCAGTTTCTCTGTAGATTAAAATTTTTAACAAACAAATATTTTGGGTGATTTATATTAATGTATTGACATAATTATAATAATATATAAAATATATCCTATAATAATATTGTATTTTTTTTATTATTTAAATAATTTATTGTTCCATTAAGAGCTGTGAGTCACTGAAAAATTGAATTCAATTGACCATCTAATTGAATGGGTTATTATTCTATTGTGAATGTTCTATGTAGTCTACAGTTTCCTTTTTAAAACTACATGATGTAGTTCTAAGCTGGTTTAAAATAACTTTACTAATACTCATAAAATATATATCTTACTTTTAACATCTGTGTGATGATGTTAATATTTGAGTGAAAAATGCAAAATTTTTTTATAACCGTTTATCTTATTTTAACTGTATTTAATGTAAAAGCACTGGAGAATTTCAAGGGTATACTATTATTTTTTTTACTTATTAATAATAATATATAATTTATACATTTTAATTAATGTTCATATTTTGAAAATAGAAAGATGTGAAATCCCAATTATGCGTGGTCCATGTCAAAATTGGATACATAAATGGTACTATGATTCTATTTTACACCAATGTAGGACTTACATAAGTGGTATTTGTAAAAGTGAAAATATATTTGATTCTGAGGCAGAATGTTTGTATTACTGTGTTGGTGCTAAAAGTAAACTTAGTACATATTTTTAGCTTACCCAAATATTTAACCTTTTAATTTTTCTTAGACCATAATAATACATACTTTGTCTCAGAACCGGTTGAACAAAAATATGAATATGGTTCATCTACATTGGCACCAATCGCTCCAAGCGATAGAGGTGCAGAACTTACATTTTCTGAATCCGGTCATTATACTGTATTTATGATGGCTGAAAACAATGCGTTTATACAGCTTGATGGCAATCGTATTCCTACCTTTCAATTAAGGTAAAATTTGTCAACATCATAATATTATTATTCTTAAAATTTCTAATCATTTGATTAAAATAGGCTTTGTCGAGAAATTTCATTCCAATTTCGTACACGTTTACCGCATGGATTACTTGTTTATCATAGTGTAAAAGATAGACCAACGGGTCTTCCTCCCTATGCTTTGTATGTCATTGTTGAAAAGGGACAACTTAAAGTAGTGCACGTCTATGGTAAACATTCAACCTCTGTAATAGTCGGAGAAGGTGAGTAAGAGATTTTATATAAAATGTATTAAGAAAATGTAGTTATTGTAACTATAATCGATAAAATAAATCTTCAAAAGATATTTTGAGTCTGAAAACACTTTAAAAAATAAAGAAATTTTTATAATTAAACATAAGTTATAAGTAGTCATTAAGCTATAAGTTATAACTTATAAGATTATAAAATCTATATACATTGTACATATTTACAGAAAAAGCCTTTCAAAATGGTAGGTTATATTCAAACAAGTATTTGAGAAGTTGGCCGATTTTTAGTAAATTCATAAGGTCTAGATAATGTTTAGTTCAACTATGTTAGTCCAATCTTTTTGTCCTATAGGCTATAAAGTAAAGACCAGAACACGCTATAGTTTAATATATTTTTCATCCAAAACACTCAGTTTAAAAAAACTATTATTTGGGAAAATTTTGATTACCATGGTTTCAATTATAGAATTTTATTGGTATGTGTATTTTAAAGTATTGTTCTTAGTATAATTATTTCTTTAGAAATAATATTTTCATCTTAAAATCTATGTGATTACATATTATGCCATGAATAATTAAATCTAATAAGTACATGTTTATTACAATAAATTCATTGCTCATAATTTATATTATAAACAATGGATTTTGTTATCAACATTTCATTTGTAATAACAAACTTAATGTACAATAAATGTGTCGTTCTTTTTCATTTGGTTTTCTTAAGACTACACTTATGAAATAATAGATAAAAATTAAAAGTACATTGGACTTAAAAAATAATGGACAAAAATTTATGTCGAACATAGGTAACTGATAACTGGACTAAACAAAAATTGGATCTTACGTGTAGTACAATTACTCTTGTAACCACTCGCGAGGTTAAAATGTTAAGCATTTTTCTTATATTTTGAGTCATTTACTCTAAAAATGTAAAAGAGAATCAATTGTTAATAAAATTATCATTTCAGAAAATAAACTTGACTTTTTTTTTTAGAAGAGACCTTGATATTTGCTATAGAACTATTTTAAGGCAATGCATGTTGATTATATTTTATATTAATTTAGAACATATTTACATAAAATAACCTTAGAGACTTGATAAATACATAAAACAGGCACTAACAAATATAATTTTAAAATTAAAAGTATACTCACATCAGGCTTATAGAATATAATATATAGGTACTATAATATTATTATAACTACTAAAATATTATTATATATTATTAGGAAGGCTTAGCTGTGAATTCAAAAATTGATTTCTTTATTTGGCAGGGTGGAAATTCTTATATTTTTTTCAATTGTATAATTATTAATTACTAAAAACTAAACAATAGTATTTAAAGATAATTTTTTGTCTAGGTAAGGTATTATTGTAATTTTATAAGGTTTTGTTTTACATTTTAGGATTGAATCATGATATTTGGCACACTGTAACTGTACGTATAGATGTACATGGAGCTAGACTTATAGCAAAAGTAGATAATATAAGTGCAGAAAAAATAATACAAGGATTACACAAGTCTAGTAATTATGGGATATCTACTGACTTAACATCTGTCGTTTTAATTGGTGGTATGAACATTATGTAAATTATTGTAATTTTGTTATATTAAAATGAATTTAATTTTCCTTACTCTATTGACATAATTCAGAAACAAATTACGTTTAATTAAGTTTTAAAGAATATTTATCCAAAACAAAAATAAATTGTTATAAATTAATGGTATAGCTATTGTATAGCAGTAACTTTGTTTATATAATATTGCATTATAGGTACAATCAAACACTCAAACATTACTTGGGAGTTGGGGCAGTTTCAAATTTAATTGGAAATTATTGAGAAAGAAATATACCTTACTATCTAATTCTTCCAAGCTACAACATCTGTGTTTTGATTATTTTTTTAAGAATATATCAAATCTAAATAAATATCATGGATCTTTTCAAACTTCTTATTTTAATTTTGTGACTTCCTCAAGTTACCCTAAATAGTGTCATATTCAATGAATGGAGGAGGGCAGTCATACAACCATTATTTAAAATCAAATTCTTCATTATTAAGGGCTATCACAGGGCAAACATTTAGATATGTATAATATAATTATATATTACAAGTTAAGTTATAAAATGTTCATACTTGAAATGAAGAATTTCTAAACTACTTTTATATTGTGGAGAACTGTTCAATTCATTCACATAAGGGTCAAGGGTGGACTCTCCGGGATTAACAAACTAGAAGACAGAACTATAAAATAGCTTTACTAGCTGAATATTAACTTTTAGACTAAATTGCTGCTATTGAATAGTTACCAATTTTTTTGTAATTAAAGTTAAATATTCTTTGTATACCATACACATATGTATATATTATTTGGAGAAAATGTTAATTTTGAATATAGATTAAGTGTAAATTATAATAACTTTTGTTGATACGGAAAAACCGAAGTATCTTTTTGCCCCTAGTTGTTCGATGGTATCTATTTAGGTGTCTATTTATTATTTTTAATACCTAATATTATATTTTGAATTTCTGTATAATTAATTTAGGTTTGAGCCCAGAGGAAAAACTACATGGTGTGAAGTATATTATTGAATCATTTGTTGGCTGCATAAAAGAAATGGTTTTGAGTGCTGGAAAAGCTGCTTCGGATTTATTACCCATCAAACCGTTAATTGCTACTAAACACGACAATGTACAAGAGGGCTGCATAGATAAGTACGGTTTATTTTATAATCATTTAAGAGTAAATTATTGATGCTTAAAATACAAGTTATGTGTACACTAATCACTTTAAACACCAATTCCAGATGTAAAACTGAAGAAAATATTTGTTTTAAAGGTAGTTTATGTATTAACCATTATAATCAATTGTCTTGTGATTGTTTCGGAACTCTTTATGAAGGCGAATACTGTGATATTTATGGTATTATATTTATAATTTTTTTTGTTAGATATTTACTGCATGTAAATCTTTAACAGTGGCGTACGCAGGATTTTTCAATGGAGGCGGGAAGGCTTGAAAATTAGTAATTTTTATTTTGTCCAGTCTAATAATTTCAGACATCTATTTTAGGTATTTTAAAATGTTTGTAACTTTTCAACTTTTCTGGTAGTAGAAATGCTCTGATCATAAGCTTTGATGCCCGGTGTATGTTTTTGGAAGCAAATTGGATCTAGTTGGTACTTTTAGGAGATCAAAATTGAAAATGCTCAGTGCTTTTTAAAATAATTAGAGAAAAAAAAATGAAAATTTATTAAAATTATTTGGTAACCCGCTTGGTTATACCACAGAATAGATTAAATATCTATTCTGTGTTTATACCGTCCTCACTTGGATTGTATTTGATTAATTAACATTTTTTTTTTTTCTATAAATGTCAATAAACAATTATTTATCTGATCAAAGAGCTTAAAAATGTAATGCGTAAGTTTTTATTATAGCTAAAATATAAACGATACATCATGGTTTTTTTTTATAAGCATTTAAAGTTCAAATTTCGTCAAAACCACAGTTATTTTGAAGTTCAAAACTTATAAAATATTAAATGTGTATAGCTAAGGCTAGAAAATTTAATACAAGGTGTTTTATACAAGTAGTTCATACTTTTACCGAAAAATGACAGATAATTCATATAAAAATTGGTATGCAATTACAATGTTTTTTCAAAAATGAATTCATTCTGGTAAGACGTATATGAAATTTATGTCTTACTTATTAATTATTATAGTTGACAGTTGAAGCTTGATAAATATTTTTTTTAAGTAATATAGTATGGACAATGGGGGGAGGGCTTCAGCCCCTTAGACCCCTCCCTGCGGACGCCACTGATCTTTAATGTATAAACTTTAAAACTTATAAATTATTTTCAGTTTCTACTGTATTAACTTTAAGAGGATCTTCCTATGTATCTTACCGTGTTTATGATTGGAAAGATAGGGTTCATTCAAGTATGAATCGTATTAGTTTTATGTTTAAGACCAGATTTGATGATTCTGCTTTGTTTTATGCGAGCGGAGAGTCCCATAAACATCACCACATTGCGATATCAATTTATAATGGATCAGTTATTGTTGAAATTGAACTTGGTGATGGAGAGCCTATAATATTTGCAACTGTAGGTAATAACACAAACTCAAATCAATGGCATAACTTGACAATATTACATAAAGAAAATATGGTCGATATTATGTTTAATGGAGAAACTAAAAATTATATTTTGGCTGGAACTCGAAATTATTTATACATAGATCCTGAAATATATTTTGGTGGCGGTCCAACACTTTCTAATAAACCTGGTACAATATTAATTATAAATAATATTTCAATTAAAAATAAGTTTGATTAAATTAACAAATTAAATTAAATTTCAGGTTTGAAATCACATAATAACTTTGTAGGTTCTCTAAAATATGTTTTCTTTAATGACATATCAATTTTATATGAATTAAAAAGAGGAAATCCAAAAGTACATTACATTGGATTTTTATCACCAGAATTCACAGAAACTGAAGTTGACATGATTCCTATAACATTACCATTTCCATCTTCACATATTGTATGGCCAGTAGCATCTGTTAACCATATAAGTGTGATGTTTGATTTTAAAAGTCATAAGCACATGGCTATTTTAGTATCATCACCTGTCACAACATCCACTCAGAATTCTTCAGGGTTTTGGGAAGTAAGTGGACATTTGTAACTGAACAATTTATAAACTGATAATTTGTTTATATTGCATAATTAATTTATTAAAAACATTGTTATAAGTTGCGGATGGTAAACAATGAAATACGTTTTGAACTCACACCATCATCTAGTAAAAATGTCACACAATTAACAACTGTTAAATATGATTTAAACATTGAAGGGTCTTGGCATAAAGTTTGTTTAAATTACACTAAAGGATTGCTTACATTAAATGTGGATGACAAAAATAAGACAACTTTTTTAAATGGCATTCAAAATTTTTTGGCCGAACAGACTATAACTATTGGTAGTGGAATTGGAGGCAAAGGAAGTTTTGGTATAAAATCATAATTCAATTTAATTTAAATTATATTAATTAAAAATATATTATTATTATAGGCCTTGTTGGTTGTATACGAGAGATTTGGTTAGATGGTATATTTTTAGAGTCTAGACAAATGGTTAGAACTAATAGAACAACTGGCCAAGTGTCAATTGATAATTGTCAATTAGTAGATCCATGTAAGAGACCAAATGCTTGTGAACACGATGGTAAATGTTCAGTCGTTGATGATAAAGTAATTTGTGACTGTAAAGGAACTGGATATATTGGAAAAAATTGCCATTTTGGTAAAAATACATATAATTATATATAATTCAAACAAATATCAATATAATTGAATTGATTTAGCACAGTTTCGTAAGACATGCGAAGAACTCGCTCTTTTAGGTTATACTAAGCCTGATGTTTATCTCATTGATATTGATGGAAACGGCAAATTTCCCCCAGCTCATGTTAAATGTGAATTTGGGGTTCAAGGAGATTCAAAAACTATTGTTGAACATAATTTACCTAGTCAAATCGTAATACAACCTAAAGATTGCATTTAATAATTAAATGTACATTCATATATTTTTACAAATTTAGGATGTTAGAAGTGCAGCAGAATCAGATTTTAGCTTTACTATAACATATAGAGATTTTCCTCCAGAAATGTTGAAGGAGCTTATATCACATTCGTTGCATTGTAGTCAGTACATAAAATATGATTGTTATAAGGCTCCATTAGATCTTCATTCTGCAACATGGTTTACTTCCGCTGCTCAAGAAGAGCTCATTAATTTTATTGGTTATGCCAAACGAGGATCTTGCCCATGTTCAAGTATTTTTTATATTCATTTTTAATTTAGATTTTTTTTTTTTCATAATATTAATTTTTAGTGAATAAAACATGTTCAAATCGTACACATTCATGTAATTGTGATTTTCCTGATGCTAAATGGCATTCAGATGAAGGACATTATCTAACTTCTAAATATGGAGGATTAGGAATTACAAAAATGGTGTTTTTACAGCAAGAACATTTAGAGCTTGATGCTTTAGGACGTATAACATTAGGCCCACTTGAATGTGTTGAAACAAGTTAAGTTTAATAAAAGAAAATTTGAAAAACTTTATAAAAAATAAACTTTTTATATTTTCAGACACTCAGAAATATGTCGTAACATTTACAACAAGTCAATCTTATATAGAAGTACCAGGTTGGAGAAAAGGAGACATAGCATTCAGTTTTAGGACTACTGGTGAAAAAGCAATTTTACTTTACCAACCACCGATTCGAAGACAACACCCTTCTTTTATGGTGGCTCTCACAAGTGGTATATTTTTTATGAACTAAATTAACTATGATTCTAAAGTTAAATGTTGTTAATATTTTATTAATGTATTTATTCATGACACTGTAACATTTAGATTTTAAATTAACTTTTAATTTTACGTTAAATTCTGGAAAATCAAGAGACATGGAAGTAAAATCTAGACGGCGACTAAATAACGGCGAATGGCAGAAAATTTGGATTGATTATAACTCTCATCATGTACGCTTTATGATTAATACAGATTATGAAATGATTGATTTATTGCCCAATGAAAAATTTGGTCCTTTTGAAGGAAGTATGTATATTGGAGGTGCTACTGAGTAAGTTTATTACCTATTTATTATTCTTCTCTTCACCATGAAAATAATAAATTTGGTTTAGAGACCTTCTTCAAGTTACAACTGTGAGTCAAGGTTTAATAGGATGTTTTCGAGGATTGGTAGTAAATGGTGAAATTTTAGATATATATTCATACATGAGTGTTCATCTATCCGAAATTATAAAAGAATGTAAGCCATCATGCGCTCCAAATCCATGTAAAAATGGAGCAAAATGTAAAGAACTATGGAGTACATTTCAATGTGTTTGTGAAAATCCTTGGGCCTATAGTGGGATATATTGTGAAAATAGTAAAGTACCTACTAATTAATTAAAATCAATGATGAAATAATATCTAAATCTTCAGTTGTTTATGCTTATTATTATACTAATGGCTATTATTTATCATTTATTTAGATATCAATACACAAGGTTTAACATTTATTACGAGAGAATCATATTTTAAACGGAATTATTTTATCAACAATATAACAGAATTAAGTCAAGAGTCTTACTATAAACTTTTGACTAAAGATATTTTAATGAATTTAAGAACATATGACGAAAATTCATTAATATTACATGCAAATGATCATTTAAACAATTTTGTGCAACTTTTTATTTTGAATGGAAATTCTGTGGTATTTGTGTTTAATCATTCTCATAAAATTTACAATATAACTGTAAAATATCCAGGTAGATTTTGAGTTCTATATGTATTATGATTTATGATTACATGAAGCTAATTATTTAACTAAATAATTTAAGGTTTAAATCGAGGAAAATCTATTCAACTAGCTTTGGTAAGAACAGAAAATGTTACTATGTTGTATGTCAATGAAATAAACAGTTCTGTTCCAGTCGGATATAGTCTATTGATAAATTATACTAGCAAACCTTGGATAAATCCAGAACTAGGTGAGTCCACGTATAAATATATTTATATGGTATATACTCAGTGCTCTAAAAAGTGTTATTCAAATGTAATAGGTACATAGCTGTACATAGTATGCATTACATTTTTATTTGTCTATGTTTATTGATTGTTTCTAGAGATTTTATCACCACAAAGACCCCCTGCTCCTCCTACTGAATACTTTCAAGTAAATATTGGTGGATTTGATCCAGAAAATTTAATTAGTAGTAAAAAAGAACCTGTGCGGCTGTCTGGATATGTTGGTTGTGTACGAGGATTAAAAATAGACGATTTTGTAGTCAGTTTTAGTAGTCTTGGCTTAGCAAATTCTTCATTTAATACTTCTAAAGAAAAGGGTATAATATGTGTAAATCATAAATATTGATAATTTTTTAATTATTTAAATCTTGTAGAACTTAGAGGTATAATATCTGGTTGCAATATGAAATGTGACGAACAACAGCCCTGTAAAAACAAAGGTATTTGTATTGAAAATTTTGAAAAAGGAGGTAGTTCGTGTGATTGTGAGCATACATCTTATTATGGAGATTTTTGCGGTTTAGGTAATGATATTTTTTAATTTGTTAACTTTCTTACTTTTTAAAACTTATTGTGTTTAGATAAAGGAGCAGATTTTAGTGGTGTCTCGGTTTTACGCAGAAAATTTCTTCTGGAAGGACCAGTTACACAAGTAAAATTGAATCTAGCTTTCTCAAGTAGTGACAAGAGACAACGAAGCACAGTTTTATTGCTTATCCAAACCGAGAACAAGTAAAATGTTGTTTGAATTTAAATAAATGATCTATAGTCTATAGTGAATGTACAGTGGTGCAACTAGGGTTCAAATCTTGGGGGTGCTACCATAATGAATCGCTCACAAATCCGTGGGGGCTCCTCCCCCACACCCCCTAACATTTCCATTATTTAAATTATACAACCATTCACAGTTATACCATTAATAGAAAATCAATTTATCACATTTTGTTTTATTTTTATTATATTATAATTCAAAGTGTCAAACATAGTTTTCTATCGATACTAGCAAATGAGTTTAATATTTCTTCAGGTACAATTTCATTAGCTAGGTCTCTCTCGATATTTATAATGCTCAAATTAGTATAATAGTAATTAGTAATAATATACTGTAAATTGTAATATAAATGATGATATTATGTATCATGTACGCAAGATAACTGTTAAGAACAAAAATAACTGATGTCTGATAGTAAAATCTTAAAAAATAAAATTACCTAAATTATTGTTAAAACTTTAGATATTTGAAATTACAAAGACATGGAACTTGGGAGTGTTTAAATTAAAATTGGGGGTGCTTAAGCACCCCCTAGCACCTCCATAGTTGCGCCACTGGGAATGTATTAGTTATAAATTTTTTTTTTTTTTGTTATATACTATTTCTTGAGGTCCGTCATTAAATATACCTGATTGTATATTTTTTATTATTACCATAATTTAATATATTAAACCTATATTTTTTTAATTGTTATTATTACATATTTAAAATGATATGAAATTGTTATGTAGGAGAAGTTACTATCTTATTGTTGCATTAAATGAAAAAGGTGAAATGGTATTTGAAGAAGATCGTGAGGGAACAGGAGGAGCATTTGGTGCACATATTAAAGATAGAAACTTTTTAAACGGAGCGAGACACTCAGTTTATTATAAACGTACTGAATCTAGTTCAATACTTATGGTAAATTATGTTTACTTATGTATATATATGCATTTGTGGTTTAAGATTTATTTACAAATTATAATAACTATCTTCTTTGATAAACATAGGTCGATAGAGATCCTATAGAACTAAAAAAAATCCCAGTTCTAAGCTTAACAGATACTTTAACAGATATCACTGCTGGAGATAATGAAGTACAAATCGGTGGACTTAATACAACTGACCCACGTTTTGCTTCTTATACAAGTTATAGTGGATGCATTTCAAGTAATATTTGTATACTTTAATTAATATTGACAAAATGTAAGATACTTGTTAATTGGGCTTTATCCATCATATTGTCTTTAATTAAAAATATAAATGTATATAATATATTGTTTTTTTTTTTTTTTTTAATTTACCAACATCGGGGTATATATTATTCTATAATTTAACCTTGATTATACCGATACAGATTCATATATATTTATTATTTAAGTATAGTATTCAGTTAAATGATATTGATTTTTATATAGATACTATAAATGCAATAACTGTTATTATTTACTACCAGTTACCACTTGGTTATAAACTTTCCAATTATAATTTAAATACTAATTATAAATACTTTATTTTATTTTTATTTATAAATATATTAAATGTAGGTTAATAGCAAATAAATAATATACACACCTTTATTAATTATATATTTTAATTTTAGATGTATTTTTGGAAGTCAATTATAATGCAATGAGACCTTTAGATGAATATATGCTATTTACAAAAACTGGTAGTGAGAAAGTAAATGTAACAAATTCTCAAGGAGTTCGCAGTGCTCAGTGTGCTTCTTTTGATGATATACATAAACCTAGACCTGGACCTTCACTTAACATAAGCTATGTATGAATTATTTTATTACCTTATACCTACTATTATTTATTATAAATTCTTTCTTATTTTCTAGGGAGTAGATCAAACTTGGGTCTTAGATCCTCCAGCTCGTATGCCTTATGATTCTAAGTATGCAAAAGTGTTCACTCAACAAGATAATACATTTAATGGTAAGTTCAAATTTTTAGGGCAACCTTTTGAAAAATATATTATGTTTCAAACTTATATTTTATAACTAATAATTTATGGCACAAAATATTAAAAATATTTAGATTCAGATATTTTAACCAGTTATAAATGATTAGTTTCAAGTGTTTATTTATAAAATTTTTTTCTTTTTAAAGTTGTTGCAATGGTAATGGCGAGTATTTTATCGTTAGTAATAATATCTGTGTCATACCATGCATATCACACCAATGTTAAATGGAAAAAACGACGAGATGAAGAAATTAATGCTGAAATAGCGCGAAATAAACGACAGTCAATTCAAATGCAAGAAGGATACAAACTTGTAAAAGTATAATAAAGTTAAATATTTTTTTAAGGTTACTAATGTACCTACTTAATAATAGAAAGTTATAATTTATTTTTACACCATATTCAGGAAGATAAACTTCAACTTAATGGAATAAATATGGAAATGAAATCATTGTCTAAACAGCCACTGCCTATTGTTCGATTCTATACTCCTGCGGATGAAGATAATGAAGGTTTAAAAGGAAAAGAATTACGTATTGAACCAAGATTGAAACACTCGGCTATAAGAGGTATATTTTTTTTCAATAAAATATTATAAAAACTATATAAATTAATTGTATAGGTTATTTAACCAAAGTAGACAAAACGTGGGAGCCTATTGAAGAAACATCTGAAATATTAGAAGAAATTACCGAAGATAAACAATAGCGTCAATAAATCTTACTATTAATCATAAAATTAAATTACATAATCATCAAATTTGTATTGTACATTTTATAAAGATAGGTATTTTAATTAAAAATATTAATTTCACGTTTGTATACCGTTAATCGTAGTACCTATTTTTGTATTATTTGTACTAAAGTTAATGACTTGCTGTTTGAGTAAAATATATAGACTTACGAGTTAAGGGGTGGGCACCTACCTGATTATTATTTAATTAGGTAATAAATATTTATTTAATATACAAACAATATAAATTATAATATATTATATATTTATAGCTTCTATACAAGTTTTTCATAGGTACTTTATGTAATTATGTGATATTGTTTATTCGATTCAGTAAACTAAGAGTGTAAAAACATTACAACAAGTAGGTATAACTATTAAACTGTAAAATTGTAACTTGTAAGGATGTACATTTTGCAATTTTTAATTTGGAAGTATTAAACACAAACAATTTATAATCAGAAGCTTACCTAAGTTGAAGTATGGCTTTTAACCACTTACTTATAATATGTATTCATAACTAATAAGTTATACATGGTGTTAAAAATAATCTAAATTAAAAAAAGGGAAAGTAGGTAACCGCTCTGGTTCTGCTGTACAATAGGTGAAGTCGTGAAGAGCACAATTAAAAATATATCTTTTAATTATATCTTAAATTGTGGTGAAGAATCAAGAGTGTACCTCGCCATTAGGATAGGTTAGGTAAGCTATAGTTTGTTAATCTAAGTATCTAACTAAAATAAAAATATGCTAATGTATGCTTTAATTTTAATTAAATATTTAAATGATATATCTTACATAACAAAAAAACAATTCTGAGCAAAGACGATCTATCATGATTAATGAATCAATCATGCTGCTCTACATATACCTAATTAAGTATTTTATGATATATATAGGTACACTATACAGTATACAGTACTTTTTTTTGTATAGAAACAGTAAATGTTGTCCGTTTGTAATGACACGGTTAGAATGACAAACCTGGTGTTATGACCTTAGATCGAAGGTCCTATATAAATGTTTCTACTAATTTGTATCGATTATTATAACGTCTGTATAAGTACTATACGGATGTTATGATGGTTATTTTTTGTTATATTATTGAAATAATATTTTATCTACATAATATAATGACTGAAATATATTTATCGAACGTAACATAACAACCAATAATAGATGATGACTCATTAGTCATTGTATTCATTCAAATCTAACTTATTTAAATATTTGTATAACTGTATAGGTATTTGTGTTATTGTTATTAAAAATATAGGTATAGGCGTATAGCAGACGAAATCCAAAGGTTTTACCGCAAACACTAGATGAGGCTAGATCGACATGTCAATCAATTGGCCATCTAATTGTTAGATAACTCCAAGGACATCAGACGTCTTAGATTAAGGCAGGAGCCACTTGATAGGAAGTGACTCCATTAACGTGTAAGGCGTTAAAGTATATTATATAATTTATATCTAATAGGTATGTAAAATACCTATATATAATTGTTAAACTTATTTATAAAGACCTTTGGGTCGTTTAAATAATAAAGCCCCAGGGCATTTAAAAAATATATAATACTTAAATATTTTAACATTTTATAAAATGTTGTATCACTGATGAACAAATTAATTTATTAAGTAAATACGAAAAATTGTTATGAAGAATCTATATGACTGCTGCTTATTAAATAATTTTAAATTTGGTCGTCTGGGGCCGTAAACCTGTATTAACAAGTCTATCCTTGGGGCAAATGCCCCTTATGCAGTTATACCCTCCGTTAAATACTCCTCTGATGATGGGGTTCGAGGAAAAAAAGCGTAATGGCGGGATAAATTAAATTTTATTATTATTAAACTTATTTCATCATTTTTTTTCTATCTTAATTTAAAATATATACAAAATTGACATTTGGAGGTAAGTAAATTAATGGCGAGGGGTACCTGCGTGAATGTTCAATGGTTGAGGAATGCTGCTAAAGATATTTAGGTACCTAATACCTACCTATCTATAGTAAATTCTACTGTCCATAAATAATTCTAATAATACTGCTATATTATGTTTATACCAACATTATACGTATTAGGTATATAATTAAATAAATAGATTTATTTTTAGATTCTGAGTGGAACGATGAAAGTATTAATTTAACAATGATGTGTGTTTTAGATTCTGAGTGAAACGATGAATGTATTGATTTTACAATGATGTGTGTTTTAGAATTTTAGATTCTGAGTGAAACGATGAATGTATTGATTTTACAATGATGTGTGTTTTTATATTTATTTTTTTTGTGTCTGTGTTCACGATAAGTAGTCGAAATAATGCTTCGATTTTCGACTTCAGTATCTTGTTCGATTGGAAAGTGAATATCGTTGGTGCATTGGGGAGGTCAAAATTTAAATTTCCCAGTAGTTTTCAAGAGCGCCGGGAAAAACAACATAAAAATTAAGGAAAAACGGGAATTTTTACGCAAAATCGGTTTTCCAAAAAATCGATTCTGGTTTTTGGTGTAACTTTAAAACAAATGACCGTAGATACATGAAATTTTCACTGGTTGTTTATATTTGCATCTTCTATACACGATAACATTTTCAAAATATTTTGATTTATTTTGAACAGTTTAGGGACATTTTCATTTTTCGTTTTTTTTTAGTTTTTTTTCTAGAAATATCAATAAAATTTTATTTGTTGGTTGCGAAAGCTTGAAAATTTAATAGAAGGCTCCTAATATATTGTTTCAAAGGCAGATGAAAAACATTAAAAATCCTTAGTCACAATTTTTTTTATAAGCATTTAAAGTTCAAAAATTGACAAAATATGGAAAAATCACGAAAATTAGCAAATTATTTTGAGTTAAGAATTCGTAAAAATTTTTCTTTTTAAATCTAAGATTTGAAAATCTAATACAAGATTACTCATAAGATTGTCTACCTTTATCAATAAAAAAATCTCTACCGGAAAGTCAAATTAAATTTTTATGAGCGTTTGAAATTCAAATTTTTACAACATTGGATATTCACTCGATTTCTCATGTGGCAATTTCCTTTTTTTGTTGTAATTAAAAAACGAATTACTGTAGATACATGAAAATTTCACTGAATGTTTATATTAGCATTTCCTATACACCATACAATTTTGAAAATATTTTGACTCTTTTTGAGCCGTTTACGGACATTTTCAGTTTTCAATTTTTTTAGTTTTTTTTTTCTATAAATATCAATTAAGTTTTATCTGTTGGGCCAAAAAGTGTAAAAATTTAATACAAGGCTCCTGATATATTGTTACAATATCAGTTAAAAAATATTAAAAATACATAGGCACAATTTTTTTTTATAAGCGTTTTAACATCGAATTTTGACAGAATTTTTCAAAATCTCGAAAATTATTAATCATCGTAATTAATAAATTATAAAATGTTCAGTTTTTATAGCTAAGGATTGAAAATTTAAAACAAGATTCTACGTAAGTAGTTAATTCTCTTACCGAAAAATCTAAAAAATATACAATCACAGTTTATTTTTATAGTCATTTTATGTTCAAATTTGGACGAAATTTCATATTAAAAAACCTAGTTATTTTGTTGTCATTATATAATATTATTCGTGGGTACGGGGTACCTACTTGAAACTTCTAAAGTGTACTATTATATATCTATGTCCTATGATAGTATCAGGGTTTGTTATTGATGTTGATGTATAACATGTTATAAGTACCTAATGGATATTGTGATAATGTGATATGATTAATTTGGAATTTATTATAAGTCAATTTTTTTTTTAATACCATAGATATGTATATAATTTGTCTTAAACCTAGACTGACATACCGTCTTCGCTCAGAATCGTTTTTCTTATACAATGATATTGTATCATTGAATTCAAATTTAAAAGCATCCATTATACAGTGACCCACTTGTAACCTACTGTACAGCAGAGCGACATCCACTTACCCACCTTTT
Organism: Macrosiphum euphorbiae; assembly: GCA_949089665.1. NCBI lineage: Eukaryota > Metazoa > Arthropoda > Insecta > Hemiptera > Aphididae > Macrosiphum > Macrosiphum euphorbiae. The sequence goes on along the minus strand of CARXXK010000001.1, from coordinate 144,822,306 downwards.
TTTTTTGTGTCTGTGTACACGATAAGTAGTCGAAATAATGCTTCGATTTTCGACTTCAGTATCTTGTTCGATTGGAGAGTGAATATCTTTGGTGCATTGGGGAGGTCAAAATTTAAAATTCCCAATAGTTTTCACAAGCGCCGGGAAAAAACAACATAAAAATGAAGGAAAAACGGGAATTTTTACGCAAAATAGGTTTTTGACAAAATCGAATTTGGTTTTTGGTGTAACTTTAAAACAAATGACTGTAGGAACATGAAATTTTGACTGGTTGTTTATATTTGCCTTTTCTATACACGATAACATTTTCAAAATATTTTGATTTATTATGAACTGTTTAGGGACATTTTCATTTTCCATTTTTTTTTAGTTTTTTTTCTAAAAATATCGATAAAACTTTGTTTGTTGAGTAGAAATACTTGAAAATTTAATACAAGGTTCCTACTATATTGTTTCAAAGGCAGATGAAAAATATTAAAAATCGTTAGTCACAGTTTTTTTTTATAAGCATTTAAAGTTCAAAAATTGACAAATCACGAAAATTAGCAAATTATTTTGAGTTAAGTATTCGTAAAAATTTTTCTTTTTAAATCTAAGATTTGAAAATGTAATACAAGATTACTCATAAGTTTGTCTACCTTTATCAATAAAAAAATCTCTACCGGACAGTCAAATTAAATTTTTATGAGCGTTTGAAATTAAAATTTTTACAACATTGGATGTTCACTCGATTTCTCATGTAGCGATTTCCTTATTTTATTGTTATTCATAAACGAATAACTATAGATACATGAAAATTTCACTGAATGTTTGTATAAGCATTTCCTATACACCATACAATTTTGAAAATATTTTGACTCTTTTTGAGCTGTTTAAGTACTTTTAAGTACGAAAAACGATTGGTCTCGTGAAATAGAGTCAAGAATAACAAAAGCAGAGAGAGCGTTTTTTGCCTTGCTAAAGTTCTTTAAATCTAAACTATTCTCCAAACGAACAAAGACAAGACTTTATACATCAATAATAAGGCCGATACTAACATATGGGTGTGAAGTATGGACCACTACAAGTGTAACACAACAAAGACTGAGGACTTTTGAAAATAAGATATGGAGAAGAATATGTGGCCCAATCAGGGATCCGAGGACCGGCCAATGGCGCAGGAAGTTCAATCAAGAATTAAAGGAAGAATTAAATATAGTTACCAGTTAATGGATTCATAAAGAGTCAAAGGATAAAATGGCTAGGACATGTTATGCGGCGTAACACAGATGCATTAACCAAGGTAGCATTAAATTGGAAGCCGGAAGGAAGAAGGCCACGGGGTCGTCCTCTGAAAAGATGAATAGATGTCGTGGAAAAAGATTTAGAAGACCTTGGAGCAACGAATTGGAGGGATATCGACAGGATCGAGATAAGTGAGATGATTTAGTGATGGCGGCAAAAGCTCTTGGAGAGTTATGAAGGCCAGAAGAAGGAAGAAGAAGAAGAAATAAACATTTAAAGATCGAATTTTGACAAAATTTACCAAATTTAAAATTGAATAATTATTTTGTAGTTAAAAATTTCTAAAATGTTCGACTTTAATATCTAAGGATGGACAATTTAAAACAAGATTTCACTTAAGTAGTTAATTCCGTTACCAAAAAATCGAAAAAATACATAAGCACAGTTAAAATATCATTTTAAGTTCAAATTTGGACGAAATTTGAAAATTTAATAGAAGATTCCACGTAAGTAGTTTATTCTGTTTCTTCTTTTAATCTAAAATTACATAGACACAGTTTATTTTTATAGCCATTTTAAGTTCAAATTTGGACTAAATTATGTATTAAAAACCTAGAATAACTATTTTAGTTTTTATGTTGTGGTTGTATAATATTATTCTTGGGAACTTGAAACTATAAAAAAAGTACACTATTATATATTTTATATATCTATGATAGTATCAGGGTTTGTTGTTGATGTATAACGCGTTATAAGTACCTAATGGATATTGTGATATGATTAATTTGGAATTTATTATATGTAGGTATCCTATTATAGGTCATTTTTTTTTAATACCATAGATAAGTATATAATATGTCTTATACCTAGACTGACATACCTACTGTCTCCTCTCAGAATCGTTTTTCTGATACAATGATATTACATCATTGAATTCAAATTTAATACCATCCATTATACAGTGACCCACTTGTAACCTACTGTGCAGCAGAGCACCTTTTTTATGAATATTACCAATATTTTTTTCTGAAAACTACTAAAATGTCTTTAAAAAATTAAAAAATGCCATTCTGTAACCTTTATATATCATAATTATAGGTATACAATGTAAACATACATTATACAACGCATCCAACCCCCCATCCTAGGGAATCCCGGACGAAAAGTCCGGAATGAAAAAAGTTGGACTAAAAGTCCGGATTCATTTTTTGATTGCCAGAAGAAAACGGAATGTAGAATAAATTATTATTGTAGACTAGATTTTTTAAATAATATAACTTTTTTTAAAACTATAATTATTGTATTGACATCGACAATCATTTCTTGGGGAAAAGTACCTATATTGTACCTATATCAAATTATTATTATTATTGTATAGCCCCAAACCAGTGGCGTATTTACGGGGGGGGGGGGTCCATGGGGTCCGGACCCCCCCCCATTGACTCGTGTCTCGTACATGTTAAATTTTGTGCAGTTTTTACATGATTAAAAAACAAATTTTATCATACGATTTTACGGATTTTATAAAAAATTTTCGAAGCTATAGTTATATCAACATTTTCAATAAATATCGTGATTATTTTTATCAGTTGGGTACCGAAAATTGTTGAAAAATACCAAATTCATTTTTTAATTCAAATATTTTGTAGTTTTGTACATTGCCAGTATCTACAACTACTCCAGAGAGATCTTTTTCAACCTTTTTAAGGTTGAAAAGTTATCTAAGATCAACTATAAATGAAGTAGGTACCTAATGTAAATATTTGTATAAAAGTTATAACATATAACTATATATTCGATTCTGAGGGATCTATTGGTTCTACAATGGTGTTTATTTTTTTTCCTGTATACAAAATTCTTCCAGAAGGAGTGCTTCGATTTCAACATGTATAGACATATATTTTATATATATATTAGACATATATATTTTTATAGTAACTTATCTTTTAGAAAATTGGATCAAGATAGTACTTTAGAGAGGTCATTTTTCAATTTTCTCAATAGTTATTTAATGCCACTGTAAAAACCACCAAAAAATTACGAAAAACCGCTAAAAATGGGATTTTAATTTCTAACACTTTGTCTATCACCATAGAAAAAAAATAAAAAATAAAAGTATTTCATTATTAATTCAACTTACAGGCTATAATAAATAATAACAATATAAAATATCTAGACTGACAAACCGTCTTCGCTCAGAATCGTTTTTCTTATACAATGATATTATGATATTATATATCATTGAGTTCAAGTTTAATACAATCCATTATATATTGACCCACTTGTAACCTACTGTACAGCAGCAGAGTGACATCCACTTACCTGCTTTTTTTTAAATTTGTTTTGTAAATATCATTATTTAATAATTAAAAACTCGACAATTTTATATCGTCTTATAAATATGGTATATTTTATTTAAGGGGCCTGGTCGCGATTTTTCAAATTTTCCGCAATTCTATAAAATTTGAAAATTAAATTTTATATTTTAGTTGCCACCTCAATTATAAGACTTTTCCACTAATCTACTACCCAATACCTATTTAGGGGGGTCGATAGGGTGTATTATATCGATCAAAACACAGTTTACAGGAAAAACTCTCACCCCTCGTGGATTGGTCCGATTTTCGTAATTTTTTTTTTGTTAGATAGAGGAATATTTTTTACAGGGCGCATTGGACTTCGATTTTTGATTACGTCGCTAAAAACAAAAAATAATACAAAAACTAAAAAGTTGTAAAAATTGATTAAATTCAAACTTGTAACATAAGACTTAGAAAAATAATTTTGAAAATCCAAGTCCAATGCGCCCTGTAAGAAGTCTTCCTCTATCTAACAAAAAAAAAATTACGGAAATCGGACCAATCTACGAGGCGTGAGAGTTTTTCCTGTAAGGCATGTTTTTGAGCAAAAAAACAGGTCGCGTGAGTAAATGGGTGGTGTGGGGGGCTTCGTCCCCCGTGGCTCTGTGTTCTGAAAATTATCTGGACCCTCCCCATGACAAATTCCTAAATACGCCACTACTCCAAACGTAATGTACCTATATCAAATTATTATTATTATTATTATTATTTTCAAACGTAATGTGAAAATTATAAAATGGATGAACCCTAGGATAGGTACTGTAGGTCACGGCTTTAGATAGATTCTATCTAAAGCCGTGCTGTAGGTTCAGAAAATGAAAGGGAAATTTGGCATCGTTGGTTTGGATTTTTTTATATGTTTTTTAATAAATAATAAGTACCTATTATCATAGACGTAAAATATAATAAATGATGTATATACTATATGTATATAAATTATATAAAATTATACTATACGTCTATAATACATTAATACGTTTATTATTATTTATGAGTATTTGTTTTTTGTTTTATTATTTATATAATAATATAATTCAACATTGATAAGTTGTGTTTAACAGATGTTATCACTTATCAATTTGTACTAAAAAGTATAACACTGTAATCTATTCAATATTGTGCATTTGTGCACTGCATTTCTTGTATTAAATGTAAAATTGTATCACCAAGCCTTCAATATTATTTATTATTCTGTGTTTTTTACTAGCATCAGTGAACCAATAACATTTAAAATGAAACCAGGATTATATCACGAACAAAAATGTTCACAGCTATTAACTAAGGATGAAAATGAATCTGTGTTACAACTATTGGGCCCAAAATGTCAAGTAAATTATTTTTTATTGTTTATAATTGATAGAATTTTTACTATAATTATACAATACTAACAATTTGGCTATTAATTTTCTTTAGAGTTTAGCTATGGCTGTAGTTCAGTTTTTTAGCACCGATGGTCCTGAAGGTACTGAATGGAGGCAAAAGAATTTTGGAATTCTTTGTTTTGTCAGAGACCCGAATAGAAAGTCATATTATTTTCGATTGTATTGCCCAATAAGACACCAATTATTGTGGGAACATGAAATGTATAATGGATTGCAATACCAAAGTTCTGCTAAATTTTTCCATTGTTTTGAAGCCGAGGTAAATTGAAATAACTATAAGATACTGTTAATTTATATTAGTCCAATTGTTTTTTTCCATTAGAAATTATGTCCACTTAACATAATTTTACTAAAATTATGAATCATTTTCTGGTAGAGATATTCCTTGAAACTACTTAGAGTTTTTTTATAAGAACAAAGTTTGAAAAATACAATATGAATGTCTAACAGAGACCACAAAATAATTCAATTTTATTCAACCAAATAAAATATTAATATTGTCTTCATCTAGGTTTATAAGATATTTGGATATTATTAATTATTTAAAATACTTTAAACTTTATAAATATGTCATATAACAGATAGGTAGCTTAATAATTGAAAAAAGTGAAAATAATTCATTTAAATGTTCAATTAAAGATGAATGCCACGCCCGTGTGTTGTCTTAGTCACAAAATTTGCTCTCAGTAGAACCAGATTTGTGTCGTTACATTTAATGTTAGAGTTAATTTACCTATTATCGAACTTTTGCTTGCTAGATTTTTACAATATTTCAATTAAACAAAATATAAGCATTTTTTAACAGTTAAGAAACAGTTACTGTAATAGTTTGATACTAGATCAATTCACTTCAATATTAAATCCACAACACAAAATTAGTTCTGCTGATTGCATTTTTGCTATATTGTCTGTTGTACAAACAGACAGAGACAACAAATGCGATTGTGACGTACTAATAGTGTATATTAAAAATTAAATATTTTATGAATATGTATATTGTATATGTTAATCATATTACAAATATTTAATATAGGAATGTATAGTTGGGTTTAATTTTGCAAGTGAAGATGAAGCTGCAGTGTTTGAAGAGACAGTAATTAATTTACAAAGAAGAAGACGGGAAAAACGACTGGGTAACTTAATTTTTATTTCTATTGAAAAAGTTTTTAAATTTGTTTATATATCATTATATCAACATGTGTTTTTACATCTGAACTAATATTTCCATAATTTATTGTACAATAAAGTGAAGATTATAAGGTATTTTATTAATTTATTAGTCAGTAACTTAATGTTTAATAATCATTTTAGCTTAGGCGGTGGTATTTTAGTTAAAACAATCTTAATGTACAAGTATAGCTGGTAATTTAAAAGAACACCACACCCACATTTATTGTCTTAGTCTTTCAAGTGTGCAAAGTATTAAATTTATGTTCAGCATTTCACATTTAATTAAAATAGCTTAATATTTATTGGAATAAATTGAGCTATTATTAAACTTAAAGTTAAAGGTGTGTTTTCGATACTTAAATTTAAAAGTTAGTAAAATATTACAATTAAAAAATATTCAACGCATTCTTCAAAAAACACAGACAATGTTATTACTCTTAATTTTGATAAAGATAAATTCTTTATAAATTATAATATTAAAACTAATGAAACTAAATGTCAATTACTGAATTTATTCAATGTGTTACACACTTGTAAGACGGAAATTACAACTAGGGATGAAGGCGTCCTCAAGTAAAACATGATTAACAATTTAAAGTCACCATATACATCAGTGATATACACAGGGGTAGAGTTTTAGGATGCCATTATGCCAACTACAGTGAAATTACTTTTTTTTTTTTTATATCATCATAATCAATACGCAAAGTAGATTAATTGTTAATTATTTTTATGAATATAAATACATTTTAAAATTGCAATAGAATTGAGAATTTTAATTCAGTTATTTTTTTTTTTTGATGATAAAAGAACATTGTTAAATGTCTATCATAACTGCTTCATTAATTGCCATGTTTAATATGACCTAAAGACAGTGTTAAGTAAGTTACTTTTCACGTTACTAAGAGATAAATGTAATTAAGTTACTGTACTCATTAATCAAATAAAACTGTAATGAAATTTCTTTACTTTTCAAATAGAAAAGTAACTCTTTACTTTCTCTTTACAAAAAAAAAAAAAAATGTTTTTTTAATTTCTTGGCAATTATCTTCTGCAGGCAAATTGAACAAGCAAATTCTTTATAAAACCTGTATAGTTAATAAGATCATATAAAATTTAGTCTTCCACACAAGCTATATTCATAGCAAACCTATTTATAGGAATCAAATTGAATAATAAATTTAATGAACTGTTCTCATGATTTACAGTGCAATTAGACATTTCAAATGTCAAAACCATTAAAAACTGAATTGTGTCGAGTTAAAATTAAATATATATTATACATATTAGATTGGTACCTAAACATAATAATACCCACATTATACATATATTTTTTTCCAATTCACAGTAGGTAGATAGATACTTAATAATTCGAAACTATAATGCGTTATTCTATAGAAATTACTTTTTAAAAGTAATTTCCATTACATTTTTATTACTTGTAATTACGTAACGCTTTAGAAACAAAGTAACGCTATACTTTCGTTACGTTACTACCCAACACTGCCTAAAGAGAAGATGACTCTAGATGACTAGATTAAATATTTAAATAGGAAACAAAATTTGAGACTAACTCAATAATGGGTCTTAAAAAACTTAATGAAAATTGTTGTAAAAATAATGTAAATACAAGTATAAAATTGATTTGTTTGAGTTTTGAAAAACTTTTACCTATTAAATTTTATGACCTACCTAATAATTATTTTACTTTTGAATTTATTGTATGTGGACTATCTTATAGTTATTACTTTTAAAATGTTATTTTTTCCATATCAAGTAGGTACAAATGTACAATATATTAAAGTTAAAGAAATATAAAAATTTGGATTAATTTTTATATTTTGATGTTGCTATTTGGTAATTTAGGAATGGGAGTGGTATGGGGATGAAGCCCCCCATGGGTCTTTGATTAATCTTACTTAAAATCCCTAAGTGGACTAAATTCTTGTGTATGCTACTCATATATATGAGTTTTTGACATTATTATATTTTAAATAATAATAATTTATTGATATTTTTCAGAACAAAGGTCGAAGTCGCACAATAATCAAAATAATGTCTTGCAACCTGTAAGTAGTTCTAATAACACTTATGGACCACCAGTTCAAATGAATGGTAATGAAATGGTTTATTTATTGTTAACAATTTATCTATCATAATTTTAAATTGTATATTCAGGTAAAAGTCATAAAAATAAAGGGAAAAATTCAAAAAATAAGAAATACACAAAAGATCAAATAGGTCTACCAGAAAATTTCAGACATGTGCAACATATTGGTTGGGATCCAGATCGAGGTTTTGATTTAGGACAGATTAAAGATCCACAATTAAATACATTCTTTGCTAAGGTAAAGTGTCTGTTTTTCTATAGGTAATACACACTACGGTTAACACTTCTAAATAAAATAAGTCACATTTTGTGCTATTCAGATGATTGATGCTAATTTTTTTTTTACAATAATATTGATAGTCATTTGAAAATATATTAAATTATAATGATCATTTTTGCAACAGGCCGGGGTTTCCGAAAGTCAACTACGTAATCCTCAGACTCGAGATTTTATTTATGATTTTATTGATAAACATGGTGGTATGGATGCTATTAAAGAAGATGTTCAAGATTCACTTACTCCGCCTCCTTTGCCAACAAGATTTCGTCAAGCTCCACCTCCACCTCCACCTACTTCAAATAATACACCAAATATAAGAAGTCCAGCACCACCGCCCCCTCGGCCTAACAATGTGACTATTCCAGTTAAAAAACAAGGTAGGCAATAAACATAAATACAATTTATATGATATAAACATGTAGGTACAATAATTAATATTATAAAAAAAAAAATGTGGAAGTGGATGTGCTAAATTTGAAATCATTTAAATATGTAATTTTGTCAAAATCTGAACTTGAAATATCTATAAAGAAAATTTGTGTATGTATATTTTTTAGAATTGTTGGTTTTAATTACTTATGAGAAATCTAGTATTACCTTATAAATCTTAGCTGTAAAGGTTGAACATTTTATACATTTTTAAAAAACAAAATAATACGCAACTTTTTGTGTTTTTTTTCCAAAATTTGAACTTAAAATGCATGTAAATAAAATTCTTGCTTATGTATCTTTATTCTTTTAAACGGCTATAATTTATACTTATAGGGAACCTTGTATTGATTCTCAAGCATTTTGGCTAAGTGAACATTTTTTACTAACATTAGAAGTAAAAAAACAAAAAAATACAAAATGTCTATTAACAGCTTAAAAAGAGTCAAAACATTTTACAAGATCCAATTTCCCACCAGAAACTAAAATAAAAATTGAAAATCAAAGAATTTTTTCTTCTATAAATTGTTTACATAGACACATCTCATTGTAAAATCAATACATTCATTGTTCAACTCAGAATCTAAAAAATTTTACAATTTTATTATCTAAATTACATTATACTAGCTTTTATAATTGTATTAATTGTCAAACTTTGTCATAAAAAACCGACTTTTATATGATTTTTTTTTTTTTTTTTGAAAGAACAATTTAGATTAGATTAATAAAAATTAAACTATTTGAAATATTTTAAAATATTTATATTTAGTACATATAAATCTATATAATTAAAATTAAAACTCAACAATTTGTGTTCAATTATTAATATAACCTTTGAGGAGTTACATTAGGGAAAAGAATATTTATAACCTATAATTTTTATAAAACTATTATGTTTTCTTATAACCATAAAAACTTAGTTTTTATATACATTTTAATTAGAAAATATTGTTTTCAACATTTTTATATTTTAGAAGACATTTTTATTCCTCCACCTCCGCCATTAATGAATGCAGCTCCACCACCCCCACCGCCGCCACAAATGGAATTAACCAAGAGTAAGCCTGTTGAAGCTGCACCAGACACTAGATCTGCACTATTAGAAGCCATCCGGTCTGGTAAAACACTCAAGGTGTGTACACTAGTTTTTTATGAAATAAATAAGATAGTAAAAATATAAAATATAGTAATTTATTTTTTTTCTGTAGCATGTTGATACTTCAAATTCTGTAAAAGCATCTAACACTACAGAACCTAATTCAAGAAATAACTTACTTGATCAGATAAGACAAGGCGTAGAATTGAAATCGGTATTACTTAAAATTTTCACTTGTTTTAAAAGTGATAACATTAATATTTATTAAATTTTATAGGTGCAACCAATCGAAAAGAAAAGTATTAAAAATTTAGAAGGGGATGGTTTAGCTGGGGCATTAGCCAGAGCTTTAGCTGAACGAGCTAGAGTTATTCATAGTGACAGTAGTACCAGTGACTCCAGTGAAGGTGATGATGACTGGGATGACTGAGTTGTAATTATTATAATGCTATAACATTTTTTTATTTATATTCTTTAATATATTTATATTTACTGTTGGAAGTAGTTTTGATTTAAACATTTTATTTATCTTGATAATTTGGATTTAAATTTAAATTTCATTAACTGCATTTATATTTTATTGTTATGATAATCACAGTCTGTATAATGTATATAATCAATGATTTATAATGTGATATTAAATATTTTAATCAATTTTCTTTTTTTTAATTCCAGTGCTTAAAATGTAAAACATTCTGGTTCCTTTTTAATATATTTATAATGTACTAATCATCAATCATCAGGTTTATTCAGTTGGATATTTGAATATTTAAAAAAAAATATATTAGTTTTATTTTTAGATCTCAAATTACAATATACAAAAGCTAAACAAGTATTATTTATTGTATTGCACAAAAATATACTGGTATAAATGCAATACTCTATTTAGGATATGAGTGGACCGCTCTTGAACATGCAGATATAGGTCGCGATCATTGTACATCAAAGTTGTGTCATATCAGACTGCATTAATTTATGAGAATGGTGCCTGTTTATAGGAGGGAAGCTTGGACGTCTTTAATCTTTACAACAATAACACTTTTTTAATTCCCTAAAGGATATGAATTTACTAGCATTTTTATCTAATTATAAAATGATAAAAATAAATATCCCAATAATTAAAGCAGAGTAAGCTAAACATTAATTGTAGATAAATAAAAAATTCATAAGTTTTAAAATAATATTAAAATATATTTCATAGATTCATTTTTTATTTTTATGATATCGTTTTGCAAAGGTTTCTCCAACTAAAAGTGGAAATATAAGTGTTGCATCGCCATAAATCTAGACAAATAAAAAAAAAATAATTAATTGAACTACCTATGGTCAATGTATAAATATTTACTTTCACTGGTGAAGCATCTGCTTTTATTTTACCCCATGAAACAGCTTCATCGGGTCGAGCTCCAGAATCACTACCATCATATTCTGATGCAGTATTCAAATAAACCGCATAATCAGCACCATTTCTCTACATTAACCAATTAATAGTAGTTAATTATAGCATTTATGAGATAATAGGTTTATAATATTAAGAACCTAGTTTTTATTCATAGCCTGAAGAAAACAACTAAGTGTTAAATTAGTTTAAAAAAAAAAAAACAGTGAGTGTTGTTGAACACTCGGCAGGAACGAAGTTCAGTGCATGTGATGCGAGACGCGGAAACATATATGGTTAGAAAAATATAAATAAATAGTGATAGAGAGAGAGAGAGACAGAGAGAGAAATGAATGCTTGTATAAATATATCGCGCGCATGGTAATAAAATTATAATAAATTTTTTCTGAGTATTATGAAAAAATGGTATTTTAATCATTATAAAAGTACAAAGCAATTATGAAATTAATCAGTAGGTCTAACGCGTCGACTGCGGCGCTGGCAGTCGCGGGTTCGCCTCTCGACCACTGGGCGGCATTTTTCTCCGGGCAAGTCACGGTGTCCGGAGTACAAGTGCCGCCATCCCCCAACCCGGGGCATGGCAGAAACCTACGGGTGCCCCAATAAAAATTCTGCCACCACAAACACACACGTGTACCAACCTACCCAATCTAAAAACCTACAGTTCCCTCCCAACACCCAATGGCCTATGTTGCCGCGGGTTATCCAATAAAAGGAAAAAAAAAAAAAAAAAAAAAAAAACCTATTGATGGTTAAGTCAATTCTACTGAAAGAAATTTTAATAATGATACGGTTGATACAGCTTGTACTCGATTATCGTTTTTCAAAAGTAAATTTTAATTTCATTTGTTTAATAGATTTGTATGTATATAGAGAAGAAGGTAAATGGAAATCACAATGGAATTTATAAATTTAAGGGGCAAAAATTATTTTGAAAATAAAATTCTTATCACTTTCCTTATCAATAAAAACAATATTTATGAAAATCCCAATAAATCCCATCAAAAACTCAAAACCCCGAGTTTCCCCTTGGCGAGGTTGGTGTTAGTACTCTCCCGGACCAAAATCCATCAAAAAAGCAAAATCCAAAAGGGGGGGGAGGAGGTGCCCCCGTTCCCTAAAGCGGAAAACTGTAGTCTTCATAATAAGAATGGGTTCCACCTTGGTCCGAGGTCTTTAACTTGAATTCCGGCCGAGTTACACTCAACTCAAAATGTGGGGGGGGGGTGGGGGCTTTGGTTCCCTAATGTTGAAAATTCATCTGGGGCCTAAAAAATTGAGATGCCCATTGGTCCGGGGTCTCTAAGTCGAATACCGGCTAAGTTATGCTTCGTCAAAAATAATTACTCGTTTAATGGGTCCCCCCCCCATTCCGCCCGACGGTCACCTCTACGCGCGTGACGACCGATGTTGGGTAGCCTACGCGAATGGAACCCGGTTGCCAGATGGTAAGATCCTAGTGGGGACATACGATAATATGAGAGGAGGGAGGGGATATGTAAGCCGGCAGCCGAGCAGAGCCGAGCCGAGCCGAGCAATTTTTCAGTGTTACGCTTTTCGGTGTTACGCTTTTTGGTGTTGCGATTTTTTTCCAGCGACTCCCATCCACCTAACGCCCCATAAGGAACTTCGTTCCAAAAAGAACACATTTAACAGAGGAGACATGCAACAAACTAACCATTAACAACAAAGATATCTTAAGTAACTAAGTAGCATACAATTTAAATCAGAATAGTTTCTATTTGGGTACTTGAAATGCATAGTTATTAGTTATTCCTTATTACTAATCGTAAAACTAATCTATAAATAATAAATAATATGCGCTTACCATCAAATTGGCATTGCAAATATGGTGTTTTATCACTCCACCTCCAATTATAATCATTCCACTATTAGCTGCTTTTACTGCCATCGTGTTCAATCTTCTCAAATCTTTGAAACAGAAACATAAAAAATAATTTAATATGTACAATAATTAAAGATAGTACCGTAATGATAATAAAGTAAAACAGTATACGGTTCACTTTACCTTTTAATATATCAATAATAAGACCAGGGTTTCTAAAGGAATGGAAGTACATCATATCTCCTAAGCTACCATCGGTTAAAGCTGGACAAAATATGGGGATCTTATTCTTTGCTGCCCAATAACATATTGATTGTTCGTCATTTATTTCTAAGCCCAGTCTTTCAATTATTTTAGATGGAGTCCAAGCAATATTCTACAATGCATATATATAACATCATACAAATTAGGTATTTAATTTATAGTAATATCATAATTTTGTTTTTATACATACTTGTTCTTCGAGCATCTTATCTAAAATAGGCATGACCCAATTCTCAAATTTGCAGTAGTTGTTGTTTGGAACTAATAAATTTCCAATTCTATTGAGGCCATCTTCACGGAGAGTGCTACCTTTTAATTGAAAATCTCCTATAAATGTAGGAGCTAAACATTTTATTAAGTCTTCCTCAACTCCTCCAGCAGTTGTCACTATACAGTCGACCATCTTATGTTGGACAACAAAGCGTATTGCATCACGATTACCACATGAAACCATATTTGAAGTATAACCAAGGAACATTGTGCAATTTGAACGGCGTTTGATAAATTCGTCTTCTTCATGAATATCTTCTTCAAATGGTTTTTCTCTTTCATCTAACTATGCAAAAACTAAAAGTAAATAAACTAAATTCACATCTTCTTCCACCATATTCTAACCATTTTATTTATCTGTTCGACAGATAATCCAAAATTTGTCGCCTGGAATCCAGAATACCGATAGACCGACAGTAATTGTTCGTAGTCAATTCCATTGTTCCAATCATAACCTGATAAATTTAAATAATTTAAAATAATAACAAAGTCAGTACATAATAGTTATTTCCTGTTTAACCTTTTACTGTTGGATTGTCTGATGAAATGTCTAGGCTCTTTTTCAAAACTGCCTCTGATGCTTTCTGTGGCTCCATACCACCGTTAGGTTTAATAATATTATGTATAATGCATTAAGTCAAATGTCAAAACTACGAACTACGAACTACGAAGTAAACAATAATAATAATTAAATAATAAATAATATTAAAATAACTATAATAGTTATGCAACAGTTTAGGTAACTATAAGTGCATCGTGCATTCGTGCCATGCTGGATATTTAGATTTCAGTTCGAGGTTCGAGCAATCACAGCTCTAACTATGTTATCACCTAATCACCATAATATTATTGTTGTTTGCCGGTTGCATGTCCTGTGCCGGTTGGTAGCCGATACTATCATGTTGTTAATGGGTTTATTAAAAAATCACAAATTAAGAGAAAAGATAATATATACGAATATACGATAACCCATCTATAGCACAGAGCACTATTGTTCTGTGCTAGTTAGTACTTAAGTCCAAATTGGTGTAAATGTGTAATACAGTTAGGGGCTGTCTTTTTAACGTTATTTTCTATTATAATATTTGGCTAAACAAAAAGACAATTTAATTTTTGAAAATTCACTCCCCACCTTGGGTGACTTCTGGATCCGATACTGGTGTAATAACTAATAAGTCTCCACTTAGATTTTAGATTCTGAGCCGGTACTGGAATGATGTGTGTTTTCTTTAGTCTATTGCACTTTTTATAACAGTGAAAGTACTTCAATTTGCTACTTCAACATTTTTCTGAAAGAAAAGTGAATCAGGTTTCGACTTTATTTATGAGGGGGTGACGAGGTGTGGTCAAGAGTAAAAAAATGCCAGTAGTTTTCAAAAGCATTGTAAAAAACAAAAAAAAGTTAATAAAAACTGAAATTTTTACACCAAAACCAGTTTTTAACAAAATCAATTTTGTTTTTCAGTGTAACTCAAAATCTCACAATGGTAGATACTTTACATTTTTACCCAAATAATTTGACCATTTTCTATAAATGATAAAATTTTCAAAATATTTTGACTGAGCCATCTATAGACATTTTAAATTTTGGATTTTTTTTTAGTATTTCTTTTGTAAATATTTATAAAACATTTGGCTCGGTCAAAAAACTTTAATTTAATACAAGGTCCTTCATAAGTAATTTATTCTGAAACCAAACAATTTAAAAATATATACCTATATAATATATTTTTTTTTATAGTCATTTGAAAATCAAATTTGAATGAAACAAAATATTAAAACAAAGATTAACAATTTTTATAATTTTCTTATAATTCAAAAAAAAATTATTTATGAGCAATTGAAACTTTTAATATATTATATTATTTTACACACAATGAATGGCCTCTTCAAATGTAATGTTTTTGGAAAAATGTATTCAACCTAGGTCTTGTACAATTCAGTACTAATGAATTACTAATTACCTCGATTATATTAAAATTTATAATCAGTGATAATAGTAAAATATATTACTTAAAATAGCAATATAAATATAATTGGTAATAATATAGGCTGACGGTCTGTCTTCGCTCAGAATAGTCAGAATGATTTATCATTGAATCCAAATTAATTCATACATTACAGTGACTTACACCTTAAAAGATACACTGTCAACACCAGGTACTTATTATTTTAGAATGTTAGATAGCAGTACATACAACATTGTCTTTAAAATATGGAATTATTTTTTTGACTAGTTTTATCATTTTCATAAGATAGATTTTGTATGAAGTAATCAATATTTAAAATAAAATTGGCTAAAAAAACTCAATGTAAAAATGAATCACTAGAAAACCATTTTAATACAATAATTAAAAAATATCCAGCCGTATTTTGGAATATATTAAGGTTAGATCATAAGAAATAAAGATCAAATCAAGTAATGGGTATACATTAAATGGAAATATCTTAAATATTATTTGTGTAAAGGAGAAATAAATATCAAGGGGCCGGCGGTTGTTGTCGAACAGCTTCTTTAGGGTTCTTGACAACTAAAATAACGGAATCACCACGCAGAAACATTTTGGAAATATATTTGTCTCGACTAACAGCTTTTGCCTAAAACAAATAAATAAAATTTAATTTGTTTACTAATTGCAGTAGTTAACGTGGTATGTAAAATATTTACTTTTTTTTTGCCTTTGCCGGTTTTAGGTAATTCAGTCCACATTTCCCGTACATTTTCTAATACCATGTTACAATGTCGGTCAAATGCTTTGATTCTTGCCAAAAGTTTTCTATTGTTGCGGCAGTTTATCAATACCTGAGTATTATTACGTACAGATTGGGTTAATACCGACATGGGGCCTGTAGTGAATTCTTCTTCTTCACGTTTTGCTAACTCTTCTGGAGTCATCTCAGATTTTGGTTTGTTTGCTACAGCAGCCCTATACAAATATAAATTTAAATGGTCATGAGTGAGTAAAAGATGAAAAAAAATGAAAGATTTATATAAATGTAATATAAAGTATCAATCTAAAATTCTGAATAACCGTACTTACATGATTGTTATATGATATTTTATTAATAATGAATAATATTATATACAATAATTTGAACGGTTCAACGGTGCGACCGGCAGTCTTAACTCTTAACTAACTTCAAACTTACTACGAAAAAAACAGTAAATACCGTATATATACAGTACTACAAACAGACTACAGTGTTATGATCTGAATAATCTGATAGCAGATAGGTAAATGTGTGGTCAGGGCACGGACTAAGATATACAGGACTGGAAACGACGGCGTTATCAATGGAACTAATGTACAACGCTAGTTGGTACAACGTCGATCTTAACGCCATCTAGGTACGTAAGTGCATTACATAATAATTTAATAATTAATTGTTAAATTATTAAATTGTAATTATTATTTATGGTGCCTAGTGCCTACTACCTAGTACCTATATAAAAAAAAATGTTTGAGTAGTTTGAGTAACATTTTAAACACTTTTAAAAATTATCTTTACAACACTACAAATGTCAAATTGCTAAGTTACATACTGACTAAAATTAATAGTAACTTGATTGTAAAATAGATCATAAATTGCATAAATATAAAATTTAACATACATTTAAATCTCCTGGATAGTTGTTATATACACTTATTAAATCTGCAGCTGAAAAATGATTTTGACAAACATAATGAGCAATGGAACTTTTACCATTAGCTTTAGAGACAGCTTCGTTCCATGCTGTTAAAATATTAACTTTTTTTGGTGCTTTGAACAATGTACATTTAATTTTGTTTTTCAAAATATGGCATTGATCTACACTACAAAGCCTAGGCATTTTGGTAATTTATCTTAAATAATAAATAAATGTAATGTACCTACCACGAACTAAGATATACTAAGATATCTTAGTTCGTGGTACCTACTATTGAAATATTGGTAATAAAAAAGTACAACATAGAATGAATTTTAGATAGGATTCACAGAATAGACTAAAATAATCTTTTTATGTATGGTCAATACTTGCTCAGTACCTATTCTGTACTTAATTTAATAACATATACATACAAATAAAGTATAATATATCTTAGATTAAGTTGTTTAGTATAAAATATATTATACACATTCAAGAAACAAAATTAGATACAAGATGTGTATAACAAGTCTAAAGTTTATTATATATTTCATTATTTCATACAGTAACATAGGGATTATTTATAGGCTTAAAATAGTTGCCAATAGATGGCAGAGCGGTCGCGGTTGTACAGGCGTCAGAAAGGAACCGTTGTACATTTGGCCCAGACCCCGCACTCCGCCAGCTCATTCGTTTCCAGTCCTGTATATCTTAGTCCGTGGGTCAGGGTGTATGAGCCCACGCCCCGCGGATAAGCTATATTATTATTATTATTATCACCTATCTTATAGTTCTTATTCTCACTGATCATATTTTCACCGGTAGGCGCGCTAATATTCAAATAATGAGATAGTTGTTGAATTCAAATCTTTGAAAAATAATATGATATTAGCCATTAGGTAGGTATACGATTAAACGATTTACGATAAGCCAAATTCGCGAGCCACGAACTCAAAGTTCGTACTACCTAAAATATGATGTCCTATATATTACTTAGATATTAATTTATTAATATTATATTATTATCTTAGTTCGTGCATCGTGGCATCGTGGTCCCGGTTCTTGAAATTGTCATTTATTGGCATATTATTCCATTAATTATGTACAAATTAATTAATTATATTTTTAAATTAACATAATTATTTTAATTCATGATTTGTAAATCTTTGAGCAAATGGAATAAAATAATTACTTTTCTATGAATATGTATATAATCCTACTTATAGCGTAAAGTGTTGACAGCTCAATTGCTTAATAAGTAAGTAGAATTTAGTTTTGAGTATAAAGCCTACAAATATATGTGCTTTAAATTATATATATTTTCTTTTATAGATAATTCTACTGACCTACTTTTAAATAATATTTTAAAATGCATACCAGGTATTGGACTGGTGTAAAATTGTTTACAAAAAAATTTCATTCTTCCAGCATCAGGTAAATTATTCAGCATTAACGTCTATTCATAATTATAATTTGTAATAGGTATGTTGTAGTTATCTTGGTATCTTTGGATTTCTCTCACCAGTACTTAATACGAATAGTATGCTAATATTCGTGTTGTATTTTCTATTCTGTACAGGAATAATATATATAAATTATGTAGTTAATTAAAAAAACTAACATGATAGTTAAAATGGCTCAACCTCCTCCTTTTGATACTGACCAGGCGCGGACTGGTAAAAAATGGCAAATAAAACATTTTGGGGAAAATTTAAAAAACATTAAATCTCTAAAATATTACTTGCAATTGTTAATTTTGTTTTAATAAAACATTTCAATGCTTTATGGAGATATCATCATTTCAAATTTATATTATTATATTTATTTTTGTATATTTGTGAAATGAAATAAATTTCATATTTAAAAAAAAAAAAACGTAAATAGATACCAAGTTAACACCAAAATATATTTTAGAGCAAGGGATGCTGTGGCATCCCAGCATCCCAGCCAGTCTGCGCCTGATGCTGACACTTGTTTTCCTAAAAAGGCAATCTTCATTTATGTCAACCATTCATATGTATTCTCACAACTGAGAACTTTTGTTGCTGCACTGTCTTACAAAGGTAGACAGGATAAGTTATAAACTAAAATTGTTAGTTGTGATATTTTTAATACCAATATTTTGAAGAAAGAATATGTTCAAAAATTTAGCTTAACACTTAAATATTATCCTTTTAGATTAAATGCTACTGTAATTGATGGGAAAAGTATTGCTAATACTATATTAAATGAACTACACCAGGAGACTCAAGAATGGGTTTTGAAAGGGAATCGAGCCCCTCATTTAGTAGCAGTGTTAGTTGGACAAAATCCAGCTAGTAAAATTTATGTGACGAACAAAATGAAAGCTGCCAAAGTTGTTGGTTGTTATACTATTTCAATGGCAATATATTTTTTTTTAATGATTATTGTTTTTATAAATACATATTTTAATTAGGTATTGAAACAAAAACAATAAAGTTCAGCGCATCAACAAGTGAAAATGAGCTTCTTGCCTGTATCAAACGTTTAAATCATGATGAAAATGTAGATGGAATTCTAGTCCAGGTGAGTTATAACTCCTTATAGCATAAAATATTCTTAATTACTTTTAATTGTTATTAGAGTCCGTGTGATCTATTTTAAAAATGATACATATTGTAATCTTTAATTTTGAAGCTTAAAACCTTATACCTTAAAAGAAAATGAATGATTGTTATAGTACATAATTTGTACTTCCCTAGCGTACATATAATATAATCAACTAGCAAAAAAAATCTATAACATTTTGTGCTCTGAATCTGATTTGTAAATATTATATTATGTATTATAATTTGTTCATTACAAACATGTATGCAATTTAGTTACCACTTCCTGATCATATTACTGAACGGACATTGTGCAATGCTGTAGCACCACACAAGGATGTTGATGGTTTCAACATTGTTAATATTGGAAGATTTTGTTTGGATATGCAATGTTTGGGGCCATGCACACCGTTGGGTGTTCATGAGCTAATTCGACGAACTGGTATAATTAAATGCTATAGTTAGAAATATAAAATTATAGTATAAAATTAAAAATATTATCTTAGGAATTCCTACTCTTGGTAAAAATGCTGTTGTTTGTGGAAGATCAAAAAATGTTGGTATGCCTATTGCTATGTTGCTCCATGCAGATAATGCAGGTACCTATAATTACAATTTAACTTGTTAACTTGTTAGATAAGTTTTATAATTCAAAAATATGTTGTTAAAAATTCTTATGTTTAAGATATTATATTTTCTACATTTTTTAAAATATATACTGTATGGTACCAATGTACCATACCTTAATGGTACTATTGGTACTAATATATTGAATATTTTAAAGACATTAATATTAACTATTATTATATTAGCATGACTCTTACAAATATTGTAAATTTCTATAAATAATCACCATTATTTCCCTTGTTTGGTAATCACAAATTAGCAAACTCGCATTGCATTTTTTTTTCATTTAATAAAAATGTCTTGATAGTTTTTTATATTAAAGAAAAATAAAACCTTATGTATAATAACTATTTATATAATATTTCCGCCACTGGATAGATTCTTTTTTCAAGCCTCCAACCCATCAACTCCCAAAGCTTTTGTACTTATTGTAAAAAAAAAAAACACATTTACAGATTGTATAAATAAATATTGTAGAAAAAAAAATATGAAAAAAATCATTAATTTTAGTAAATTATGCAAACTATGTAGTAAAGTAATTTATTTTAAATCTTATATTAAGGTGAGACATCAGCAATGGATGCAACAACCACAATATGTCATCGATATACACCACCAGATCAACTAGCTTTATTTACCAAAACAGCTGATATTATTGTATCAGCAGCAGGTAATATATTTATTTATACTGCTCAAAAATATGAATGTTTCTTGAAATAAACTTTGGATGTATGTATTAATCAATTAGGTGTTCCAAATTTAATTCGTGCTGATATGGTTAAACCAGGAGCAGCCATAATTGATGTAGGAATAACCAGAGTGGAAGACCCGAAAACATCTAAATCATATCTAGTGGGAGATGTTGACTTTGAAAATGTGAAAGAAGTTGCAGGATACATAACACCAGTCCCTGGAGGAGTTGGTCCAATGACAGTGGCAATGTTAATGCGTAACACAATTGCTGCTGCTAAAAAAACTGTGATTTACAATATACTTGATCCTGGTGCAGTAATATACAAACAAGCATCACAAATAAAACCGTGAATACAAATCAAGCTAAAAACAATTTTATTCATTGATATTTCAAGAAAAATTTGTTCAGCTATAGGTTTAAAAAAATTGTACCAGCATGTGATAATTAAAAATTAAGTTCATCAAAATAAGCTTTAAAATAAATGATGTGTTACAATTTTTATAAATTAAATAATAATATAACATATATTTTTACATTCATTATTTCACAATGGTAGGTATAACGTGGTAAATTATTCTTGTCATGACTAGAAACAAAAATAAAAAAATAGAAAATTACATAAAACCTAGTGAGAAAAACAAAATTTTTGATTTTGAGCACAGTTTAAGAGCTAAATTACTTGTTGACCTCATACCAGCAATTCATGATTAAATAAACTGGGTTTTTTTTTTTACTCATGATCAAATTGAATTTATTATTTACAAAATCAAAAAGATTATTTTACTGTAACCTTATGGTCCTCCAATATTAAAAAAAATTGTTAATTAATAATTCTGTGATAATATTGTTGAGTACACAAGAAGATAAGGTATAAATGCAGTTTAGTTCCCACTCGATTTTTTTGATTTTTTTCCCCCCAAAATATGTGTTTTAAAGCACTGAAAACAAAAGTCTAATTCCAAAATTCTCGCAAATCATTATTTTGGAAGTTATAACTTACCAAAGTTTACGATTTTACGCATTTACGTATGCATGCGCGCGAAACGATGTACACTTTGCTTTCCTACGTTTTTGTATTGGATAGTCGCCTATTATTAATTATGTTATTATTAAGATAATTTAAGCTTCTATAGACTTATGTTACTCTAACTGGCGACCGGAGCCGATAGGCGACGGGAGCCAGGTCCCTTGAGTTTAAAGACCAGAGCCACTATACTTGTGATACTTCAACTAACAAGGTTAAAATTTCTTGTTAGGTCACCCGTCTGCCCGAAGGGCAGGTATGCTCTCCCCCCTGCGACCCCGAAGGGGTCGCCACCCAGGTTTGCTATTTAAGCCCCGGGGGGTTTGGGGGCCGAGCCCCCATCCAGCGAGAGGTCCGCAGGACCTCGAGTTTGGCGACCGGAGCCGGCAGGCGTAGGGAGCTTCTATAGACTTCTGTTACTCTAATTGGCGACCGGAGCCGATAGGCGAAGGGAGTCACTATATACTTATGCAAACAGGTCAAGGAGTGAAAACACAAATTAACTATGCATACTGACTCGTAACTTTTAATCAGTGTCGGTCTGGCCCACCCGGATACCCGGCGATCGCCAGGGGCCCCTGGATATTTTCATGTATTAGGGGCCCATAGCTAAATGAAAAAAAATATTATGTTTACTCGAGATTCCAGACTCGGGCTCCAATCAAATCAATTTGTAAACATTGAACCATTGGTTCAAAATATAAATATTAGTATATGTATACTATTATTGAGGCCGGCGATTACAATATCTTAGTCCGTGATCTACAGATTCATGTCATATACCTATTGGCTATTACCTATATAATTATAGGTAGTATACTATAGGCAGTCGGCACTGACGAGACAAAAATAGATTTACTGTAATTTTCCAATAATAATACTAATACGAGTGATACACAGTATTACACACAGACATACAGACACGCACCTCGCACACAGACACTCAAACTTATGCTCGCTAATCGCTGTACATAAATCACTATTAAATACTTTATGAAATAACATCAAAATCTGATTTGTTTAATACCTTAGAATTGAATAACGCTTTGACAAAAAAATCGAAAACATCCCCCGATTTGTTTTGGTTTTGCGTAGGCCTCGGAATTAAACAGAGTTGTTAAAAGGAACATAATCGGCTAGCGTTGCCACTCGCTAGCTATGCTGCGCTCGGGAAAAAAACACGAGTTCCTCCGCGTATCATTAAAGTAGTGTTGCCCACATGCGTATAAATCGCAAACTTTGGATGGCTATAATTTCAAAACGAAGTCTGTCCGGCCTTTTTTTTTACATTCTTATAAAGTTCCCTAAAATACACATTAAAAAAAAAAAATTTGAAAAATCGATAAGTTGCTAAACCAGAATTATGCCCTTTCTTGTACACAAGTTTCATGTGAACGTGCGTTTTCAAAATTGAAAATTTTAAAAACAATACTAAGATCGTCTATCAGTCAAGAACATCTTGAACCACTAATTTTCTTATTTGTAGAAGAATATTTATTCAAAAAGATGAAATAATTGATCAATTAGCATCTTCTAGTCAAGAATTGAAGAGATTATTGTCTAAAATAATATTATATTTGAAGAACATTTTAAGTTAACGTTGTTATTCCTTTGTGAACCACAGCTAAAAAACAAAATCTTTTTTTTTTTTTATTAGTATTTGTATCTAAAGTTACCGACTGGATCCAATTACCTAGCCAGGTTAGCCATCGTACTACGTACTGAACAGTTATATATTTTATTTGATTATTTAATCATAAAAAGTATTAATTTGATATTAAATATACTTATGTACGCGAAAAATGCAACTACTTTAATATGTTATAACAATTATAAATTTCAAAACCCTTTTTTTTTTTTTGTAAAGGGCCCATTGAAAATTACTGTGCCGGGGGCCCAATCATAAGCCAGACCGACACTGCTTTTAATATAAAAATATCGACGTCCTCCGCGGAGCATTATAGTAGTGTTGCGCGCATGCGTATAAACGTAAAATCGCAAACTTTGGTAAGTTATAACTTCCAAAATAATGATTTGCGAGAATTTTGGAATTAGACTTTTGTATTCAGTGCTTTAAAACACACATTTTTTGGGGGGGGGGAAATCGAAAAAACCGCGTGGGAACTAAACTGCATTTGTTCCAACAAATAATTTATGTTCATTTTATATTTCACAATATGTTAATATACAAGATGATTCACCAAGCATGCCCATCCCCCTTTTTTCTTCTTCTACAATGCACCATACCAACAACCAGACACTGAAGTCTATACCACGGTCCTTATAAAACATTTGGTTACATCTTATATTCATATGATAACCTCCATGCGTCATGCTTAAAATAAATAAAACAAAATTGTTTCTTTCATGAAATATTGTTTTTGTAGAATAGTTTGGTTGGTGTATAGATCCCTGCAACACTTGCTGTGATCGATGAAAGCAGAGGTGAAAAAAACTAGTATGTGTGGCTCGTGCGGGATGGCAATCTCAGTCTGGGGCAAAAGGCGGTGCTTGCCTGCTCGAAGCCCGCGACCGAAATAGCTCACTTCCCGCCCTTGCAACACAATATACTGTTACAAAATTTGAAAAACTTTAACACGGCTATAAATTACTCAAAAAACAGTCAAAGTTAATTAATATCCGGTTTCAGTAAATTTTTTTTTATATGTAGAAAAACATGTAAATTTTTCTATTAACATTTTAAATTTAGCTATAAAAAGAAAAACTTTTATACAATTTTAATTGAAGAATATTTTTAAAATTTTAAAATTTTCTCATGGCTTTAAATAGCTCAAAAAGAGTCAACATTGTTTGATAATTTTACCATGTATGGAAAATGGTAATTTTAATAATTTCAAGTGCCTAGGGTCGTGCTTTTTTAATTACAACAATATATCTGAAATTTCGTTAATTTAATGATGAAAATCTGCAATATCGTAAAAATTTTAAATTTAAACTCTCGTAGAAAAATAATATTATTTTCTGTACATTTTTTTTTTGGTTTGTGATAAAAAAAATTGTGGGGAATTTTCTATTAAAATGTCTAATGTTAGCTTTGAAAGGAAAAACTTTTATGAAATTCTAACTAAAAAATTTCGAAATGTTGGGATAATAATTGGGAAAAATTTCAATAGTTATTACTTATTACTTTTTGAATTACACCAAAAATATAAAATCGATTTTTCAAAAATTGGTTTTACGTAAAAATTACCACTTTTTTGTTTTTCTTAACGCCTTGTAAAACTACTTGGAATATTTTAACCTCTTAAAATTAACAACTAGATTCACTTTTCCATCAGAAAAGATGCTGATCTCAAAAATCGGAACATTTTTACTATTCAAAATGTCACTGACAAACAGGAAAAAAAAATGTAGTAAGTTACAAGTACCGCTCTGCTATAGGAGCATGTCGTTATAATGTATTACGAATTTGTATATTTGAATTCAATGATGATAGTATGATACTGAAAAAAAACACACGTCATCGTAAAATCAATAGGTACATTCTTCTCTCCGCTAAAAATCAATTACATTCAATATTACATTTTTTTATAAAAAAAAAACCAATTTTAAGGGGCCTCGCTACTGCCGTCAATTTTAGCTGAAAAGACCTAAAGAATTGAAAAAATTAAAATTAGTTAACGTCCGATTTTTATTCTTAAAAAAATTTGAACTCACCAGAAAATTGTCCATGGATCCTACGAAGCATTTTGTAAAAACTAAATTTTATATGATTGTGAACTGTAATTGAAAACTTGAAAATATGAACTTTTTCGAATCAAAATTAAAATTAATATTAAAAACGGAAATTTTTTTCAAATGATATACAGACATTTTTCTGCTGAACTGAAATATTTTTCAGAATCAAAATCAGACAACGTTAACTAACTTTAATTTTGCCAAATCAAATGTATTTTTTGTAAAATTCTTGTAGTGAATTTATATGGTTATCAATTTATTGACATTTGCATGCTCGTACGACTGTACAAGAGAGGTTTCCGTCGATACAGGCATTTAATTTCACTCACACTAATAATCATTTACAGCTAACACGGGCGGCTATGACAAGATTAGAAATTGCCTAAATGTTGCCCCTTAAATCATGACCGTAGCGAGGCCCCTTAAAGTGCTGGTGTGTATAAAAATGTATGTGTCAAATTTGAAATTTGATAAATTTGTGTAGTTTTTAAAGAGGAAACTATGTCCGAAAAACTAGGACACGAATAGCGCATTATTCTATTGATATTAAAAAATCATTTAAAAATATGAATGTCATCATTTTCGTGATCATTCTTTTTAAATCTGACGAAAAAAGGAATGCCCAAAAAGGCAAGAACCTTATAAGATGTTGTAGGTACCTACGCCTACCAACAAAAATGACTTAATATATTTAAGTCATAAGTCACTACAGCATTACGTAAGTTTTTGTGCACATTTGCAACAAATTGTTCAGCAGAGAGCTGCTTTGTATAGCATATATAAAAGGGTAAGTTCGTTAGACAATGGAGTCAGATAGATTAAAAGCGACATCAATATTGAATAATATAGTCATGTTAGACATGCTTCGTAGATGATATAATCAATGAAATCTCATCAAAAAAGTTCGTCTCAACATTTTACAACATTACACATCTTAATATAAATATATTTTTCCGTCGGTGTGTAATTATTCAAACTCCTAACTGGCTGCACCGGTTTTGATGACATTTTTTGTGTCTGCTTGAGCAGGCCATTGAATTGTTTAGATTCACAATATGACCTGGTAGGCCCAACCTGGGGAGGTGCTCAAACAGGGATTTTGAGATTTACAATGGAATTTTTTTGTTTATAAATAGTTGCTATTGGTTATAGAAAAAATTAGTATTTATTTATTATTGGTTGCCATTGTTTATTCGGGAAGATCAGGGGTACAAACATGTATCAAATTTAATTTTCACACATTGCCTATACCAGGGTGGCTTGCGCACGCTTACTGCAGCTAGTTGCACTCAAAAGTACTTGATCAATCACAATTTTTTGTGTTTTTGTTGTCATTCTTTATCGGCAAAGAAGTTTACGGGATCAACTATAGTTATGTATATAAATATATTTGTTGTTAATTTAATAAATTGTCGTATTCAATATCTATATATATTTTATAATACAACATAAATTAAATATCTAAAATTTGTATTTATAATAAATCATTAAATATTTTTTTTCTATGTATTTTATTATTGTTTATATTAATTGATTTAATTTGTTTCAACTCAAAGTTTAAACAGGGCGGCAATTGCATTAAACCCAGCACCGTATAATATTGAGGTTTTTGTTTTAGATTATGGTGAATTGTGAAGGCGGTTTTTCGGAAACAATTAAAATTTTAAAAACGTTATCAGTAGGAATAATTGATAACCATTTAACCACTGTAACCACTCGGCAACAAGTTGATTGTTTTTCAATTTTTCGGTAAGTGGTAACACGGTATATTATTAAAAGTTAATACACTGCAGGGGCAAACATATTACGTAAATCATCGGTAAATCGGTTGAATCTGAAATTCAACATGTTGTAGTTTAAAAAGTCATCGGTTTGGAAAAAAGAAAACGAAATTCCTTTATGTCGGCCGAAAATGACCTAAATGCGCAAATTTAAAAGTGTAATTTTACGCCGTACAAAAATTATACATTGAACATAATATATTATTATTTATAAGTTGGCCCACGGCGTTACAAAACCAAAACCGGTAATTATTATTCGAAAACAGCATTCGTTTAATAAACGTTTTAAATTACTAACGACACATATCAATCAACATTTAACAAATGCAATAAGAGTTTATACACATTAAAACTCAATATAGTCAACGTACAGCATAAATAATTCATAAGTTGAATAACCGTCATAATGTACATAATATTCAGTTCACAATACTCAGTAATCTTTGTTGTCATCGACCTCTTCAACAACTTCTTCGTCGTCAAATTCAACTTCTTCGGCTGTCGCTTCCTGCGGGCAAAAATGTTAAAAATATTATGGTAAATATTTAACGAAAATTGACGCCTCTGATGTAAAAAAAAACACAACAAACCTATTGTGATTTCCATATTATACAGTTTTCGGTGTTTACCGATAATAAAAAATTATCGACTATATAATTTAGTATTATACATTATGATGATAGGTTAACAATGTTAATATATATTTTATTTAAAACTACCTACTACAGAATATTAAAATGGGCATTATACGCTATTACTATTTATTACAAAACGTAAAAATTGAACCCAAAAATAAAATGAAAAAAAGTACGGACAGACATAAGGCAAACGTATTTTGTATTAAAAAGAGGACGCTACACCTTCTTAATAGGTGACAGTGTGACACAGTGCCGCACATGATCAATATTCAATTTTATTGTAGAAATAATTATTCATCAATAAATATCAAGATAGTTTTGAAATATTCTCTAAAAAATAAATATATCAAGAAATATGCTCTTAAAACTACAAAATCACTAATTACCTGATCAAAAATATGCACTAAAAACTTTTAATATGTTGTTCGTAGTGTCGTGAAAATAATTTCAAGGAGACTTAGTAAAATACTTCTAATATCCCGTAAAAAAAAAACGAACGCAACAACTTTCGTGACTCAATAATATTCTTATCTTTAAATTTGATAATAGGTTATAATTCACTATATTATAATATTGAAACTAAGAAGACCAAATTAATTTTCCAGTATGCAAATACGTTTAGTATGAGGGGGGCAACATAATATGCGGGTGTATACTGTACTACTGTGTAGCGTCTTCGTTAACGATTATAATAATTTGACGATTCATAGTACCTGGTATTGTTGGTATTCGGATACTAAATCGTTCATATTGGATTCGGCTTCGGTGAATTCCATTTCATCCATACCCTCGCCCGTGTACCAATGTAAGAACGCCTTACGGCGGAACATGGCTGTGAACTGTTCGGAGATGCGTTTGAATATCTCTTGGATGGCGGTGGTATTACCGATAAATGTTGCCGACATCTTGAGGCCTCTGGGTGGTATATCGCATACGGCGACTTTAACGTTATTGGGTATCCATTCCACGAAATATCTTAACAAGTTCATCATTCATATGGTTATTATTACTTAGGTATCATCATATTGTTCTGTGGTATCACCGAATAATACCAAGTTACCGGCAATGATAAAGTTATTGGCAAACGTTAGTTTTTTATTATACGTACCCTGAGTTCTTATTCTGAATGTTCAACATTTGATCGTCGACTTCTTTCATGGACATAATCCCTCTGAAAATGGCGGCCACTGTCAGGTAACGGCCGTGCCTAGGATCGCAAGCGGTCATCATGTTCTTGGCGTCAAACATCTTTCGTACAAAAATAAACGGTAAAACACATATTTCAATATTTAGCATTATCACTTGACGATGTAGAAATTACGCACTTGTTGGGTGAGTTCAGGAACCGAAAGTGCTCTGTAAGACTGACTACCCCTAGCTGTAAGTGGAGCGAATCCGGGCATGAAGAAATGCAACCTCGGGAATGGGACCATGTTGACGGCTAACTTTCTCAAGTCGGCGTTTAACTGACCGGGAAACCGAAGACACGTCGTCACTCCAGACATAGTTACCTAAAACACAATAATGTTCATTGTAAAATTTTTATTCGGTGGATGGTATTCATCGACATTAAAATATTAAATAAAGACAACTCACCGAGACCAAATGGTTGAGATCACCGTACGTCGGGGACGTCAATTTCAGCGTCCTAAAACAAATATCGTACAATGCTTCGTTGTCGATACAAAACGTTTCGTCCGTGTTTTCCACCAACTGGTGAACAGACAGTGTGGCGTTATAGGGCTCCACCACAGTGTCCGATACCTTCGGAGATGGAACTACGCTGAATGTGTTCATTATGCGGTCGGGATATTCCTCTCGGATTTTCGATATCAACAGAGTACCCATGCCAGATCCCGTTCCACCGCCCAAAGAGTGAGCCAGTTGGAATCCTTGCAGACAATCGCAGTTTTCGGCCTCGCGGCGTACTACGTCCATGACAGAGTCCACCAGCTCAGCACCCTCCGTGTAATGACCTTTAGCCCAGTTGTTACCTGAAAAGTAATAATTTTTTATCGTTAATAAAACCGTATTATAATTTTTCGGTATTTTCGAGATTTGGTACCTGCTCCACTCTGACCGAAAACATAGTTATCGGGTCTGAACAGTTGTCCAAACGGTCCGGAACGGACTGAGTCCATGGTGCCAGGTTCCAAATCGACCAGAATTGCTCTAGGCACATATTTCCCATCTGAAAATACAATGTTGGTTATAATCAAATTATACAACTAGAATTAATTAATCTTCTTACGGGAGCCGCCGGTGCCGGCTTCGTTGAAGTAAACATTGATTCTCTCCAATTGTAAATCGTTGTCGCCATGATACGCACCACATGGATCGATACCGTGCTCATCCGAAATGATCTCCCAAAACTAAAAAATAAGATTTCCATATATATAAGATATTTGCAACAATGCAGTATCATAACACATGACATACATTTGTATGTGACTGGTTACATACAGTTTGTATCAAAACTTGAGTATGATATATGGGCTTATATCAGATAAACATACATTATAATTTATAATAGTTATTTATAATTGCAATAAAACACATGAGCACTAGAAATTATATACCTATGTGATGTGATCAGGATTGTTTGAGGAATTATTACATAACTTAAGGTTTACTAGTTACATTAGACTCGAACCGATGTTTCAGTTTCAGTAACTGAACGTTGTGATCTTAACGGAATAACATATTTATATTTTAAACTCGATTTTAAATAAATATAATATGGTGTATAAGATTAATAATGAATTTAACCGGAAGTTTACAAAACCTAGTAAATTATTAAGTTTTAATAACACCTAATATAATTAACGTTATCAGTTTTCTGTCGCGATCAATACAATAGGGTAGTAGGCATTATATTACACACTGCGCCTTTTGTATGTGTTCAGAAGGGTAACTATAGATCTGGATAATTTTAGCTAAGAAGTCGCTGTTAAGTACCTAATTGATTTAAGGTAAGACAAAACACAGCAACTTACTTATACACAATAGATTTATGCATTTGTATGAAACTTCAAAATAATACCTATAGGTATAGTTAATCCACTTGAGATACAAATTGTGAAGTGCCATCAAAAGGGCGGCTTTTTTAACAAAGTAATAACGACATATAATACCTTTATATTATTCACATAATGTGTTCAATGTAAATTTAAAAAAAAATATACATACCTACACATATTAAGAGTTATATGTGATTGTCTCATACACTCATTTAACTGTTGCATTGCAAGCATAGATAAGGTATTGAAAGTGTTGTCTTAAGAGGATGTCATACCCGCATGTGTTGTCTCCGTCTTACAAATGTACGACATAGCAAAAACTGTTTTGCGCGAGACAACTATTTCATCTTTCTGTGTTTGTAGTAGAGGCTCCAAAATTTCTGGACATATAGGGTGGAAAATTATCTATGCAACAGCCTGCCCATATTTTAAATAACATAAATACAATTATTTGCTTCTATACATTAGGTTTTTTTTTTCATTTGCTTATGAAAAATGATTGGATAGTGCTATTAAAAAAAGAGCACGCTGTTGCACAGGCCACAGATAAAGTTCTTCTTCACGTGTTGTGAAAATTCGGTAGTTCTACAGCAAATATCGTGCGAGAAAAGTTAGAAAACAGTTTTTGCTATGTAGTACGACGGAGACAACACATTCTGATGTGACATCCTCTTAACTTAAGTACTAGCTGCAATGCTTTGCTATTGCTATAGGTTTTAGTGATTGTTTAACCCCTTAGGGTATAACACGCTGTGGAAACAGTGTCTTTTTAAGTGTAAATTATAATTTAATTTATATCCATTCCGACCGGCGTTGTCCGTGAGATTCGCTTGTAATTATGCGAGCAGTATATTATCATCTGTATTATCAGGTAGGCAATCTACGTAGGGGTTTTTTTAAACACTAAAGTATAAAATAATGGAAAAAATTGGTCCACCGTAACCGTGGTTAGAACTCGATACATTGTGTACTGAAATACACAGGCCTAGCGCATTAATAATAATAATTACTATTATAAAAACCAATAGATATTTTTTAACAAAAATTTCCATCGTAAATCTCAAAATCCTTGTTTAAGAACCTTCCCGGATTTGACCTCTTATTTACTTTTTTCGCGACAAGATATATCTTCTTCCCCAAGGTCTAATCTATCTCTGTACCAAATTTCATCGCAATCGGATGGTAGGTAGAAACATTTTTTGTGTTTTATATATTATATAGTTCCCATTTTAATTTAAAATAAAATATAATTATCGAATTGCAAATACTATTTGTATCTAAAATATTAAACTTGTCATTTTTCAATTTTTTAAAAACAACTAAGGTAATCTTGACGATAACCTACCATCTAACATTTATTTAAAAAATATATTAAGTAGTAAATACATACTTACATGTGAACACGGTAAATAGACTATTTCGGTGTAATATAGGATATTTCCCCTAATATTTAAAAAAAATTAATTAATATGACATTTTTTAAAATTATTTTGTCTATAATGTCGAATTTCTTCTTAAACTGAATACTAGGTACTTATTTTAATAAAAAACACTTATTTACTAATATTTAAAACAATCAACTAAGTAAAAATATAATAGCTAAAAGATTTTCTAAATAAAATATAATTAATAATTGATATAAAAAAATGGCTAGATATTCCGACATATTGTCAAAAAAAATAAATTTCATATACAAAATGATTTTTTAAAAAAAATATTGGGGAAATGTCCTTCACCGAAAATAGACCGATTTAAAATTATATGGGGTATGGGGTTGTAATATTGCACCACTTCTTCTAAATGTGCATTAACAGACAACATTTAAAAATACAAATAATTGAAAAACAATATGTAGATACATACCTAGTCAATAATTAACATTTTTATATTCCTTTATATTAAAATTGTATTCCTTTTCCAACATTTGTTTATAATAATTCACAATACATATATTATTATCGACATCATTCTTCTTTTATTCTTTTACTCATTAGTCGTTTTAATAAGGTACTATATTATATTTATTATTTAAACATATACATTATACGTACCTAGTTAACGAACATTTTAATGGCAGTAATTATTCCATTTTGTCAAATTATTAAAACGTAATTTGGTATGCTGAATAATATGTTTTATGACAATATTAATGACATTTCAAAAATTCTGAATAGTTAATTAGGTAATAAATAATAATCAGCATGAAGGTTATTTGTAATTATGGATATTGAATTGGGCTTCATTATAGACTATAGTTAACCTGCGGATTTTAGTTGAGTAAATAAAGGATTACCTAATGTATAGTAGGTATAGATATTATTAATATTATAGATATTGATGGGCAACATTAAAACAACCCAACCCCATCAGAAAAATTATCATGATATTATGTAATTTGAACCAACTTGACATGGCCCAAAACTTATTAGCTAATTCAACCCGACCCGTAACTAAATATAGATAATACAAACCAATCAACTCGACCCATGATATATGAAGGCCCGAACGGACACAATATTTTACCGACTCGGCCAAATACCAGAGACATATTATAAGCAACCCGACATCAAATATGAAGCTGGAAAAATCCAGTCAGAAATGATAAAATTAACAAAAATAATTAATATAGTATACCTACGTACTTATTACCTAACGGATATGGACTGACCTGACACGTGGCCCGAATATTATGGAAAATAATATAAGCCAAGAGGAATATATTCTCCGTTAAGTAATAAGTGTAATGGAATTCACAATACCATATCCAGTTGTTGCCTACTAGAAATTTATTTGGCTTAATTGCTTATTTTGTAGTTTAAAAAAATTATAATCTAAAATGTAAGATTATAATCTTTATTTCAAAATGGTTCCAATACAGAAAAAATAAACGGAAATCATATTATATTTATTACCTACTACATATTGCATTTTATTTATAATTAGTTTAGCTTCAGTAAAGGTAAATACGTAAATACATCAAGACCTCGGGTAATACTAATGAAAAAGATAAAATAAAAATCTATATATAGTGGGGGACGGAGTGGCCGAGCGGTCTAAGGCGTCGGTTGCGACGCTGTCGGCGCCGGTTCGATCCCGTGGTCACGGGCGGCATTTTTCTTCGGGCACGGTGTCCGGAGAACAAATGCCGCCATCCCCCACCCGGGCATGGCAGATACCTACGGGTGCCCACCAAATCGAAAATTCTGCCAAAACCCACACACGTGTTAACAACCTACAGTTCCCCCCTACAGTACCACAGGCTAATGATCTTTGTTGTCGAAGCCTCAACCCTAATAAAAAAAAAAAAAATCATCTATATACGAGTCTTAGAAATCGTATTCTTTTTCTCTTTTTTAGAATATGATTTAACTCTTGTTTAACTCAAAAATCGATCAATATTAATTTGTGTATTATATGTATTAATATTATGTATTTATGTATTATCAATTATAGTCATCGAGCTGAAACTTGATTTGTCTTTATGCAAGGTTATTACGATTTAACAATTGTTTGTTTTTTTTTTCAAAATAAAAATCATAATAAGCAAAATTAATTTTGTAAAACAAGGTTAGTTGGATTGCTTGTCTTTTAGTTTAAAAATAGATATTTTTAAATTATTGGTTGTTTTTTATTTTTACACACATCCCTAGTCCCTACACAGACCCGACCCATCCTCCTGAGTCCTGACATGGTAAAATTAAAACATGACAAGGTCCTGACCCGAACAAATAAAAATTATCTCCTCCAGTCAGCACCCGATCAGATTTTTGTTTTAAACGCACCGCCTTTTGTGTTTACGTATATTTAATATATTATATACTATTATATATATTGTCAAATTTGTCATGATTTGAAAATATACCTAATAGTATCTATAAGTTACTAAATGATAAAATATTATTTGTCGTCTTATTTCCGAAGGAAAAAAATTTAGTCCCCGTCCATTTCATATTCTAGATCCAAGCCCGTCTGTTTTGCTATATTGCTATAATTACTATGATAGCATCTACATAATAGTCAATATCAAATATTAATTTTTGGAATAGTTGTACATAATATTTTGATTAAGACATTATTTCCTGTTAAAGATAATAAATAATATGATATAAGATATAACTATATATCACACAATAACGGTTAATTCATTTATAATAATCATCAGACATCAATGAATAAACTTATCATTCATAATTTAATATTTATATTTTAGATAAATGGTATAGGTAACATTATATTAATATTATGTATAGAACCAAAAGTTTCGAGATTTAAATGTAATCCGTGGGTTTAACACGGGGTCACTGATTAATAATGTATACTAATAATACTAAAAAAAAACCGATAACATAAATATATATAATCTAGTACAAAGAACAAACTCTTAACCTAGTTTATGTCATAATATGAAACTGATATGGTAAAAGTCGTTATTTTATTGAGATTTTCAAAAATATAAATGTGCTATTCGGTTCAGTGGACGTGTATTCGATTCATAGTAGCTGCCATTTTTTTTTTATTTTTTAGAATACGATTAAATAAAAACAAAAAATGCACACAGTATAATAAAATCTCTAGGATTCAAAGTAAGCACCGGTTACATAATTAATTTATTTTATGAACCCTAACGCAATCGCGTCGATAAGGATATAATATAGCTATAATATTATGTATTGGAACTCCCAATGAAGCAGCAATCGATAACCGTAGTTGCTTAAAATGTATGGGGTATGGTCGTATGGACTATGGTTATGTGAAAATGAAGTCCTACAAAAATTGGACTAGTTTGTCTTGGTATTAAATAGTGTTTAAAACGCCCATCATCGGTGTTGATACACTTTGAATGTTGACTACGATGCATGCGCATACGTTTTTGTGTACACGTGTTAAAACAACCGATAAACCTATTAAATATTGTGTGTTGGTAAATATTAAAACAACAATTTTGTGACGATGACTATTAAAAACGTACCTAGTGTACCTATATAATATATATGCTACTCGCAGTACTCGACAAACGGTGTGATCGTTGTGCAACCATTTATTTATAAATTATAATGATGTAATTGCCTCGTTCAACAAAATGTATATAATATACTGTTTTAGATGCAGAGCTTTTGCGACAGAGAGAATTGAAGAAACTAATAATCTCGGTCAGTACTCCGATGCGCCGAGGTGAGTTTTCGAGTTTATCGATCTCGTTCCCACTGTGGCTGGGCGCCAGGACTGCACTTTCGAGACGCCGTGAAATGGCAAAGGGCTATGCCGGAAATAACGAATGATAATTAAGTGTCGTAGGGTATATATGACCAAAATCAGTATGTCGTGCAAGACGATATATGCGGTGGTGCCTGGACGTCTCTAAAAATATACTAGGGAGCTTTTGGAACGGTACCAACGCGCAATGAAGTATTAGAATAGTTATGACTTATAATGTTAAGTTTATAGAAAAAACACAAACATATCGGACAGAGGAGACCAGGCGGGAATGATAGATAAAAATAATAGTAGGTATATAGTCACGTGTACAGGATAAGGTACTTAAACATTGTTCACTGTTCACAGAGTTATTAAATAGTAAACACTGCCATTGTATTCGGGTTTTTCGTAGATACCTACACGGAGGATAATGAACCTAAAGACAACACGATTGTTATTTGGTTAGCGCCTCAAATAAGTTATAACATTATCGTTACCTATTACATAGTATAATTAAATTATGCATGTTTTTTTTTATTTTACAGCTGCGGGTGCCGGCTCAATCCAAAAGCAAAAACACTATGAATACGATAGCGACTGCAAAGTATACACAAAACACACTACACGACCGAATTAAACATTCGTTATTAATTATTATCTATCACATTCTTGATCAATTGGATTGAAAAAATAGTACCTATCGAATATAGATAGCTTGGTTGATTAGATAATTCGATTTCGGTTAAACACGTTTATTTTTACAAATAACTACCGCCTTAATTTAAGTAGGCGTCTACGTACACAATACATAACATCCTATGCATGTATATTTTTTTTAAATTTACAAGTCCCCCCCCAATAAGCCAAATTGTCCTTCAAATATCAGTTTTGAAAACAAAATGTTCATCAACGTGTTTCGATGTATGCATCGATTTCAACGACAAATGCGAGACTCTACGTATTATTACTACTAGTACCCGTATTTAATTTTTGCTCGATGAAAACCACGGATTTCCAAAAACCTTGAGAACCCAGGACAAGTTTGAAATAATCAAATAACGAAAAAGAAAACCTCGTGGCCAATTCCGACTGTTCAGAGACGCGCGGCCGTCACGCCGCGCCGCCACGCACAGCATTCGTCATAATATTATATTGTATTACAACTAGTTTTGAAAGACCGCCAAAACGACACGCGGCGAACAATTATGTAACATTATTATGTACCGGCTCGCTCAGAGTGCGGGATGTTTATTTTATACCGAAACACGTGTGGCGATATTCCGAGAAGGCAGAAAAAAAAACCCGAAACATATAATAATTAACGGGAAACCAGCAGCCGCGTCGGCGCTCGAGCGAACTACGGTGTACGTGACGCGTATCTCAAAGTAGGTACAGCGCGCGCAAGTAAAGCTGTAATATTGTTATATATTATTATCGTCAAAGCGGGCGTTACCGATGGCGGAAAACTCGAAATGCCGACGCCGTCTTCCCACACGGTACTCTACGTGTGATCTAGATAAACGTCGATGACATCTACCCATTTTTCAAGAATATCAAGCGACGATGATTGTTAATTAAATTATTCACATAGTAATATTATATTCGGAGACATCGCTACAATCGTTATTCATTATAATACAGGATGGTTTAATGTTTACTTTGGCTCCGATCTGATTTCCGCACTGACCGGCCTGTAAATGCAAAATCTCCCTCATGACGATGCCTCTCGAAAATCGGTGGCGGTTGTAATTGAAACGTGATTTGTCGCCGTCGATGTCGTCCGCCCACGGTGTTCGCGTACGGTTAGCAGTTTGCACACTGCGCCACTGCGACCGCCCGGCGCCCGCCGCCAAGCCGGGACAACGGCCCGCGAACCGCGACCCCCGCTCGCCAACGGTGTAGCGTGTACACAGATTACGGACGAGTTTGAACCATCGGTATGGACGCCCCGTCAAGGGGGGTGGTTGGAGGGGGAAAATCACCACACGCACGCAATGCCGCGTACGGACTACGGAGAGACGCACAGACACTCGCGCACGAGGACCACCGCACACCTCCCCCCCAGTCACCCCACCAGACGATCGGGATGCCGGGATTATAATTTTTTTTTTCACGCATTCCCGACGCCGCGTAACGTATTTTTCGTACCTAGCTGTACGATTTTTTCGGGGGGGAGCAGGAGAGAGAGAAATCTGTAAAAAAAATATCACACGATGAGTGCTATTTATATTAAGGTACCTACCTCCGGCCACCGCTGCCTATATACTATATTATTTTATTCAACTTTCATCTCTTCAAAAATAATTGCAGCTGCCCAACGACAGGCCGACGGAGTCATCCTGCTTCGACAACGAGTGAATATATTATTATCACTAAACCGTTAATTATTATAATATACAATAAATAATGATACATATGCATTATGTATGGGCGATACTCAACTATATAAATATAGTATAATAGTACCTATATTGATATATTTATGTGTTTCAGTGTTTGCATATCGCAATACTTTGTAAATAGTATCATCTGAGCTTGGGCCAGTCGACGACGTACAGGATTTTATGAGAAAAATACGGATGACGCATCCCGTTCCGGAGGTCCCTCCCATATACAATTCAAACTAGTTTTATCTGTTGACCACTCTGTTACTCCATCTATACTTTTTTATAGCCTGTAGGTTTGTATTAATATTATTATTATTGTAGTATATTACTAAATTGGTCGTTTAGGTATATTGCAGGAATCGTGGTCATTCCCCCCCCTGACTGTTTTCTGTGTAGTAGAACATTTTCCCCCCCGATATATTTTTGATGCGGACATTTCCCCCCCACCATTTGTTTTAAAGATTATTATTTAATATTAAATTAATTTATGCCTATTGTCTAATAATTTCAAATATTTTCATAAATATAATAAATTATATCAAATTTACAAGCAATTATTAAATGGTTAAATATTCAAACTGGTAGTTTTAACAAAAAAATAAAAAAAAATAATATGAACAAGAGCTAAAAAATATAAGTTATAAAATAAAAGAATCAAAATTCAAAATGTATGATTTTTGTCAGAATTATTAACAATTTTTATTAGTTATTAATTATATTTTACTTTATACGTACCTACTTATTTTAGATTCTGAGTGAAACGATGAATGTATTGATTTTACTATGATGTGTGTTTATTTTAAAATTTTTTTTTGTGTCTGTGTACACGATAAGTAGTCGAATTAATGCTTCGATTTTCAACTTCAATATCTTGTTCGATTGGAAAGTGAATATCGTTGGTGCATTGGGGAGGTCAAAATTTAAAATTCCCAGTAATTTTCAAAATCACCAAGAAAAACAAAAGAAAATTTAAGGGAAACGGGAATTTTTACGCAAAATCGATTTTTCTCAAAATTGAATTTGGTTTTTACTTTTTTGTGTAACTTTAAAACAAATAACCGTAGATACATGAATTTATATTTACATTTTCTATACACGATAAAATTTTCAAAATATTTTGATTTATTTTGAACTGTTTAGGCACATTTTCATTTTCCGTTTTTTTTCTAAAAATATCAATAAAATTTTATTTGTTGGTTGCGAAAGCTTGAAAATTTAACAGAAGGCTCCTAGTATATTGTTTCAAAGGCAAATGAAAAATATTAAAAATCCTTGGTCACAGTTTTGTTTTATAAGCATTTAAAAATCAAAAATTAACAAAATATGGAAAAATCAAAAAAAAAGCAAATTATATTGAGTTAAGAATTGGTAAAAATTTTTCTTTTTAAATCTCAGATTTTAAAATGTAATACAAGATTCCCTGCCATTATCGAAAAAAAAATGTCTATAAGAAAGTCAAATTAAATTTTTATGAGCGTTTGAAATTCAAATTTTTACAACATTGGATATTCACTCGATTTCTCATGTAGCGGTTTCCTTATTTTGTTGTAATTCAAAAACGAATAACCGTAGGTACATGAAATGTTGACTGAATGTTTATATTAGCATTTCCTATACACCATACAATTTTGAAAATATTTTGATGTTTTTTGAGCTGTTTACGGACATTTTCAGTTCATACTGTAACCAAAAAATCTAAAAAATATATGAACACAGTTATTTTTTACAGACATTTTAAATTCAAATTTGGACGAAATTACATATTAAAAAACAAAGAAAAAATATTTTAGTTATTTTGTTGTGATTGAATAATATTATTCGTGGGCACTTGAAACTTCTAAAGTATACTACTAAATATCTATGATAGTATCAGGGTTTGTTGTTGATGTATAACGCGTTATAAGTATCTAATGGATATTGTGGTATGAATGGTATGATTAATTTGGAATTTATTATAGTTCCCTATTATAGGTCAATTTTTTTTAATACCATAGATAAGAATATAATATGTCTTATACCTTTAATTTATACCTCCTAATATTTTTGATTATTTTATACTTTCATGACAAACAAAATGTTCATAATCTCCACGAATATATTATTATAATATAGGCATTATAATAAAATATTTAAATATATACGCACATTTTACTATGCCCCTAAAAAGTTTCATGTCGAGTCTGGGCTTGACCGGCTCGCCCTGTGCGCACGCCTATGCTAATTAGTAATTACCATGTACTTATAACAAAATATAATAATACATTGTATTGAAAATAATAATTAATTGTTAATTGTAGGGGAGACTGTTTACAACTGTAACAGTTTTCATATACAATTATTGATTTCTGCCAAAATTCAAAATTTTTTGATTCGTTTACACTTTCAATTGGTAAAGCAAGTTGTTGCCTTTCAAAATATGTGTGTATTGAATCTTTATTTCCACATGATGTTGAATAAATATAAATATAGAAAAAAAAATATGTTAAATTGTACCCGATACAGCATTAGAGACAAATGTTACATATATATTTTTTACTTTTTTATATTATTATAAAACATATAAAATATAACAGTTACATTTAAATAAAATAAAACATAACTTTGGTAAACAGATTACCTTAAATAGTAACATTATTTTTGACTTTTAAACTGTTAAAACAATCATAGCATAATAACCTTTAATTAAAATAAAATATAACTTTGGTAAACAGATAAGGTATCTCAAATAATAAATAGTTTCATAACTTTTTTTTTTAATTATTAAATATTTATAACATAATATGATTTAAAATTTAAATAACATAAAATAATTTCATTTAAATGACTTAAAATAAAATAGATGCAACAGTGTATCACTGAAATTGACTGTTACATTTGTACTCCTTCAATATTTTTGTAAATACTTAAGTATTAGAAGAAATACTGACTAGTTAGAGTATTCAGACTAGAACCAAAAAAAACTACACTACTTTTGGTGTATGTATATCAAAATAACTACAGCCAAACATATAATTAAAAATCTGTACTCAAATAAAAAAGTAAGTGTATGATTTTTATTTACAATCTTGTTATCAAAAACACATTTAATTTTTTTTTTCATAAAGCAAGGTGGATATATACGTATATATATATATATATATATATACATCCACCTTGTCAAAAAGTTATCTAGTTATCATAATTTTTATAAGGAAACATCGATTGTTATACAGATGGCCAACTGCTAATTTTTTTTGAGATTTTTATATTGATTATTGAACACCTTATTGCCCGTGTTACAATTGTTGTCGTTACTCGTTAGCTATTGAAACTATTACTAATTCGTAAAGATTAATTGGGTAAGGTACGTGACAAAATCCAAAAATATATAAAAAGAAAAACAATATACAGCAAAATATACGATTGCATAAAAATCCACGTTCCATGTTTTGTAATGTGCGTCAGGGAATTGAGCCACAATGAACCTTTTTTCAAAAATGAGTACGGTAACTGGGGGCGTAGTTCATTAGGATTTATGACCCAATATTTACCTGAGTTTAGAGCATATATCATTTGTGCAAGAAATTAATCGATCATTTGGGTCAATTTATATTTATCTTTGTTGTTCAAATCATGTCACAACAACTTTAATAAAATTGATTACCTAAATACATATTGCAGATCGTTTTGGCCATTAATAGGTGATATAAAGATAATCATTTTTAAGGTGCTCAAAAAGTCAAAACGATGTCTAAATTTAACTATAAGAGTCTTAACACCTAAGCCTTTAAAAATGGGAAGGAAAATGTATTAGACATATTAGGTATCCATATAAATGTTGACTAAATGTCTAATATTTAGACTAAATTATACACATAAGCTCATCCATACGATGTATTAAGCAAATTAAAGGTCCATGTACATTTCGCCCAAATTATATGTATAAATTCAACCAAACGAAATGTGAATTCGAGTTGCTTGCCTAAATAAAATCCACTCGTAACTGGGTCACTTATGAATTACTTGCATTTTTAAAAGGTTTTTGACAAACATAATTATATTTTTAAATGAATTAAAGAAAAAACAGGTTTGATTTTTTAATGATTTTTAGCCAATTATTATTTATTATAAGTTTACCGAAAATAGTTGTATACTTGTATATTATGTGTTTTTATTTTATTTAATAATAACATGGGTGAATTAACAAATATGTAACTTATTGAATTCAAAATTCAAGTTGAATTTATTAACTCGAGTTAAATAGATCTATGATCTATTGGATATTTAATTGGATCCACTAATCTTTATACAGACAGATAAATACAGATATTCAGGTGGTAGGGCGTGTCTATCATCGCCCGTATTAGTAATTATTAACTTAAGGCCGCCAATACTTTACAAAGTTAGAGCCTTAGAGGAATCTTAAATAAGTCAGTCGACGAAGATCCATTCTTTCAATCTCTGTTACATAATATAATATTTTATATTTATTATTATGTACCTATTTATGTTATAAAACTGTGGCCCAATTTCCGACTGCTGGTACCATTTAAACATTTCATATTATTTTTTTTTTTAATATTCACCCTGGTAGAATAATATTCTATACAATACTACAGATAGATAAAATCAGTGTTCATCAATTACGACAATTTTTCTAGACTACAGGTACCTACCTGAAATATGAATATCTTGTGCGTCAATTAATTTGTTAGAAACCAAAAAGGTATAAATCGGTTGCGCCAGAAAAATATTATAACGAAGGATTCACTGCATAATTCACTATTTTACTATGATATGTATGAATATTCTATTTTAATTAAACATACAAAATATGTCAATGTTAAAAGTTAGTCTAACTGAATTAAAAAAAAAAGCGGTTATAAGTGGATCCCGACATAGATAAGAGATTAAAGTGGATCTTGGTCTGCTGACTGCAGCTGTACAGTACTACAGCAGGTTACAAGTGTGAAGTGGGTCACTGTATTGGTTGGTATATTTGAATATATATTATAGATAATATCATTGTATATACTAAAAACGATTCTGAGCGGAGACGGTTTGTCTGTCTAGTCAGTCTAGCCGTCTAGGATATTTTAGAATACTATATTTATTAGTTATCATTAAATGATTATTAATGCAGTATAGCTAGTTGGTTGAATTTATTATAAAATTACAAAAAAATAACTATCATTATTCTTGGTTATTTAATATGTAATTTCGTCCAAATTGTTACTATAAAATAACTATGTAATAGGTAGGTATATAGCCATATAGGTTAGGTTAATAACTAAAATTAAATTAAAAAAAGGTGCTCTGCTGTACAGTAGGTTACAATTGGGTCACTGTATA
This sequence comes from Macrosiphum euphorbiae, assembly GCA_949089665.1. Classification (NCBI taxonomy): domain Eukaryota; kingdom Metazoa; phylum Arthropoda; class Insecta; order Hemiptera; family Aphididae; genus Macrosiphum; species Macrosiphum euphorbiae. The sequence continues at coordinate 144,777,884 of CARXXK010000001.1, read as the reverse complement.
ATAGATGGTATTAAATTTGAATTCAATGATATAATATTATTGTATAAGAAGAGTCAGTATTATCTATGATTAATGTGATAATATTATCTATGATTATGCCCAAACGTTGTAAGTGAATAGTTCATTATTTACTCCGATAGATGTCGTTCAGTTCGTTACATTTTTGAATTTGTTATTACATCTCAAACTTAAAAATCGTTCTCCTGAACAATTACGAAAATGTCACTTATCACACTACGCCATCGACCTTATAATGCTCCAACCTCATTCGGTTTCCCCTCATCGAAAAAATTAATCTAAAACCTATTTTGATGTGTCCATAGTTTATTATTAATGGTTTCACTACAAAATGTCTTTATAATGTTTGCATATAGAATTTTAGAAAAACACCAACACATTTTTAACCACATCTCTCTTGATACAGTCCTGTATAAATCTGTATGAAATGGGAAGGAATTTGTGCTGTTAAACACGTGAGGTGTTTGGGAATTGACGTATTTTTACAAGGCGGTAGGTAGCCGTTTGGAAATTGACCTTTTTGTAAAACGGGAGACAAATGGGATATAGCCCATAAATCAAGTACCTACGATTTGCAGACCGGATTTTTTAGAGAGACATACGAATTGCGGACACATAATAATGACCCTCATATATATATAATACGATCTAAGTGGTTTCCACTATTCATATCAATTATAAGCCTGTAAGTTTTTTTTATTGTTTTTTTGCTGGTTTTTTTAATTTTAGGTTTTGGTTTAGAAAAAACATAAACTTAAACTTCCCTATTTCTTTTTCTTTAAGTGTTGCCATTTGTTGTCTAATAAGCACTTCTTTTTCACACATTTTCTTCGTTTTGAATCCTTTACTTCTGAATTGTATGTTAGAATACTAATAAGTAAGTCTCAGATTAGTGACGTAGGTATTTAGGTTTTTGTCTCGTGGGGAGGGGGGTATATGATTTTATCCAGTAGCCCGGCTTTTAAAGCTAGAGACCTTAAGTTAGGAATCCGAAAAATGTTGTATATTATATACTATGATACGTCACTGTCTCAGATTGAGTCCCAACTAACATATCAAGTATCAACAAAGTTATTGATGTTAGGATTGCTAGTGTAGAACGAAATATTTAGTATTAAATGAAAACTTTCACTGTTGGTGGTACTATACGGTTGCAGCTATCAGTAAACTGTGTTCAAATATTATAGCCTAGGGGGAACATGGAGTCCGGTGAATTATCATATCCACATATCCCCCCGCAGCCCTAGAGCTATGTAAACGTAGAGCTCTACTATAATATAGCACTAAAATGTCTAATGAACTATTTGTCCGAAATTATATTTTTATAGATTGATATCATATTCCGTACAACATTCTGCTTATGAATGTGAAATTTATGATGTATATGTTGTCAAAACGGTGAAAATCTTATAAAATAATAACGATAAAAAATAGTAACGATTTTTAACGATTTAAATTTATTGCAGTTACGGACGAAAACCGGCCAATAAAATGTCACCCCGTCACAGTTCTCACCCACACCACAGATGGCTCAAGGACTTCCAGATTATACACGGTTAACGCGCGAGCTCACATTACAGACTTACTATTGTCTATTATACATTTATATTTTATACAGGTAGCTATATAGTAGCTATTACTAATTCAAGTTTTCATTAAACACACAAAAATTAGTTGTTTGGTATCCATGTGATTGTGATAAACTGATATGTGAACAAAGGACCTAAGTACCTAACTACTTGTGCTTAACATTTAACAAGGATGAGTTATATTACATTATATACCTACCTACAGTGGCACAACTAAGGTTCAAATCTTGGGGTTGCTACCATAATGAATCGGCGAATCGCTCACAAATCCGTGGGGGGCTCCTCCCCCCAACATTTTCATTATTTAAATTATACTACTATAGACTGAACCGCTGAAGTTATGAGTATGAAATTTGGACAGTACTTTGGTTTTGTGATGTAAACACCCACTAAGAAAGGATTTTTCAAAATTTAACCACTACAGGGCTTAAAATGGTTAAGTGGTAAAAATGAAAAAAAATTACCTAGCCGGAACCGCTGAAGCTATGAGTATGAAATTTGGACAGTACTTTTGTTTCGTGATGTAGACACCCACTAAGAAAGGATTTTTCAAAATTCAACCTTATGGGGATTAAAAGGGGTAAACGCCGTGTTATTCAGCTAGTTCTATGTAAGAAAATAAAATGTTTTAAATATTATATTTAATAAATAAAAGAGGTTGGACGCTGAGGATTAAGATAGAATGGGCACACGAACTATGGAACAGTGATGCTCAAGTTCTTTATACACATACTCTAAAATTTACTAGCGCCATAGGTATAAATATGTACTACCATCAGAAAAATCTTCTGTAATACTTATTTCCCGCGAAAATCATATTAAAATACTATATCAACGAACACGTGTACATGTACATATACCTAGTATTATGTAGTTGGTTTAAATCACATAATAAATTTCTCAGCGAAACTGGCTCTATGATGTGTTAATAAGTATTTTTTCTGTTGACATTTAGTTAGTCACAAAGATTCCACAGCACATGAAATGGCAGTATACAATTAGATTAAAAACTAAATAAACAAACGTAGGTAGTACTTAAATTATAGTTACACTGAAGGGAAGTAGAAATATACGTTATTAATATCAAAATATATTTTAATTGTAAAAAATACCCAACACACAAAAATTAATTGTTATCAAACGTAATTCCTGACACGATTAAAATAGTTATTCATTATGATCAATATTTAACGCTAGACCTAGCTCGGTTCCAGCTGTGATACAAGAAACTCTGAGAAACATTGGTCGTTGTGCAACATCTCTTATCGGGGTAACTCTAAATTGTTAACTACTTACATATTTATAAAGAGTATTATGTATTAATATAATCTGCTAACGGTAATTTGAGTTTTGTGTTAGTTTACCATTTCAATAGCGGTAAAACTAAACAAAACGGAAGCATGACTTTACACGCTTATCACACCTGCTTTATCGACTCTATACTAATATATAAAGGAAAATGATTTGCTTAGGCTGAACAGATTTTAAAAATTGTTTTACCATTAGAAGCCGACATTATCATTGATGAATATAGGCTAATTTAAAATGAAATGCTCCACCCAGGGGAGGATGCTCAAACTGGAATTTTGAGATTTACGATAGAAATTTGTGTTTAAAAATAGTTTCCATGGGTTTTAAAGTTATTATAATAATAAATAATAATTATTGGTTGTTGTTTATTGAAAATGGTGGCTATTGCCTATTGATCATAGGAGAAATAGTTAGTATGTAACTGTTGCGAGTTACATCCAAAAAGATTTAAGCAATCCCAAATTTTAAGGGCAACGAAGTGCACGGGATCAGCTATATTTTAATATGTTGACATACTAAAAAACAACTTACAACATTTTGAATGGAAAAATTGACAACACTGTTGGTATCAGTAAATCAGTACAAAATATTATAATATTAAGTACCTACATAGTAGTCATAGTAGTATAGTACATAGTACATAATACCTCTACATTAACATATATAAAACAATACTATACTATATTGTATATACATAATAAATATTTACCAATTGTAATAATTAATGAAAAATCTAGTAATAAAAATGCTGATATTATATTTTTTTATAAAACAATTAAATGTTTTTGTATAGAATTATTTCTATTTTATAATTAAGAAGTAAATAGATACCTACTAAATAAAACCTATGTCCTATAGCCATTTAAAAAAGGTTATACGAAACAACATTTAAAAAAATAAGTAATAACAATAAACAATTATACTAAACATATAAAAAGTTTTTAATTAATCCACCAAAACACAAAAAAAAAAAAACTATGTGATACTATAGTAATTATTTTCCTTTTTTTTTACACTTGCGATCATTTACAACTTCTGTTTTTAGAACTGCATGGTTTGCATCTTTTAAATGTTGATGTAGTTTGTTTTTTGATGAAAATACTGATGAACAAACACCGCACGCATGATTGGACTTTTTGATTTTGGGGGTTTCAACTATTTTTTGTTTTTTTTTGTTTTTCGTTGACTTTTCTGTTGTTGGTTCTTCTTGAGGTTGATTCTCCTTCGATGCTACTTCGGTCTCCACTTCTGGCACTGAATAATTATCAGTGTCATCAGGTATAGGATTATGATCATCATCGTTAGTCTTTTTAGCACTTATCAGTACAACATTGTCTTTATGCTTTTTAGATGTCTGATGATTGTGTAAAGCTTTTTCGGTTTTAAAAGACTGATCACATGTCAAACAATATAATACATTAACTTCATCAAAGGTCTGTGAATGTTTCTTTTTTTTTTTACTTGGTTTTCTTTTTGTATTTGTTATTTCTTCTTCACTACTTAAATCAGCTTCTAATACATCATCTGTATCAATATCATTTTGAACATTTAATAGATTGATATTCTTTATTTTATTTTTATTAAATTCCTTTGCTTCAGTTTCACTACTTAAACTATTGCAAGACTCCTCATTGCTATTAGAACTATCGTATTCTGCTTCGTCTACAGCACTTTCTTCATCAGAATGACTTTGACTATTGTCATCAGAAGAACTATTATTATTATCAGGTTCTTCATCAATAAGAATTTTTTCGTCATTCAACATCTCGACTTTTATAAGGTCGATATTTTCTTTATGCTTTTTAGACTTTTCATGGTTTTGAAATGCTTTTTCTGTTTTGAATACTTTATTACAAGCCACACAGTATAAGCAGTTAGCCATTTCATCATCTGAATCAAATTCATCACTACTACCATATTCAGCAATAAGGCTTTCTTCAATTACTTTTAATTCCTCTTCTACATTAGAAAACTTTGACCAATCAGATTCTTTATAATTGGCCATTTCTTTTTGTTTATCTTTTATTCTTTTTCGTCTAGCTTCTTCCATTCGCTTACTGTTTTCCGCTGATTTTAACTTAAGAGTCTCAGCATATGCTTTTAATCGTTTATCACGTTTACGTACAAACTCTATCAATGCTTGTATCTCATCATTACGCTCTTTCTTAGCTTTATCGCGAATCTTCTTATTTTCTTTTTCCATTAATTTGACTACACGTCTGTTGGGGGCTTTTCGTATGTCATATTCATCTAACCATCCAAATGGTTTATGTGTATTGAAACCACACCAAAAGTTGTAGAATGGTCGCACAATATCAGTATAATCACTGTCTGATCGACCAAATGTTGGAATTTCATCAGGATCTACTTCAAAAAAAACACTTTCTTCGACCAATAATGTATTGAATACCTCACGGTACACAGAATAAAATCCTTTATCGTCATCACCAAAGCCTTTGTAACAAGAAGGTGAAAAATACTTAAAAAGATTAAGTTCATTGACAGGTGTATCGCCACTATTAATAATATACTCCCGGTGATTGTCATACCACTGGCGTTCACGTGGGTCGCCTAGTACCTCATATGCTTGCTGAATTAATTGAAACTGTTCTTTAGCTTCATCAACACTATCTGGATTTTTGTCCGGATGCCACCTCAACGCTAATTTCTTATAAGATTTTTTCAAATCATCAGCAGAGACATCGCGTGACACTTCCAACACTTCATAAAAACACTTCATTGTGTTTTTACTCAAAATATGTCTAAAAATAATTATACATAACAATATGAGTAAATAGAGGTCATTTGAAAAAAAATAATCTTAATTTCAATGCTTACAAATTTATAATAGTTTACATTCATAAAAAAACATAAACTTTCAGATATATTAACATTGATATTTACCTGATAATATATTTTTCAAAAATTTAATAGTTTTCTGATTGATCTATTTAGGGTTTTTAATGAAACGAATACATTGAATTTTTAGACTGAAAATTTAAACTATTGGACAACAAGTCAATAATCCGAGATCGACACCGACTACCGAGTACCGTGATCCCAAGTACCCAAAGTTTGTACTTTATATTGTTATCATTTATCATTTATAATAAACCACGAAGATTAGTGATATCTCTAATCTTCATATTATTGTAATAAACAATAATATTTCGAAAACCTACCAATTACCATAGAATAGTTACCAAATACACAATTTGTTTGGCAGTCAACGGTTACCGAAGAGTGGTAAACTGGTAAGTACAAGTGCTTATCACTGCACCGGTCCGTGGCCCGTGCATTGTGCATAGATAATAAATCTTTATTCCTGGTGGATTGTTGTAACTTGTTACTTGAATAATCTTAAGGCGTACGAACTACGAATTTACTCGCTAACTCGAGGTTCATACTTAATTAATAATAAACCCATTATCCCTTTTTACCCTTTTGACTAGAAAGTTTACCAAATAATCAATATGAGATTGACGGATGTGCTCTGGACCAAACTACCAAGGGGTCATATTTTCAAAGGGTACGTTCAATTTTTCTATGTAATTATGTAAATCAATTCAAAACCATTCTATGATATTGTGTCGATATAGAGTGTTATAATAGATAACTAAATTGTATAATATATATAAAAAAATGTAATATTATGTAACTAATTTTGACCATTAGGCATTAGGTAATGCTTATTAATTATTATGAACATTAATTAAAATATATGAATCACAATAAAATGAAAGCTAGAATTTGGTATATACTATATAGTTAAAAACAATTTTGTACACTCAGAAAATAAATGTTTATTTTAAATACTTACATTCATTATAATAGGTACCTTGTTAAAAGATAACCATATTTACTTAAATAAATAAATATTATTTGTTTGAAGAACAGAATCAATAAAATAAGAATTCATTCGGTTCTTAAATACACTATACAGTTTACTAACTATTTAACATTAAGTTGAATTAGTAATAATTTCTCGTCCAGCGGTACATATGTACTGTACGAGTATTGAACTGGTATTCGTGGCAACAAATTTAAAGAAAATTTCAAATGCAGTTTGCTGTTCACGGTTTTTGTTTGGTTGATGGCATATTTAACTTTTCCTAATAATCTCGGGCACCCTACTATAGTACTTAACTCATTTACTTACTATCAATACTTAACCTTTATATTTAATCAATACTACTATGGTCACACTCATGACACACTATTAATTAAACTTTCTGCTTACATATCTATATATACACTAATTTTATAAAGAGTATCTAATAAATAATATTCATACCCACAGTTCAGACAATGGCATCCCTTGTATTTAAATTAAAAATTAATTATAACTGCAACGCACAGGTTCCATAGCATTTGATAATCATTCAAAAATATAGGTAGTTGAGTAGAGTACGCTTTACATTTGTATTAGGTATTAAGAATTCCAAAAATAAAACTGTGTGTTGAATATTTTTAGTATTCTAGATTTTTCATCTAAAATCAGATTTATTTTATATTTGTTGTATTTCATAGTTCAAAAAATAAGTAAAGGAGAAAAATAGATAATTTTTCTTCTAAAGATCAGTTCAATTTAAGATAATTAATTAATTTTATTTGTAACAATTTAAATCAAACGTATTTTAATGTATCTGATAAGTAATAATTAATATATTATATACATATTATTTTTATTTTTGTCAAGATTTATTAAGTTGGCTAGTAGTTTTTAATGCTTAACTAAATTGCCATTTTTAGGCCAAGCCCTTATAATAAGTAATAAATAATAATCCTGTTTTTTTCTTTATTTATTTGGGTTAAACAATCCATACAATGCTTAAATCATACGCTTAAGTGATCATAATTAAGTTTAGCTTGGTTCCTTTTGAAAGGAGAAGCTGCCTGCTGACACGTGACCCCTGAGAATCTTTAAATAATTACACTCATTTTGTGAACAAATGGTGAATTTTTTGCAAACCAATATGTCAAAAACATGTTTGTAGATTATTTTATAATTTATTACCATAAAAAAACTTGTATCTATAATATTGTTATATTGTGTATCTGTAATACAAACAAGCTATAACATTTCAACCATACAAATCAATAAGCATACTAATAATTGTACACATTTTATCTAGTGTCTATGTCCAGCGAGAGAATACACAAAAGTTAGTTCTTCTATGCACGCCAACACGACATTCTGTCATAGTGGAATTTGTTTGGATGGCAGGGTGTTGAATAGGGATGTGCAGAATCGGTGTGTTCTCTCTCTGTATAGAGTATACACTTTCACTGTTCTTTTAAATTTCTACTTTACTTATTTAAATTAATGCCTCCGATATATATTTATGTAAAATTAATTTTTAGATATTATATTATTCAAATATTTTTTTTTTCTATACTTATAATTTTTTAACTTAAATAAATAATATTATAGGTATTGAAGTTTAAATTGATAAATCATACTATGTACTGAGAACTAAAAATAAGATTTATAAAAGATTAACATAAAATATTATAAATACCTTGAAGATTTTTTAGTTTTATTAAGTATGAGGATTTAAACTAGGTTATAAAGTTAAAATAAATCAATATTATGTTGACGTGTTCTACCTACCTAATCCAATTTTTTCTTTACAGTAAACATCGTCTGGTCAAACCGGTTACTGGATTAGATATACATAAAAAACTTAGAGATCTTCAACGAGAAGAACAAAACATGTTTTACCTTCGGCACTCATATTTGACCAAGGTAAATATGCATAGAACTAGGTATTAGATATATTTTCCTGTCAACAATTAGTTTTCTATTTTTAATTCTTATAGTTATATGTATGATAGTATGATATATAAGTATATATATTTTTTGAGAACACTGTTTCATTTCAAACTTATACTAAAACTTAAGATAGTTAAGAATTAAAATCTGTTTGCAATTATAGGAAGAGTCATATGGGCATTCGCAAGAACAAGGTCGCTTTGAAAAATGGATGAGGAAATGGAAAGTGTTACAAGCGGAAAAATTTGGAAAGCACAAGCCAATGGATAATCACTTAAGTCATCTTAGGTCAACGGATGGATGGGAAAGTTACTAAGAGCTTCCAAAAAAAATATTTAATTATTAGATTCTTTATAACTTAGTTGCATGTTTACTTTAACGTCTGTGAATGTATGAAGGAAAATAAAATGTAAAATAAATTAATGTGATTATAAACATTTAAATACATATGCGACATGTTTAAGTTACTAGTTAACAAAATATTGAAAAAAAATTAAGGTTATAATTTTGATTCAAGGCACGGTTAATCATAGCCTGGTGCACACAACTGTATCTTCTTCCTCAGTCAACCATTTATTGTCAATTGCTTGTTCTTTGTTCAATGTCCTACCACTTCCCAATAATTCAGCAAACTGTGCAGCGATTGGATCACTTCCAACCGTTGCTACTGCCACTACTTCATTTCCTTTGCAATAATATACAACAGCTTTGAAGTTTTCAAGATCGCCATTAATTAGAACATCAGTGTAACCATGGTTGAATCCTTTGAAATTATAAATTAGGCAATATTTCACTTTATAGATAAAAAAAAAAGAAAAAGAACATACCAGCAAATCTTATGCTAGTGCCAAATAATGCTGTCCAGAAAAAGGGAACAGACTTAATAGGAGTTTTTTTGCCAAGCATTTGTAAGGCAGCAATTTTTCCATGGTAAGTAGCCAACTGCCAATGACCTAAGGATGATTTAATGTTAGAGGGGTAAACAGGAGCATTGGCAACATCTCCACCAGCAAAGATTCCTTTCACATTGGTTTCCAAATACTATAAATTGAAAAAAATATTTTGTTATGTCATCACTAATTCACTTAAATTTGGTAAAGAAAAAATCGCACCTTGTCAACTTCAATTGTACCATTGGACGGGTTAATCGCAATGTTAGAACCAGCCAAAAATTCAACATTAGTTTTTGACCCAGTGGCCATGATGCAAACATCTGCCTTTAACTTTTGACCATCAGACAATTCTATTTCAGATAGTCGATTATTATAACCAATGTAATTTTTAACACTTGTTTTCATGTGAAACACTACGCCTTTGGATTCAAATAATTCCTGGACTCGTTCGCCTATTTCTTTTCCTAAACTTTCTTTGAAAGGTACTTCACTACGGCCAATCACGTGCACAGATTTTACTTTAGAAAAAGTTGCTGCAGCTAATTCCATACCTAAAATTTTATTATTTGTTCATTATTCACTGATGTTAATAACTTTAATTGAAGTTTAAAAATTTTAATTTTACCAATAAATGATGATCCAACAACGACTAAATGGCAATCAGATGATAAACTTTGATGGATTTTATGTGCGTCTTCGATTGTGCGTAATGTAAAAACATTGTCATACTTGGAAACTTCAGGTGTAGAACGAGGTCTAAATATATTTAATTGTTAGAAAAATAAATACTAATTATTTTAGTAAATGGATATTTACGTCATTCCACTGGCGATAAACAAAGCGTCAAATGTTAATTGTTCATTGTTTGATAAATATAAAACTTTTGTACTTGTGTCAATTGATTCTACACTAGTCTTAGTTAGAAGTTCAATGTCTCCAGACTGAAAAATATAAAGATTATAGAACTGTTGAAATGTTTCATAACAATAAAATACACAGAAATAAAATTTTATTGCTTTTTGAAAAATTTGGTTAATTTATGTACATTTTGGGACAATACATGATGAACAATTTTAACATGTAACATACAGGTAAAAAGTAAGTACCTCCTGTAGTTTTTGATTAAAATAATGTTACTATACTATACATTAAGTTTTAAAATATAACAAACCATTTATACAATTTAATATAAATAATTTACTTCATAAAAGGGTAGAGAACGTAACAATATGCCATTCACATCAGAACCTAAGGCTTTGCTCAGTTTCGTTCGGTCATACGGTAAAAAACCATCTTTTGAGATCAATATCAATCGACCATCATATCCTTCTTGTCTTAATTTCTCTACACATTCTGCACCAGCGGGTCCTAGAGCAATAGTTCAATATTATTTTTTTTTTTTATTTATGATGAAATAACTAAATTACCACTTCCAATGACAATGAATGTACGCTTGTTTTCTGGATTGCGTTTAGTTAATGGCTTCACAAATTTAGCGTTTTCCAGTGCACACTTGTTGGCTGATACTTTTACATTACCATTGGTTACAGAAACTTTAAAACTTGGAATATTATCAAAGCCAGGGAAATCCTCAATGTCACCTATTAAAAAAAAAATAAAGGTTTTAAAACACCTTTAAATTAACATCATTTTTAATAAGTATTTGTTTTACCGCTTTTCAAGTTGAAACAAGCACCATGCCAAGGACATCTTACTGTACCATTTCCTAGAGCCCCTTTAACTAAAGGTGCGCCATAATGTGAACATTTCGATCCGACAGCAAAAAATTCATTGTTTTGTTTTACGACCAAAACTTTGTTTCCATTGTTTCCAATCTCAAACTCTTGCATTCTATTATTTTTCATAAATAAAAACGTATAAAATTTTAAATGTTATGTACCAATATTACAGTTATTGATTTACCCATTATCAGGAATGTCATTTTCATTACACACAATTTGTTCGATGACATCATCATTGGGGCCTGTAAATACATAAAATAATTATCAACACATAGAAAGAATAATGAGTAAATTTATTAAACATAAATAAATATTTTTTTAAAGCATTAGAATAACGTGTGCATTTTAATGAAATTAAAAAAAAATTACCAAAAAGCAAATGAAAAAAATACAATAAATTTAAACAAACACACACCCGACATTGTTCTGCAAAACACACGCGATTGGGAACGTATACTACTTCTAAATACTAGTCTTCGAATAAATAACATTCAATCCCTGTATGATATACCGGATTAATAGCCTGAAAGCATGCACATAAAAAAAATGAATCAACTTATTTTTTGTTTATCAATGTGAACGAATTGAGTATGATAGGAATTCACTTTAAATAGTTTAATGATAAGTTATTGATGGTATGTTGGCATTTTGCTAATCAAATGGTAGATGTTAATATTATTAGTATCCACGTATATATGTATGTATAATATGTATATACAAACATAATAAGTAGTTAATTATATTGAATGTTATTTATGTGAGTACGATTACCCATGGTGAAATGATTTTTATGATAACTTATAATTCCAATGAATTGCAAAAGTGGTGTCAAACATAGATTTTGATGACATTCACACACACCATGAGGCATATGAATTAATTATTTTATCATGCAAATATTTTAAGTTTTATTTGGTACATTATATAGTATAGCATTTTAAACAAACATTTAAACCTTTAAAGTGCTAAATTGAAAAATAGTTACTATAAAATGTAGATAAAATTACCAATTCATAAGAGGATAAAATCTTTTAAATTATCAAAATATAATATTATGATATAGGTAATATTTTAACAACCTATTAATTATTGTTTTATTTGTAATAAAAAATAATCTATAAACTCACTCTGTTTTATAGTAGGATTTGAGTTTACCTCGTAGTTGAGGTCACTATAATGAAAGTGTTAAATATGAATTCAATGATATATTATTATACACGAACAACTATTCGGAACAAAGGAGATGGATAGATCTGGATCTATTTCTGAGGGTAGTTTATATTAGTTATATTATTATTATTATTTATTTGTCTCACTAATTTTTCTCAAACACAGCATGTATTAAGTCAATATAGGCATACAGTAAAATAATGTTAATAACTGTGCTAACTATAAATATCTTAAAACAAGTGTAAATACTTAGTAAATTTCATTGTGTATAGAAATTAACAATATAAAATTAAATGGTAAAAATTGTAAGTTTACAACTTATTTTTAAAATTATTTTCAAAACAAAAGTATGATATTTAATTTTTGAAAACAGACTTGAGCACTTTTTCACAAACACCGTCTAATTATTCTTTACAAAAAAATTTAAGTAGATATCAATTATATCTATACTGAATAAGTACCAATCAGTGCTCGAATTGGGAGGGTGCGCCAGGGAACGGAGCTCCCCTACTATTTTTTCTTACTTGGACGAGAGGACGGTACAAACTAATATCCGAAATTTTTTTTATTAAAATGTGGATTTCAATTGAAGTCAATCATATAACAAGTTTTATTATTTTTCATATTAAAAGTTTTTTTGATATTAGTTTATTAATTAATTATAATATCAAACCGTATTTTGCCTATATAGTAGTTCACAGATCATAGATCATATACAAGAATAATATTATCTAAGGCACAGATACTGTTGTTGGCTATAGTACTATCTTAAATCGTGTTCAAAATGAAATGTTATCAGTTTCAGTTGTCGTAATCATTTATCGGTGTTTTTACATTTTTTTATACTTATCAAAATATATGGTTCCTTTTGAATCAAAAACAATAATTATTAATTTTGTTATCTATTTTGTATATTGAATAAACAGGTAGATTTTTATTAATTTTTTTTCTACTGTAACAATGTAAGATGTAGAATGTACCTAGATATTGCTATCAAAATATATTATACCTATTAGGAATCCAAAATGTGTTGCTGAAAAGTGGTATTCAAAATGTATTTAAGGCAGGAGAATGGGGGAGAGGGTGAGAGGCAAAATTCCCACAGGTCTGTGATGAGTAATTGCCCACTTGGAATGCAGTTTTAAATTGTAGGATTGAGCTCCTCTACTTAATTTTTCCCAATACGAGCACTGGTACCAATTAGCATAAAATCAAAATATATTATAACAATACATTTGAATTTCTGAAAACAAAAGCACATTTTACCAAATTTTTATGAAATGTAAACCTAAAATTAGAGAATAATAAGTTTAATTTAACATTTAAGACTTAAAAGAGAATTATGATTAGTGATCACTTGAAGTATAATAATAATGGTTTATAAAACCTTAAGTGATCTCCTCTGACCAGTCCAGCAGTTTAGAGTTCCAAAGTAAAGATACAAGTTACTATAGGTTATAAGCTGGATAATCCAAATATCAATTATTTGATATTTTAAACTAAAAAATGATTAAAAAATTGGGGTTTGGGTCTACAGATAAAATTTCAAGCCCTCCTATCCGTACCCAGGACCAAGAAAAAAACAACGGTATTATTCATTGTTTTCTGCAAATTAATAGGTAAAAAATGTAAAAACCTCAAGGTTAAAATTATTGAGGAATTTTTATAACTCTAGAAATTACATTAGTAGATTCTAAATTGTTACCTACCTACTTAATATCAATTAGTACTGTTCCACAAGTTATGTAAATTAAAAATTATAAAAACGTGTAAAACGTGTTCAGAAATAAAAGACACTTTTATTGAATTAATATTTAAAATAAATAGTAGCATTTTCGTTACCATTGTACTTATAGAATTGTTTGAATAAATAATAAATATATAATATTTGTATTAAATAAATGGTATCCTATTGTATACCTACCTACTTAATATCAATTAGTACTGTTCCACAAGTTATGTTAATTAAAAATTATAAAAATGTGTAAAACGTGTTCAGAAATAAAAGACACTTTTATTGAATTAATATTAAAAATTAAAAGTTGCATTTTCGTTACCATTGTACTTATAGAATTGTTTGAATAAATAATAAATATATACTATTTGTATTAAATAAATGGTATACTATGGTAGTTCAGGTACTACTCTGGATACTATTTATGCACTTATTAATTATAAATTTATGAAATCATTAAATAAACTTAATCATTAACATATAAATAATTTAAAAGCTCCTTAAATAACTATTAATGATATATTAGATTTAAAAAATACATGAATTAGATGGTATTTTTTTTAGAAATGGTGACAAAAAAATTACTGAAATATATTATTTTATTTTTAAAACCAAATAAAATATAGTTAATTAATAATAATTAAGTGAACTATTAATGGTACTTATAAACCAAAAATTAAAAATAATATAGATATAGTATCTAGGTAAACTTTAGTTGGTTGTACACTACAAATATTAACACTTTTGACATTTGATACGAACTCTGTTCAACTGATAGTTTTAAAATATTTGCTTTGTGTTTACTTACACACCTTATATAAGTTATAAAATCGTATAAAATAAAGAATATTATAGATACACACTAATACTATGTTGAAAATAAATAACTAACAAAAATTAATACTTTAACACCTATTTAAAATTGAAGTTTGGATCAACATGGGTTTTAACCATTAATTAACATATTAAGTATCTAGGTTTTTGTAGGTAATTGTGTTATCTGTAGTTTTAAATGAAAAAAGCATACATTTAAAGTATAAATAAACCTATTGATAATTGTGTTCATTTAACCATCATTAAAATCATATAAATATCTTATTAAATTCAGGAACACAAAAATTCAACTATTTTCACATTTTCTATTGAAAAATTCTATGTTCATAGCTATTCAATGTCATTACAGACAATTTAAGTACATTTGAAGTGTTTAATGAATGCATAATTATAACAATGAAGGTAGGTTAGAACAAATAAAAATGTTGGCCTCACAAATGTTTGAAAAATAATTAAATACCTATTACCTATATTATAATAATTTTAATTTTATATAATGCATACTGTATAATAAAATACTAAATCTAGTCGTAAATGCAATAGTTTATATTTCAGAACCTATTTCTTCTATTTCAAATTTAAAAATAAACAATTACCAATAAATAATTACAGTAGGTAACAGGTATAATAAACTATCAGTAGTTATTATTTTTTTTATTGAACTACTAGAACAAGGTGTATCATTAAACTACTATAGTGAACTATTACATGCAGATAATATGGAAAAAAGTCAAAGATCACTATTATTTTTTATTCAATATAATTGTATAATTAGATAGGTAATTGATAATATTTAAAAATCTTACGATAAACAATTATATGAATTTGTAAAAAAAAAATGCAATACCTACTCACATAACACAAAAGCATGTTGAATATATTAGGTAAATATAATTACATTTATAGACAACTGTAGTTTGACCTATGTTTAACAACAAAAGGTATTATTAATTTATTCTAAATTTTCTAGACTATTATGCTCACAATTCCAAGGCTTAATCATTTTAATACGCATGTATAAATTTATAAAATATTGGTACCTATTACATGATGCAATGGTAAGCAATGGTTATTCTATAGATTTCATAAAAAAAAATTATTATTACTTTTTAGACTAATTTGTTATCTTATAAACATTTAAAATTATATAAGTGGTTAGATACTATATTATACAAAAAAGTTTATTAGCTTATTTTTTAATGAGCATTATTATTGCTAAACTAAATCCATGGTTGGTATTTTTACATTTTATTACCTATTTACAAACAGGTTTATAATTTTTTGTCTATTTTAAACAATTTTATTACAATGTTAACAGTACGGTAGGTAATACCTATTTAAACTTTAAAATAATTATTTTTGAGATTAAAATCGTAACTTTTCAATGTTTAGTATGCAGAATATACAGTTTGTAGGCGATTGTTTAGGTAGCAATTTAGCACCAATGTTATTATTGTTGGAAAAATAATGTGAGTTACCATTAGTTGGATAGGTCTGCATAATAACATATGAATAGAGCGTACAAAGAGATATAAATTACTAATGCCAGTCAGTTATATGTAGGCATTACAGCTGCTGTATAGGTAGTATAACCCTACTGGAAAGCTTTGGGAAAGCTCAAGCACAGCCGGGGAGGAGATGAAAACAGAGTGGAAAACCGGTGGAAAACCGGTGACGGAGGAGTCTTAATTTATAGGTATTTGATTATCGGCCGCAAGAATTAAATAATAAAAAAAAAAAAAAAATGAACAATACGAAAACTCACCTTCGGTGCTCTTGGACGCTATCGAGCCCATTTGACAGCTCGGAGTCGACTGTTGGCGGTGGCGGCGATGTGGAAAACGTTCGGCGGCGGTGGGAAAGTACTGTTACTACCCACAGCGATATCGTTTCGATCTGTATAATATCGTTATTATGTATCGCCGTTCACTCTGGGCATTACTACCTACTGCGTACTAATGCCAATTTAGAACTATGACGTGTGTGGTACGCGTAATAATTCTTATAAAACAGGTCGCGTGGAGAGATTTCGTCGTCGCCGAGTGCCGACGGGTGAATGTGTGAGAGTATCGTCACCGTGACCGTGCGCGCGCGTCTGTGGCCACGAGAAATATAATATTATTATGAACGAAAAAAAAAACCAATAATAATAATAATAATAATAATACTGATAATTACGGTCAGGTGGGGCGCAAAGCGCGTGCAAACGCAGATAGATTATAGAACTGAGCACCGACGGGCTGCGTAAAGTGTTAACCGGACTGTCGTGTCCAGTCGAATTGTTATTATGACGGATGTCCACGCCGAGACTCCAAGAGACCTTGAAACTCGGTCGATAGGCGAACGTGACTCCGCGACTGTCGTCGAATACTACAATAATAATATTTAAAAATAATTACGAGTTTACGATAGTCAACAATAATAATAATAATATATGTAATCTGCCTATCAACCCACCTTGCAGCCTATAATATAATAATATTATTCGCGTAGCGCCAGCTGTAGCGGGAGCTTCGTCCTACCCATGGTCCTACGGTTTGTTTTGTTATCGACACCCCGACGGAATGATAACAGTTACCAAAAATAAGTAAATAAACAATAATAAAAGATGAAATAACAAAAATAACAAATAACAATTCGTCCGTTAACAAGCACAATTTTAGTGCCAAGGTGGATTCAGGATTGATCACATGGATTTCAATCCACCTTGATTTGTGCACAACAAATTTTAATCAGTTTAATCTATATTATGCTTTATGACTCGACCGTCAACCATATATTATCTAATAACACGGAAATACGGAATAGATGAAATTATTAAATTATTTTTCAACTATTCAGTATTTTGTATTTTTGTGGTAACCAATAAAATCATCTGAGAGGCCAGTGTATGGGCACAACATAATATTGTGCATACAGCATAAATCATAAAGTCACAAGCCTTAATTATAATATTTATGATCATAAATCATAATTATTAATTCGTGACTTATGGTTACAAGTTACTATACACGTGTACCTAACTCATAAACATGGTATTTAAATATGCCAATCGCGATTATTGCTGTTTGTGTTTTTACTTTTTAATTTCCGGACGTGTTTATTTTTCCCGTTCGAGGATTAATGATTTGATATCGTTACCGTCGAGTCGACGTATTCATTAGAATAATAATAATAATAACAGTATAACACCTACCAGTGGCGTATCCAGGGGGGGGGGGGGGGTTTGGGGGTTGTAACCCCCCCGAAAATTGTTAAATTATAACAACGTTATCATTAATAAATCATTTTAAGATAAAATTCCACAAAAATAAATTATAACCCCTCCCGAAAAAAAATTCTGGATACGCTACTGACACCTACTCTTTGTGTATTACCGTATTACGAAAAACTGCAAAAGTATAACTAATAAGTATAGATACCTCATAAGTTATAACCACAGATATATAATGACATAGCAGTATGCTTAATGCTTATACATTTCAACATTTGTGGTTACCTATAACAGACAACACTCACTATGACAGTGACGAATATTTTCTAAAATCTACCCACTATAATAAAGCATTTTTTTTAATGAACATACAATATTTAGTTGTAGTACAATTTATAAGTACTTATATTTAGTTATTATTTTTCACTATCATATTGATGACTGATCACCCATTCATCCACTCACAACTCACAAGTAACAACCAATGAACCAAATCTTAAAAATCAAAATCGAGAAACAAGTACCTATTAGGAACCCACAGACAGAGGCACCAGGTTTTAAAAATGTCATAGGCGCTCTCTATTTTATAAACACACGTAGGTGCAGTTTTACACTTTTACCTAAGTATATTTTTTTTCCTTACATTGTTCGTTAAAAAATTACTAAAATATAGTTATTTGTTCTTTTGTATGTTACAACATTTTAATAGTATTAGTATTATGAAAAATCACATGACAAAAATTTAAAAATTACAATTTATTTTTGAAAGTTATAGGTTTTATATTGAAAATGTATTTCTACATATTTATTTCTTCATCACGGTGAACATGAAGAATATTAATATTATTGAACTTATTTGAACCGTGTTTGACACATTGTATACGGCGTACACCTTATGTATGTCTTAGGTCAGCGAAGAGCACAAAAAAATATTTCAGATGTACATGATGAAACTGGTATAACCATAGATTATAACTAATATTAAGCATAATATTTTGGGCTATCTTGTCGTATGCGCTCTACCGGAAACATTGCGACTGCAGTATGCGCTCTACCGTGTTTTGCGACTCTACGATTATATTTAGATTTTGGCCAATAATATATTCTCGTAATAAGTGGGATGATGTAAAAGTGGTTTTAATGAAGATCTGGAGCAATGGAGCAAATCTGGAGTTGTACCACACATATTTTTCACAATTTTTAGCCTCAGAGGCCTTCATAAACGTTCAATCCTTTGGGTATGTGCCTTTGATATTGGATCTATTTTCATAAACGATATTTTGTTTGAATATAGGTAAGGTAACATTTGACGAAGTACATCGTTTTTCATTAGCTTAGAGACATTGTCAACATTTTTAATTGCACCTTCCTTGATTTTTCTACATTCTGACCTTCAAAAACATATCCCCGTGTAATTGGAATTTATCACCTTCAAAGTCACTTCATCACTTGTGTGAATTGTGAAGTTGGGGGACCAAAGCTATAATCTTGTACGTTGTGTTGCATTTCATTAAATTTCAGGGGTGCCGTACCATTGCCCGAAACTACGTTCCTTTACCAAGTAGATGTCGCTCTCTATGTCACAATAATTTTTGTAAATTGTTTTAAAGTATATAAATCAATTCTATTGAGTCAGATCCATAAAATTGAATTATATTTTTATGTGTATCTTTTGAATTCTGATCAATCAGACATGATAACAGATTATTTAAAACATTGTATAACAGGTATTTGGCCAACTACAACATTCCATTTTAAACTAGTCTATTAGCATTAACAAGTTATTAACACAAAATAACAAAATAACACAAAAAACCAGAATACCGAAATAAATTGATGTTAGTTTAACCCAAATTAACACAGAAAACATAAATTAATAATTAAAAATTAAACTTTAACAAATATCCATTTTTTTATACTATGATAACCGTGGGGGCTGATCTCCGAGTAACTAAGCTTATAGGGGGCTCCAGCCTTCGAGCCCCCCCTGTACCCGGAAACCCTGTCCACAGGCGTACATTTCGTTAAAAATCTGGGGGAGGCATATAAATATAAATTGACACGTAGCCCGTAGGTACCTATTAACATAATTTATTATACTTACGAAGTTACGAGGTTAAGTTAGGAAATACTTTCTGGGGGGCTTCATGTGGTTTTAGGAGTGTTAAGCCCCCTTAAGCCCCCCCCCAATTTACACCTATGAAATAACCACTTATCAAAGACCACGAAATCTAAGCAAGGATCTAACACCACAGTGACGGCACTAACTCAGATCCTCCCTCAGTTCCTTGCACAAATCTGCATTTTTTTGGGCCTCTTTTAATTTTGTACGGTTTGCTCCGAACTGGATTTTTATTTTTGGGCAGTTTGCTCAGATGCTTGATGAGATCTGCATTTTCTTTATTTTGCCTTTTTTTTTAGCAGTTTGGGCTAATATGTCTGGGGGGGATCTGATTAAGGAACTGTAGGAGTATCTGAGCAAGGACCTGTGGTGGGATTTGAGTAAACTGCCCAAACTGAAAGCATCATAAGAAGCATCAGATACCTACATAAATGCAGATCTGGTCAAGGATCTGAGCAAACATATATTTCTATTTTAAGTTCTACGATATAATATAATCCACAGGTATAATATAATCAGATATTCAGCCACACGGTCGTAATTAAAAAAAAAAATAATAACTGTACGACGGTCTGTGATGTATAGTATATAGAAGCAGGAGTTGCCTATTTAAGCTGTGTAAAATACAGGTAAATTTGTTATAAGACATACACATAGACACAGTGGCGTATTTACGGGGGGGGGTCCCCGGGTCTGGACCCCCCCCCAGAAAAAAATATAATATAATATAATTATTACATCGTAACTCGTATGTGTTTTTTTTATATTATAAACTTGTAGGTACCTAATATTTAGACCCTCCACAAAAAATTTCAAAATACGCCACTGCATAGACATAACTAACTTTCTATTTCATAAATTAGCCCCAAGTAAACTCCAAAACATCAGAAATATTGCGTAGAACTTGCTTTTGTAAAAATCATCAAAATCGTACTTTTAGAAATTAAGTTATAACTGAAAAAGTGCGAACTTTTTAATGGAAATTTATGTTAAATTCAGAAACACGGTAGCCACCGTCGTCGTCGTCGCATCAGCCTTTGCCATTGTGGCATTGTTACCAACAATATTACCGTTCTTATAGATTATTGAGTAAATATTAAATACTCAATATTTAATAACGATAAAAATTAGTGATATCACAACAATAACTCTTCGTAAACTACCTGTGAAAATGGCTAAGTAAAAAAAATATAAGGTCTTTAAGCACTATAAAGATGTGATATCATGATTATATACTAAGTATATTGAATTTAATTAAACTTATTTTCTTTCAATAATTGATTTACTTGGCGAGGAATTATTTAGAATAGTATATAAATATTAATAATATAGTTTACACTTTTTTATTTTTTTCTATAAAATATAACATAATATTCAAGTTTAAACACTGTTTTTGGAATTGTATATTTAACCAAAATAGTTATTTTAAAATTTAAGGACGTGTTATCAATATTGATATGAGCAATTACTAATATTGATTTATATTCTATATTCGGATCTAACTTTAAATATATATTTGCTACCTATGTAGTATGTTTAATGATGTACCTATTTCAGTGCAAAATCTAATGTGCGGTCATAGTGTCATACCTATAGTTAATATATTATTATTGTACAACAACTGTCAAAACTCACATACCTTCAAAAAGTGATTTCCTATACTACAAAAGATAGATATTAGGTTTTGTTCGGATTAGGATATTACGACTCAAGTCAATAATTATGTAGAAAATATGGTATCGGTACATGCACGTATACACGGGGGTTTAAATGTTTAATGGTTCAAACCAGCTAAACCGAAATGTTTTCAAACAATATTATTTTTGGACACGCAGTATTATATTATTATTTTACCAATGTAAAATACAATTTTGATTTTTTTTAAATATTATTTTGTATCAACTATTTGAGTCAATTTGACTATATTAAGCGTTCTACATAATACACATTATTATTGTTTACAATTCTTGTATGGTTTATAGTTTATATAACCGTTCATATCGTATCCGCCGGTGTAAAGCGTTATTTTATGATTCATTCCGCAGTCATTCGTCGCCTTTATATAGTGCTTGATGGCTTGAATTTTTCTTGGAACATACTCTTGGATACTACTTTTGGATTATACTCTATATAATCGACCAATGAGGTTTTTTATTTAAAATATATATTTTAACGATTTTTAGTCGTTAAATCTGTAAAAGTTGATTATACACTCAACAAAACGAAAAAAAAGAAACAATATTTTCTTGTGTCCACAAAATATGTTTATTATAGTAGAAAAGGCCGCAAATTAAAAAAAAAAAAACCGAAATATAAATGTGTGAACAACAATTTAACAATTTACAATTTTTAAATTACTTAAGTTTAAAGAAAAAAAAATACTACAACGGACAGGATAGACACAATAAACAAGGGGGGGAGGATGCGAGATGGCGATTGGTGCAGAAATGCAGTGTTGCTGGCCACTGGTCACCTCTGCACGTTCTCCGACCTGTCCCCGCGGGTTGACGAGTGTCCCTGGCGCGTTTGCTCGGACGCTTGACGACCTTGCCCAGCCGGCGAGGCCAGACCGAGACGGCCACGGGAGCGACCACGGTTGAAGGCGATGGACGGCGGCTAGTGCGCGATGTCTTGCGCGTACCGACGGTCGACGGCGTGACGACTCGGGCCGACGGACTGCGAAGACCAAGACGCTGAGCGAGCGAAGTGAGATTCTGTGCTGCGGAACCGGTGGGGACGACCGAAGCGGCGGACGTGGGATTACCGCGGGGCGAAAAGGCGAGAGCCAGCGGTCCACAGCGTGATCCTCGACTCTCGGTAATTTTCGCCCTGGCGTCGTCCCTTCTGCCGACGCCTCTCCCACTGCACCTCGGAGAGTCGAGTCTCCGGACTCCGACTCCAGGGTCTGAACGTCACCAGTAGTGGTGACCGTGTCAATGGCAGACAGGATGGGCGCGACTAGACGAACGAGATATTCTTCCGTTTTATCAGCAAGAGCTCCTTCCATTTTGTCCGAAAAAATATCCTCCAACATTTCCATCAATAACACGTTTACCGCAGCGCGGTCGATGTCGCAGTTGTTAGCTGCCATACTTTATGTTTTGAATAACGAAGATAATTTTTGAGTGTACTTTAGGATTCGATCGAGAGTTAGAAATGAGCTAAATAAGAATATTTCAACACATAGACGGATCTCCGAGAAAATTTTCCAGACGACGGTGTGTGTTACTAGCCAGCTATAAAAAAAATAGTATGTTTATCGTTCTGGTCGGCCCGTAGCATTAGAATTTCGAGCGCGTTAACAATAATAATAAAATAACAATTTTATTTTATTTGCAAACAATTCCCAACACATTTTTAATTATATAAATACAGTTGTAAGTTTGCTGACCTCCTATAAGCAGGGCCGCATTTAGGGGGGGGGCACTGGGTACAACTGCCCCGGGCGCCAAAATTTTGTGGACAGAAATGTCTTTACTTATGATTTTTTAAAATTGTATACTTTAAATTATTTTTATAACAGTATTATATAATATAATCTAGTATAATAGTATTGTATATATTATTATAGTATAATAATTATGCTGTTTGAAATTTATTATTTAAACAATCAATGTATTTATAGCAATATAGCTACAGCGATCGATAATTATTAATATACCTAGTTCCCAAATTTGTTGTGATTATGTCAATAGAACTGAAGATCTCTGAACTTCAGAGAATAATTTATTTAAGAGGGAGGGAGGCTATTGAGAGTGCATAGCTACTCCACTACTCGATCCAGCCTCCTTAGTTGAGCAATATGTCTATTTGTAATTTGTCGGTGGTTTTTCCTGTGTCATTAAATAACTATTGAGAAAGTCGAAAAATTACCACTCTAAAGTATCATCTTGATCCAATTTTCTAAAAAGATAAGATACTATATTATGTTTAAATCGAAGCCCTCGGGCCCTCCTTCTGGTAGAATATGTTGTATACAGAATACAAAAAAAAAATAAACACCAATGGAAAACCACCGGCTTCCTCGCCCCGCTCAGAATCTAATAATAATATTACAAATAATATTCAACTTACAGGCTATAATAAATAATAAAAATATACAATATCCAGACTGCCAAACCGTCTCAAACTGTATGAAATAATATTAGAGTCTAAGTTAAAATTAATATTTAATATCCAACTATCATATTCTTATACATCAAGTATACCTACTCGTATTGAATCTGTTGGTAATATTAATATTATATTACAAACTATAGAAGATTTTGATGCCAGTACATATATACAGCATAATATTATATTTATTAGATAATTTGATTATAGAATGTACATTATAATATTATTAACGATACAACCTTAATGAGGGCTACTAAGCAATATTGACGGGGATTCTATATTACAGAACTATAATCTAAAATTGAATACTCAATAAAAAAATATAAAATTATTCAGAAATGTGGAAATATCAAAATATCCTTGGAGAACTTTATTAAACATCGTTCTTCTCATAAAATAGCAGTCTTTTTGGTTTTTTCGACGTTTCTTGTTGATAAAATGTTTTGGTTATCAGTCAAAGAGTCTAAGCATTCAATACAAGGTCCCTCGTGTGATTTATACACCAGTTACAACAAACCCAAATTCTACCAGTACAATATACTCGTATAAACACGATTTCCACCAGTCACATAAATTAAATTTACACCAGCGTGTCGACTCTTAATAATGATATAAAATAAAAACCAAATAAATTACAAAGCATAAACGTTTATTAGTGTTAATGTATACACGATTACGGTTTTATAGCAATATTTATATATTATATATGTTTTATATATGTATATAGCCGGACACAAACTCTTGGAGCGAACTCGGGATGATCGTGCACGGTGACTTACTACACTGGCGCCATAAACGTGATAAGTGAGGGGGCAAACTAAACAAACTTTCAAACCGGTGCCCAAACACTCCTCAAAAAACTACCTATACACCTAATAGTGTATGTCGCTGTTAGCACCACAGCAAACCATTCGCCGAGCGAATCTCTTCACTTGGCTCCATAGTGAGCGACGTTTAGGTCTGGCGGCTGTTACTGTAGTTTCCATTTCTGCAGCATCTCCACGACCGCAAAGGGATACAATTTCCTGTAAACTGGCGGTCTCCAGGTCCAAAGGTTTTGTCAAACCATTTTTCGACTCTGCATCCCCAATTGACTGTGGTGCCACTTTCAGTATGGGACTAAACCGTTGAGGGTCGGATTCGACCGGCTTAACCAGTGGGAAAGTTGTCGAGACGGACAACATCGTATCGATGTCGATAAGTTCTGCAGCGACGGGTGTCATTACTGCACTGTTAGTTGTTTCCGCATACAATGAATCCAGTGAAACGGTAATTTCCGTGGACGGCATAGCATCAGGTGCATCAACTTCGGCATTTGTTAGGAATGCCATATCGGGCATCGATTTACATAGTCTTTGAGCCTTTGAAATCTTGACACTACTAACGTCGACCGCTATCTGACGATTTTCACGTAGATCACTGAAAACTTGCATCATCAAAGCGGTTGAGGACTGCAAATCGATCTGAACGTCTTCGCTAGCGGAAATTGGCATGTCGGGTAACGATTTATATCGTCGATGCAGTTTTAAACTGGTGAGATCATTGTCTTGAAACCTTTTAGGGCGATTTTGCCGGAGATCGTCCAACACCTGTTTCATTATTTCAGCAGCGGACTGCATTTGGGCTTCGGACGAATTATTCACTTCTGTGATATAAGACATAATGATAATCTGATATAGGATAATTTCAATATATAAGACAATTTTTCACTGTGTTATAATCAGAGAATGATGTAAAAATATATTTACTGATTTAATAAGAACTAAACAGTTATACGCTGCCCATAGTTACAATATTTGTAATGTTTTTTTTAAAACCAGTCAGTGGGGCCCATTATTTTTTATAAATAAATAAATAAAATAATAAATAAAAAAAATAGAGTGTGTTTGTAGTACCTTCGTGCAGGGGAAGTAAAACTTTTTCGCAGTTGATCGTATGAGTTGTGATGTGTAATAAAATATTAAATAGCATATTTGTACGTATTCGGAATCAGTATACCATTTTGTACATCTATAATCAGGGCTTATTCTAAGGATTTTTATCAACTACGCATTTTTTTTAATAAGCCTATAAAAATAGAACTATAATAATCTCGAAATGTAATATCAAACTAGTTAAAAATGATAATATTTTTAGTTTTAATGTGGAAGAATTTAAAATTTAACCTATTATGAACAAAATAAACATTCACGTTTAAAATATTGTATTTTAAATAATATCCTCTTTATTTTTTTCATACTATTTATAATTTATATACATAACACATAACGATAACACAATACTATTAGAACATTCTTTTTTTAATCGTTTGTTCAGTTTGGTCTTCAGATTTTCTTTTTGTCGCTTCCATAAATATCCCACTGAACCATTCCTGTTCTTTGGCTTTAGGAGTTTCTTTAATACGGCGTTCATTTTGGTTTAACCATATTTGTATTGCTGGTCTTGGGTCCCAATTTTGAAGAGCAGGCATGTTAAAATGAATAAAAAGATATTAATTTTCTGTTTCAACATGCAAACTTTGACGATTTATTGATTTAAGAATATTGCTTTTACTTATTATATTATTAATCGTTCAACGTCAGCGCTGTGAGGTTTTGCAGCTATAACACGAGCAAGTAAAATAGTAATATTTTTAAACTCTTTGGAACCAGATAAATATCGCACTAATTTAGGCAGTGGCATTTGTCGTATCTCGTCTAATCTATTGTGTTCCATTAAATCTGTATACTTCATATTTAAATCAGCTAAATCTAAATCCTTACCCAAAACGTCAAATACATTCCTAATGTTAGCTTTGCTATCAAGATTAGCAACAGGTTTAATAGTACTAACAAAATATTTATCAATATCTATGCGGTCTTGCAAAAAATTAGCCAAAGTTTCTACTATTTAATGGCATATAGCACTTACAGATCTATTTTCAGTTACATACAAATTATGCCTATGTTTTAGTTTTTCTTGGAAATCAATTAATTTTATATCTTTTAGAACTTTTCCGTCGGTACCTTTATGTTCATCTTCGAGTACATCTACCCAACCACCAACTAAATTAATTGAACTCAATGATTTAATTTTGTTTATAACTGACTCAGTATGTTTAACAAGATCCAAAACCGTTATTTTATCACTTTGAATAGTTTGTTGATAGCGACTAAAAATGGCCAATACATCTGCCAAAAATGCTAATAAAAAAATAGTGTCCTTATTTGTTAATAATAATAAAAATTCGTTGGATTCTTTCTCTTTAGAATTTTGCATATAAATAACCAGAGCTTTCCATGAAATTAATATTGCGTTAACTAGACTAAAAGAAAATTCTGTCCATCGCACTTGAAAAAATTTTGGTATCCTTAAAAGCTGTAAATTATTTTCCTTAGACAGTTGTTGTAGTTCTCTAGTTCGAAGTGCTGAGTTGTGGAAAAAAGCAGAAATTCCTGATAACTTACTTACGATATGAGATACTTCTACTACGGTAGAACTTACATCTTTCCATGCAAGATTTGACCGATGAACAGCACACCAAATCTTAATTAATGGTACATTCTGCGAATGTGTACTGCCGGCAGCCGGCATAATATAAAATAAATCTACGTAATTCAGGCTAATAACCTTAGTTGTTGAAGCCTTTTCATTTAAATAAAAAAAAAAAAAAAAATCTACGTAATCTAATAATATTAGAAATATAATAAATTAAAAAGGAATATTGTCGCCTTATCGGTATTCGATATTACGTGTTCTTAGAAAACCCTAACTCCAAAGAGTTGGATCTTGCCTACAATTTCTAATAATAAACATAGTTCAGTAGTTTCATAGATTAATAATCAGTAGTCAGTACGCAAAAATTGATTATCAAGTGCGCGTCTAGCTTTTCCAAATACAAAAAATAAGCCCAACTGCGCTTTAGAATAAGCCCTGTCTATAATATTATGTAAGTATTGTATATTAATTGTATTAAATTATGTATCGCTGTACACTGTTTGAATGTATAAACACTATAAACATTACATAATTTGTGGTTTTACACATTATAATAATTCACATGATAATAATATAAATACTAATTTAATAATAATTATTTCAATATTTAAAAAGCTTATTCGTCGTAATGAGTAAAATTATAATTACAGTAAACTCAATTTGTGAATAAATAATACCATAATATTATGTGTATTTATGGCTGTGTACATATTTATTTAAATTAGCAGGGTAATATAACTATAGACTCACTCGGACGACTAAGTCCGAAAATACAAAATATTCTATTAAATTGTCATTTATAATTATATAATGTTTTCAAGAAGTAATAAGTATACATTACAAGGTATGATAAAAACTAGTACCTAGCTACAGTACCTACTGTGGGATAACACCAGTGCTACGACTATATACTACTATGAACTTGTATTACTCCGAAAAAAATTTTTTATTGTCAACCATAATACTGCTCCGATATCAATTACTTCGAACATATATTACTACGATATTATATTATATTACTCCGACATATTTGGATCAAGTAAAAACCATGATAAATAATATTAATAATAATAATTTATAAGTTATGTAACCAGGGCCGGTTTTAAGGGGGGGGGGGCACCGGTGGGTAATTGCCCGGGGGCGGCAAAATTATCTCAGATAAAATAAACAAAAAATTAATTTTTTTCGTAAAGAGAAAGTCAGAAAGATTTCTAAAAAAATGATATATTTTATTATTATTTATTTTTTAAATTCACATATGCATACATTTTTTTTTACCTATATTTTATCATTTTAAATAAAGAGAAATAAACGTTATTAACTAAGTAGGTACTAGGTAGGTACCTAACATTATTAAATATTAGTGGGTTTATTTTTACTAGTAAACTGTAAAACTAGACGTATAGTATAACTGCGTTGGCCCGTATTGGCAAATCAGGATTATCGATTGTACTTATTTACTGGCTACTAAAATACATTTGTGTCATTTCATATTATACAACTTGCTAAACTCTATATGTCAGTGACTACGTACTCCGTACCTACATAATTTAAATCTCAATAAGTGAACTAATATAATAGAAATAAGAGTTTACTTTTTTTTGAATTGTTATATAAAATAAAATATTAATATTATAATTATATTATTTGTAATAATATTAAAACATTCAACCTTATAATTGATATTGTAAGGTTGTGCCAGGTAGGTAGGTAGGTAGGTAGTAAGGTAGGTACACTACAATTACACAGTTTAGGTTCACTTAAATTACATTGCAAATCTGCATACAATTATTGGATATATTTATATGTTTATATATTTATACATTATACATATGAATTGAATGCAGTAATTTAGTCATAGTGGTAAGTAGGTAAATAATAATTAATAAGTAAGACTAGATAAGTTTAATTGTGTCATAACAATTTTTTAGTTGAAATTATACTTTAATGGAGCTAAAAAGAGTCAAAGCTAGTGGTGTATGCAATGGTAAGGAGGCAAAAAAAAAGAAGGAAAAACCTAATGAAGTTATAAGAAAAACAAACGAAATAAATACCATGTTTAAACTTAAAAGAGAAGAGCATAGTGAGAAAGTAGAAACCATAGTTTGGAATTCAAAGTAAACACATATTTAGTGATTTGTGATTCTATAATAGAAGAATTAACAAGTCGAAAGTTAGCTTACGATAATGTCATAACAAAGTATAGTTTTTTTTTTAAGACTCACAAAGATAAAACCATCAGAAGTACGTGTTTTAGCTGAACATTTGTACTCAATGTATACAAAAGATTTGGATGTAACATTTATTAACGAATGTGTTCATTTTCAAAGTTATATTCAAAGTATGAAAAATTCTCCATCAACTATAATTGATATGAGTTCTATGTTAAAAATAGAAGGATCAGAAGACATTTACCCGTGTGTTAGTATTGCTTTGCTTACACATGTTTTTATGTACCTACTCCCTGTTCAAACTGTACCGCTGAACGGTCATTTTCAACTTTACGCTGAATAAAAACTACCTAAGGTCAACAATTTCTAAAGAGAGATTAAACTTACATGCAATATTAAATATTGAATCAGAAATAACAAAACAAATTAAATATGAAGATATTATAGATCATTTTGGTGATATTCAATCAAGAAAAAAATTGTAAAATAAACAATAAATATTATTATATTACTATATTATAGTACATATTATTAATTGTATATCATTCTTTATTATTTGAATCATGGAAGATTCTAGGTAGATAGTACCTAAGACCTAAGTTATAAACTAGTTACTCATGTTTTTTTTTGTATAATTTACCTACTGTTAAAAATCTAATATTGGAATGCATAGGTACCTAGTTAAAATTGCTAAAAATTAACTGCAAATTAAATTTCAATGAGAAAGGGAAACATAAAAAATGAATTAATGTTATGCCCCCCCCCCAAAAAAAAAATAAAATTTAGCCACCACTTCTATGGTATTAAAAAAAATGTGTTGGAAAGGGGCGCCATAAATATTGTGCCCGGGGGCGAAAAATCCCTAAATACGGCCCTGCCTATAAGCAAAAGCTTGGGTTGAAGGTGAGAGGTTCTCAAATTAGACATCAAATTTAAATTCAAATAATAACAGTACAGTACAATATAAGATTTACTTAATACAAAATAGAGCGTTCATTTTTCCAAAGACCACTATTATTATTGATATAAATAATGCTACTTTTTATATCAAAGAGTTCCGTGTTAAGGAACAATTTCTTCATTGAAATTTGATAGGACAATAATCAAAATAGTTTATAATTTTGAATTTAAATTATAATAATATGATATTATATGATATTGTATAATATGAAAACCTCAAAAACCAAGCATCGGTTCAACAGAATCTGTGAAGAAGCTATTGAGAGGCGAAGAGCGGCAATAAGCAATTTGCTAAATGACACAAATAGTGAAACTTTATTCAACAGATACAAAACTCGTCAAAGAGAAACGAGCAGCATATTAAGATGTGAGAAAAGGAAATACCTCCAGTGCATGATGGGAAAAGCAGAGTTTGACTATAAAACTCATAAAACTAGAGACATGTACAAGCAGATAAATAACCTTGCAGGAGGGAATAAAAAGAAAGAGAGGTTCTTAAAAAATGATGACGGGTCGCCAGTAACTTCGAGCTAAGAGATAGCTATAAGATGAAGTGAGTAATTTAACGAGCTATTAAATTGTGACGAACCAGAAGAAGTCTTCAGTTTTGGTCTAGACACTTGGAATAAACAAGTTTGTCCAGAACTAACATTGGAATAGATAAAGCTCCAGGTAAAATTGGTTAATTATATTATATTATGTAAATTATTACATTTTAAATTTGATAAGTTTTCTCAAAATTGGAACTTTAAATGCTTATAAAAAAAAACTGTGACTAAGGATTTTTAATATTTTTCAAATGCCATTGTAATAACATAGTAGGAGCCTTGTATTGAATTTTCAAGCTTTTTTAACCAACAAATACAATTTTATTGATATTTTTAGAAAAAAAACTAAAAAAAAAAATGAAAAATGAAAATGTGCCTAAACAGTTCAAAATAAATCAAAAAATTTTGCTCTGCTTTGTGAAAATGTTATCGTGTATAGAAAATGCTAATACAAACATTCATTCAAAATTTCATATACCTACGGTCATTTGTTTAAGAGTTGCACCAAAAACCAAAATCGAACAGATTTTAGTGTAAGAATTCCCGTTTTTCCTTAATTTTTATTTTGTTTTTCACGCCGCTTTTGAAAACTACGGTGAGATTTTCACTTTTGACCCTCCAAAGTACCAACTAGATTCACTTTCAGAAAAGCTACTGTTGAAGAAAATCCAAGCACTTTTACTGTCCTAAAAAGTGATGATAGACACAAAAAAAAATTTAAAAAAATTAAAAATTAAAAAAAAAAACACACATCATTGTAAAATCAATACATTCATCGTTTCACTCAGAATCTAAAATAAAAAGTGGAAGTCGCTCTGCTATACAGTAGGTTACAAGTGGGTGACTGTAATGGATGGTGTTAAATGTTAATTCATTCATGTAATAATGTATACGAAAAACGATTTTGAGCGGATACTGTTTGTCAGTCTAGGAATTAGGATATTGTTCTAAATGAATTATCCTGCAAAATAATGAAAAGTCGTGTTATTGTGTTTTGACATTGTACAGCAGCTGTATTGTATATTGCAATATTATGTTATTATTGATAAGGTAGCAGGTTAAGTTGAATTATTATTATTTTTTAATTGATTAATAATTTGTTATCATATTTGTATAGCGATGATAATATATTAATATTCTTTAGAAGTTTTAACTGTTTTAAGTATCCAAGAATAATATTTTTAATATGTAAAACAAAACTATAAATCGTTTTTCTTCATTTAAATATTATCTAATTTTGTCCAACTTTGAGTATAAAATAGCTATAAAAAAATTGAGTTTTTATATTTGTTGGTTAGGTACAGAATAACCTTGTTACCTGGAACTTTGTTTTAAATTTTCAATCCTTTGCTATAATAGTTAAACATTTTATATAGCTTTATAACTGCAAAATCATTTTAAATTTTAAATTTGATATTCATTGACAAAGTTAGTTAATCTTGCTTCTCCCGATGTATCCCAATCGGCCCAATCCCTATGATATTCAAGTATATTATGAATTATGATCATGATATTGTTCTATGTTATGACCAAAGGGTTTTTTCAAACTGTTATTTTGTCATCAGAATTTTGATAAGGAAACATCGATTGTTATAAAGAGGGCTAAATTTATTTGACATTTTAGATTCTGAGTGAAACGATGAATGTATTGATTTTACAATGATGTGTGTTTTTTTTTTTTTTATTTTTTTATTTTTTTATTTTTTTATTTTTGTGTCTGTGTACACGATAAGTAGTCGAAATAATGCTTCGATTTTCGACTTCAGTATCTTGTTCGATTGGAAAGTGAATATCGTTGGTGCATTGGGGAGGTCAAAATTTAAAATTCCCAATAGTTTTCACAAGCGCCGGGAAAAACAACATAAAAATTAAGGAAAAACGGGAATTTTTACGCAAAATCAGTTTTTGACAAAATCGAATTTGGTTTTTGGTGTAACTTTAAAACAAATGACCGTAGATACATGAAATTTTCACTGGTTGTTTATATTTGCATTTTCTATACACGATAAAATTTTCAAAATATTTTGATTTATTTTGAACTGTTTAGGGACATTTTCATTTTCCATTTTTTTTTAGTTTTTTTTCTAAAAATATCAATAAAATTGTATTTGTTGGTTGCGAAAGCTTGAAAATTTAATAGAAGGCTCCTAATATGTTGTTTCAAAGGCAGATGAAAAATATTAAAAATCCTTAGTCACAATTTTTTTTTATAAGCATTTAAAGTTCAAAAATTGACAAAATATGGAAAAATCACGAAAATTAGCAAATTATTTTGAGTTAAGAATTCGTAAAAATTTTTCTTTTTAAATCTAAGATTTGAAAATGAAACACAAGATTCCTTATAAGATTATCTACCTTTATCAATAAAAAAATCTCTACCGGACAGTCAAATTAAATTTTTATGAGCGTTTGAAATTCAAATTTTTACAACATTGGATTTTCACTCGATTACTCATGTAGCGATTTCCTTATTTTGTTGCAATTCAAAAACGAACAACTGTAGATACATGAAAATTTCACTGAATGTTTAAATTAGCATTTTCTATACACCATACAATTTTGAAAATATTTTGACTCTTTTTGAGCTGTTTATGGACATTTACAGCTTTCAATTTTTTTTAGTTTTTTTTTCTACAAATATCAATAAAGTTTTATCTGTTGGGCCAAAAAGTGTAAAAATTTAATACAAGGCTCCTGATATATTGTTACAATAGCAGTTGAAAAATATTAAAAATACATAGGCACAGTTTTTTTTTATAAGCATTTAAAGATCGAATTTTGACAGAATTTTTCAAAATCTCGAAAATTATTAATCATCGTAATTAATAAATTCTAAAATGTTCAGTTTTTATAGCTAAGGATTGAAAATTTAAAACAAGATTCTACGTAAGTAGTTAATTCTCTTACCGAAAAATCTAAAAAATATACAATCACAGTTTATTTTTATAGTCATTTTATGTTCAAATTTGGACGAAATTACATATTAAAAAACCTAGTTATTTTGTTGTTATTATATAATATTATTCGTGGGTACTTGAAACTTCTAAAGTGTACTATTATATATCAATGATAGTATCAGGGTTTGTAATTGATCTTGATGTATAACGTGTTATAAGTACCTAATGGATATTGTGATAATGTGATATGATTAATTTGGAATTTATTATAGGTCAATTTTTTTTTAATACCATAGATATGTATATAATTTGTCTTAAACCTAGACTGACATACCGTCTTCGCTCAGAATCGTTTTTCTTATACAATGATATTGTATCATTGAATTCAAATTTAATACCATCCATTATACAGTGACCCACTTGTAACCTACAGTACAGCAGAGCGACATCCACTTACCCACCTTTTTATAATTGTTATTGAACAAAAATTGTACCCGGTCTACCCTATAATTTTATAAACCTTGTCATTAACAAGAACTTTATGATAGTGGACCATTATGCCCTTATCACTCATCTGTAAACACAGACTGCAAGGTCGTGCAAGACGCATGTGTGCCGTTTATCTATGCTGATAGGACTAGGACGACTAGGTAGTAGGTAGTAGGTACTGCGGTATTAAAGCACAAAAGTTTAAAATCATTTAACTTTTTTTAGAGTATTTTTAAAACCACAGAATAGTTGAACGAAACAGATTTAATTTATTCTGTAAAGCTTGTAGTGACATACAGTAATACTGTAATACCTATTTATATTACATATTTATATATTTTTTCAACTATTCATCTCAGTGGTTTTAGTATATGTACGGAACTTGCATAATAAATCATAATTGTATTAACAATATTTTCTAAGAATGGATTATGACGTTTGAGAAATGTGAATGCACACCCCGCTACTGCTGGTGGAATGGATTCGTCGTCAGCCGATGACGACTTGGATTTGAACGTTTTTGACCCATACACACAAGCCGCGTTGATCAGAGGTAAAATGATGTAATTTTTGAGTAAACAATGACTAACTATTGTCAGAAGCACCCAAAAATATATCAAATCTGATTGTTTGTGTAATGCTTAATTTAATTTTTGTTTATTTATTTATAAACCAATAGTTTATTACCTACCTTGCTTAGAACTTCTATAATGTATAGAAGGTTTGTATAATATGATGCTGTGAAATTTGTATACAATATTCACTAATCTCAACCGACTTCGGACTCCACTTTCTGTCCTTGGAAATTTACAAGAGCCACATTTTTAATATCTTTAATTTCATAAACTTGTAACTGTCAATGGTGATAACTGATAATTAAGTATCAAATAAACATTCTATTCATTATTAGCTTATTAGTTATTACTTATTACCTAATCTTCATATATATAATTAGGTGTATTATTTTATTTTGGCTACATTCAAAATGAGTATACCAGATGGACCATGCGTCCATGCCCTATGTTTTTGGGCAACGTTTGGAAAGTTCCTTTTAATAGGAACTCGTTCCCGTTCCTCGTTCCTGTTGCTAAAAAAAAAACACTTATGTAACAATTGACAATGACCGTGAATGACAATGACAGGTTGGTTGTTGGGTTTATTCACTTTTCAAGAGACTTCGGAAAGAGGTTTTATCTTGCCATGACCCTTGTCATAATACAAATATACAATGCCACAAATAAAATGAACATTAACTTTTTTATGGATTGATAAAAGAAATAAAACATTCTATAAATATATAATATTGTTATTACCATAATATAACAATACCATGATGCTATAAGAATAATACTATTGTACAGAAAATTATTTTTTTACTGACTAAATAAAAATACATAATAGTTCAAAGTAAAACTTCACAAAGATAATTATGTCCATTTAACTGATAGTATTATATTATTTTTTAACAATGGTTTTCAACATCATTTTCATGCCATAAATTATTGACATAAATGAATAATTGAATTAATTAATTGTGAAAATAAATGCAGAAATAATATTATAAATACCATCCCAAAAATAATATGTGAGTGTGATTGCTTACAAATAATTACTGTTTTACATTGTTTAGGAGGTTTTTTATCATCTAAAAATATTTTAAAGTATACTGAGGCCGAATTTAGAAAAAAAGTAAAATTGACAGTAGTAGCAACTCACCGTGTGTTTATTGCAGCAGCTAATATAAGTGCTTCAAATGTCAAGTAAAATTAATTTTAAACATAGCTTGAGCCTTGAGTGTAAAAAATACTGATTAATACTGTTATAGGTGTCATCAAGAGCCAAACAACCATGTACTTACTACAGGCTGTAAACAGATCGATCAACTTTTGGGTGGAGGCCTATTCAAATATGGCATTACAGAGGTCTCTGGCGAAAGCGGCTGTGGGAAAACACAATTTTGCTTGCAGATTGCGCTCACTGTCCAACTACCATTATCTCTCAAAGGAGCAAAATCTGGTTGGTAATAATTGGTCATTTTTTATATCAGATTCTAAATTTGACCTTTGTTTAAATTAAGGAGCTGCATACATTTGTACTGAAGACCGATTTCCCTCTAGTCGAATACAACAGATGATTTCTAATATTCGTTTTAAGTATCAATGTGACAGTAAAACTGATATGAATGAATTATGTCAAACAGATTATGGAGACAATATTCTGATTAGTCACATAGCAACTGTGGTAAATTATTGTATTTTGATTGAAATATTTTTTCCAACTGCTCTCATGAATTTTAGGAAGATTTAAAAAAATGTATCCATGAAATGCTTCCAAGAGCACTGTTACACAGACCTATAAAGATCATTGTCATTGATAGTATAACAGCTGTATTCCGTGGAGAATACACACCAAGTGAAGTAC
Organism: Macrosiphum euphorbiae; assembly: GCA_949089665.1. NCBI lineage: Eukaryota > Metazoa > Arthropoda > Insecta > Hemiptera > Aphididae > Macrosiphum > Macrosiphum euphorbiae. The sequence goes on along the minus strand of CARXXK010000001.1, from coordinate 144,740,401 downwards.
CTCGTAGATCCAGAGATCTCAGAGATATAGCGGTTTTTCTACATAAGCTATCTGTTGAGCATGGACTATGGATCATATGTGTTAATCAGGTAATATAAATAAGATAGTCAAACACATATTCAATATACTATAAATTTCATCTTCATGTTTTCATATAAAGGTAACATCATCAATATCAGATATCGGCGGAAATAAATTAGTTCCATCTTTGGGACTTGCGTGGGCGAATTTAGTGACTACTAGACTTATGATGTCCAAGACACATTCTTCTAGATACATTGAAGTGATGTTCAGCCCACATACAGCTCCAACAAGTGTTCCTTTTAGAGTTACTGAACAAGGGATTGTATGACTAAACTTAAATGCATTGTTTATTCAACAAAAGTAATTTATATTTTTAATTATTTTTATCATCAGTCATGACGTTTTTTTTTTCATGATATATATCAATTTTACAAAATATATTTATATAAAAATAAGGTGTTTTTTTATTTAAAAAAAAAACTTACATATTAATATTTATTTAATAATATAAACAATATTTAAAAAAAACTTGATTACCATAATGGTTTACAATCTTATGTAATTAAGTATATAGTTTTTAAATTTAGTGTTACTTATTTTTAGAAAAATGTGAATCAAAAATATTCACTGAAGTACTGTATTGCTATTCAATTATAAGGGATGCGGACGCATAGCTAACTGATGAATCACCCAGATTGTAACATTTGCTGGACTGGGCATATTTTAAAAATTTGAGTGACAATTTTTGATTCCGTAAATGATTAGCTGCCTATTAAAAAAATATAAAAATAATAAAATTGTAATATAGCCACTGTATTTATTGTTAAACAAAAAAAAAAAAAAAAATGTATGACAATGTTTAATGGTAATAAATTTGACTAATTATTCTAATTTACCTGCAATAGAACACTTATGGGGTGTCTGCCACATATAGTGTTAGAGAAAGTTTTTAAGTATTCAACAAATGCAGCTGGTTTTAAAGTTTCTATAGTATCCATGCCCTTGAAAAAAAATGACGTACATAACTATTATAAAGTCATATCATGACTGCAATTATGATAGAGCATATTAATTTTAATTAATTTCGATTCTATAAAAAATGTAAGCTAATTTAATTATAATCTTCAAAGAATGTTGTACCTTATGATCCAGAGTTGTAATTGATTGATGAATTTCACCCCAAGATTTTTCATAAAATGTATAACGGAATCTTTGTCCCCAATGACAAAAATCTGAGGATATAATAAAAAGATTTTTTGGATCCGCTAAATATTGAGCGAATATATGGCCATACAGAGATTCTTTTTCAGTACTCAACGAACCAACCATTACTGGCACAATGGTAAATTTATCTTTGTAGCTAAAATATAATAACAAATTGTACATGAATTATGGATACTAGAACTTTTTTTTATGATTATTACTCTTGCATCACTTTGGCAATGTATGGCAATTGCATTTCTATACTATGTTCGTCTTCATCAACTTTCATACTCATTCGTTCAAAATGTCCAGTAGACTCGAGCTCTTCATACACTAAATAAAAATTGAAAACAATTACCTAATTTCACTTCAATATAACAAATGCTTACCCTCATCGTCTATTTGTAAATCATAGAACGGTGTACTATACTTAACAGCGCTTGACAAAGCACAACCAGATAGACGGACATTATGTGAGGGTCCAAGTATAAAAATACGTTGCCTAAAAATAACTAGTGTTACTTATGAAAAGTTTTGTAATCATTGTAACTTACACGACGAATGGACTTATCTGGCGATAGGCAAATGCTGCACAAGCACCACAATATTGATATCCGGCATGCCTGTAAGATATAAATTCATTAGATTTATTTAGGATTAATGAATATAACACATCTATTGAATGTACTACTCGGAAAATACTTACGGAGCTATTATGGCTCTGGCGGGCCCATGAGTGAGTTCGGCAGCACCTAACCAGTTTTCTAATTGGGTGCTAAGCTCCTTAGCTGAAAAATAAATCATAAGTCATAACGTTTTATTCAGATCTCGATCGTTGACAAAGAAATCACGTACCCGATTCGTTGTACCACGTCCCAGAGTGACTAGCTCTACGTACAGCCATGTTTATACGATCAGCGTGGGGATTTATTCCAACGTAATAAAAAAATAAATTTTTAAAAACCGTCAAATAGAAATTCAGACGATCCGTAGTTGGACACCGTAAAAAATATTGAAGACAATGGCGATTGTATATTTTATAATGGGTTATGGGCTATTACCAATTAGCAATTACTTACAGTATCTCTTTTCTATGACAGTAGTACAGTAGCTACTATAGGCTATAATACCTACAACAGTACAACTATAGACTTATAGACTAAACAATAGTAACGTAATATTTCCTATTATACTATACATAAATATAATATATATTAATATTACAATAATGAAAATGTGAAAATCTCCGTGCAAATCAATGATAACAGTCTGATATCGAGTACGGATCCGGTGTGGCCATTTAACAAAATACAACGGCCACGCGTCGAACTCGCCGGTCGTTGGGCCACACTGACAACTCTTTTGGTTCCACGCTTATCATAATAAGGTTATCACGTCGACGTTAGTACATGGTGGTAAACTTATTTACTGGTGATTGGTTCGAGTGGGTTCGACAATAATTGTCTCGTCGAAGATATTAGATAATACTATTTTAATATCCATTACTCATTAGGTATTATTATTATACCTATTAAATATTTTAGAATTAAATAATAATAATACATCAATATTCAAGACCGGTGCATGAGTTGTGGCTGGCGAAAAGAGTCCATCGAATAATTTGAAAGCCTACGAAAGAATCGGCAGACACAGGACTTGGTCTTATTCAGTTCTTCATTCTTGGTCTAGGCAGGGCGTTGTAGTGTATCGTGGAAACTGCGCGCGATACGGAGAACGTGGGTCTAATGAAGTGATTGACTGTGAACAGTAAGTATTCGGTACCTACACGGCAATGTCTGCGTCGGCTATTTACATATTGGACGTCAAGGGCAAGGTGTTGATATCCCGTAACTACCGGGGTGACATCGCGCCCAACGTCATTGAAAAGTTCATGCCACTGCTGATGGAAAAAGAAGAGGAGGGATCATTGACGCCTCTGTTGCAGACTGAGGAGTGTACGTTCACATACATAAAATGCAACAACTTGTATGTAGTGTCCACGACCAAGAAGAATGCCAACATCATGCTGGTGTTTGTGTTCCTACACAAGATTGTGCGAGTTATGAACGAATATTTCAAGGAAATCGAAGAGGAGAGTATACGCGACAACTTTGTAGTCATATACGAACTTTTGGATGAACTGCTCGACTTTGGGTATCCGCAGACTACCGATAGCAAAATCCTACAAGAGTACATCACACAAGATGGCCACAAATTAGAAATACAACCAAGGATCCCTATGGCAGTGACTAATGCCGTGTCTTGGCGCTCTGAAGGGCTCAAGTATAGAAAAAATGAAGTATTCTTAGATGTTATCGAATCAGTTAATTTGTTAGCTAGTGCCAATGGAAATGTACTTAGGAGCGAAATAGTGGGTTCAATCAAAATGAGAGTCTACCTGTCTGGAATGCCAGAGTTACGCTTAGGTCTGAATGACAAGGTATTGTTTGAAAGCACTGGACGTGGCAAATCCAAATCTGTAGAACTTGAAGATGTCAAATTTCATCAATGTGTTCGTCTATCACGATTCGAAAACGACAGAACTATATCGTTTATTCCTCCTGATGGAGAATTTGATTTGATGACATACAGGTAATATTTAGTTTTTAAGTAGTTTAATTTATTAGTAAAATGATTCGGTAATAATACTTTTATCTTTTTGCAGGTTAAGTACACACATCAAGCCTTTGATTTGGATTGAAAGTGTTATCGAAAGACATGCCCATAGTCGTGTTGAATACATAGTTAAAGCAAAATCACAGTTCAAGCGTCGGTCCACTGCCAATAATGTAGAAGTAGTCATCCAAGTTCCAATGGATGCTGATTCTCCTAAATTCAAAACTACTGTCGGTTCAGTCAAGTATATGCCTGAGCAAAATTCTTTAGTGTGGTCAATAAAGTCATTCCCAGGTGGCAAAGAATATTTGATGAGAGCACATTTTGGTTTGCCAAGTGTTGAAAACGAGGAAACTGAAGGTCGGCCTCCTATACAGGTGAGGTTTGAAATACCATATTTCACAACATCGGGCATTCAAGTCAGGTACTTGAAAATTATTGAGAAGAGTGGTTATCAAGCATTACCTTGGGTACGTTACATCACCCAAAATGGAGACTACCAGTTAAGAACCAACTAAAATACTGAGTTTGTATTATTAATATAACTGAGTTTATGATATAGTATTATTATCTATTACTTCAAATTAAATAGCATATAACTTTACTTTTAATTAAACTACAAAAACTTCTTTTTTTTTTTTTTTTTTTTTTTTAATTTGTTGATCCGTCCTGTGAATTGTATTTTTAATTTAACCTGTCATTACATTATTATTGCTGAACGAAAAATGACTGGTGTAGGTGTTAACCATTCGTTGATTTTATTGTGAAAACAATATCCTATATTCTAATAAATTGTATATATTTCATGAAACAAATCATAACAACATGTTTAGTTATTATTGGCTTAAACTATTATATTATGTACCAATATTTTATTCAATTTTTATCATTATTAATTATTATTAAAATTATTAGTTATTGTTAAGAACATATATTATACATCTGAATAAAATATAAAATGAGTATAACTTAAGTTACCATTGTTTTTTTTTTTTAAATATGACGTGTAAGATACCTATTAAATGTATCGTTTATGATTAAAATTAAGGTCTGTTAGAAGTTTTATGATTCTATATAATTATAAAATTTAAGCTGTGCTTTTAACTGCATTACTATTTACTATACCAGCTGTGTTAGCTTAGGTTAGAAATGTGTATCGACAAGGCTAAATAATGTTGTTATCCGAAAAGCATTGAAAAGTTTAAATTATAGCTGATCACAGAATGCCCGAGTAAAATCACCCGTGAGTAAAATACGACACAGAGTAACAAACTAGATGAAATCTAGATGTCTGTGCGAATACCATTGATAATTCTGGAATTAGAAACTTTGGTCATATGTACTTATAAATGATAAATATACATTAAAATATGCAAGATTTTAATTTTATGTATTCCACTTTAAAACTAAAATTTTTCTAACTAAACTTACAAGCTACAATATGCTATAGCTATTATAGTTGTATGTCTACTGCATACATGTTATTTCGTTGTCATGATATACAAATATATTATATTATATCATACCTAAATTAAGAATTTCATAGATCTGTTTTGAAATTTAGAATATTTTGGATGAACACCTTACATGCTAAATTTGTTACAGCACTGCATGTTGTTCAAATGTATGATCGACCAAAGCTGATTTTTTTTATTCATAAATACTGGAAAATTTATAATATTAGATTCAAAGCCACTTAAAATAAATTATGCTAACTTGCATAATATAAATCACGGTATATTATAATATAATATAATATATTATAATATACCGTGATATAAATTAATAATGATATCAATTAGAAATTAATAATTTAAAGCTAGAAATCCGAGTTATAGAACGGTGAGTTTAAAAATAAAAAATCGAAAATGCATATTTCGTAAATTTGATGGAAAAACTGCATATTTATTGATTAACGTACATATACTTACCTATATTGTGCATTATATTTAATATTTTCTTAAAACAATTGATTTTTTTTCTTAACTTGTGTACTTATTTTAAATAGGTAATATTGAATATAAAAGTCAATATTGTTTAACGGAGGTATTGATTGTTGTCGTAGCAGTGAATTAATAATTTCTTAAGGCTATATTGTTTGACTCCCCCCCCCACCGGCTTATATTTTTGGGACCGCCCTTGTAACTATTGGTTGTAGGCAGGGCTGTGAATTTAATGCACTAATAAAACTTAAAAAATTCATTACAAATTTACGGGACTTCGCGCTTGGATGGCGAGGTACTGAGAAGTGAGGTCACTGCTACCACGATTTAAGATATCTTAAATCATGACTGCTACAGTGGCTTAACATTTTTATCAAACTAAAAATAGACTGATAAATCTATAATGATAAAATATCGAAAATAAATAATAACCGATTTTGAATGGAGGAGAAGTTATTTTGATTCAACTTCAGAACCATAGCTTACCGTAGAAGTAATATACCTAAGGAGGTTACCTGTTACCTACCCAGGATTGGGCAGTAATCAGTTACATGTATCAAAGTTACGTAACCCTGTTACTTTTGTAACTTGTAACTTGTAATCGGTTACACAATTTTTAAGCATCTTTTAAATGTAACGAGTTACAATTCGTTTTGTAACTTGTAACAATAGATACAAGTAACTTCAGTTAAATGTAGACGATGAAGACTTTTTGATATTTTCTTCTCAGGAACAATGTTTTGATTCTAGGGCTAATTTAGAAGTAGTTCAGTTTTTTAATAATAAAAATAAGGCATTAACATGTTTAGACAGTTACCCTACTATAAAAAAATTATTCATCAGATCAGTGGCGCCGAAGTTTTTAAAATGTGGTCGGGCAATTTTAAAACTTCCCGACCTCAATATAGAGGTACCTTAATATAAATGTATTCATAATCACGGTTTAAATTTACTCATACTTATAATAAAGTTATGATGTAAATTAAATATGGCCGGCCGGCCACATTTTTCAAAAAAGAGGTCGGGCCACGGCCCGACGTCAGCATGGACTTCGGCGCCACTGCATCAGATACAATACAAGTTTACCATCATCAGCTCCAGTTGAAAGATTGTTTTCATTTGCTGGATTTATTCATGCTCCAAATAGAAGTAATTTATCGAACACTAATTTCGAAAAACTTGTGTTTCTTAAAGGAAATGATATTTATAGGTAATATTATTAAAATATATTGTAAGTTATAGTGCTAATAATATGGACAATATGGTCAGTATGATTGACTCGTTTTTAATTGATTTTTAAAAACTACACATTTTTTATGTACATTTATATGCTTATCAATAGTTATTAAAAGTGTAATATAATTTTAAATAATATAATATCTATGTAACAAAACTAAGATAAAAATTATCCACTCATTTGAAATTTATTATAAATTATGCGACCATTAATGATATTCCTAACCTTAGTTGGCCTAACCATAGTAAATACTAAATAATAATATAATATACAATACTATAATATAAGTAATATAACTAACCAAGATAATTTCAATTTTTGATGTAAATTGTGTGTTGTGCATTTAAAATATTATGTATAAGTATAAGTATATATGTAATATAAGTAATTATTTAATATATTATAATTAATAAATAATATATAGTTTTAAATACTTGCATAGAATAGTAAACATGTATTATATTAGCTTTCACATATTGTAAAAATAAATTTTATTGACTGAAAATTATATTATTATTTTTACAAAAATTTAATAAATTATGTGTAACTTGTAACTTATAATGTAACTAAGTTACAGTAACTTTAACTTGTAACCAGTTACTCAGGATATATATAACATGTAACTTGCAATCAGTTACCCAATATTAAAGTAACTTGTAACTTGTATCCAGTTACACTGTGTAATGTAACTTGCCCATCCCTGTACCTACCTATACTTGGACTTGGGAGCAGAATTTATATTTTTCAGAATATTATACTCGGCTGCAGTCAGCACAATAGTCTTTATCATTAAATTTAGAGTCTTGTTATCTTTTATTACCTATCTAAAAATAATAAAATTATGTTGTGTACATAATTAGGTATACAATACATAAATAACTGGGTTCTTTGATATTGATGTTATTATCTATAGGCATATCAATTAAGTGAAACTGCAAATTTAGAACCAATAGTTGTGTAAAATAACATTAGGAATCATTTTTTTTATCAAATATTTTGCCTCTAGTTAAATGTTTACAACGTAAGATGTGTTTTTAATGAGAAAATAGACATATGGTCCAAATATCTCCCTTTTAAATTTAACTTGGAGCTAGGCCCAGATCAAATATTTTGGGAGCCTTGGGCGCTTTCAGCACAATATATGGAGATTGGAGAATTTATGTCATAAATTATTAGGTTAAACATACATTATAAATAAATATTTAATTAACTGCAATAATAATAATTATTATAGTAGCGTCTAGCGTTTATTATACAACTGATAGCAAAGCTTAAACAAAAATAAATAGGGAAGATTAGTTTGAATCATTAAGTATTGAGTTCAGTGCCGTAACTAGGCTACTTGAGGCCTGTGTGCAAACCAAAATATTGAGGCCCCTTATTATCTTTTTCAATACACAACTCAAAAACTTTTTTTGCAATTTTTAAAGTCAGCAGACCAAAAAACCGGTCGACAATTCTGCCGATTTTTTTGTATTCAGAAGGGCCAGTTCTATAGACCATAAAAAAATTAGGTTGTACAATAAATAAATTAACAATACAATTCAGCCTAATTGAAAATATAATTTATTGTGATTTAAATAGGTAAGTTGGGAATTTCAATCTTGAAGTGGTTGAAAAATTGCAATATTTTATGGATATGGCAGAGCTTGCAAACGTTATAATAACATTATGATTATTGATTATAACGTTTTATTTTTTACAAAAAACGATACATGTTTGTAAACGTAATTATAACGGAATGCGATAATCAAAAATAATTAAATACAGCATAACAAAACATATAAAACGGTTTTAAATTCTTAAACTACATAGCGCTAGCGTTTTAACTTTCAAAACGGTTTGAGTATAAACCGTTTTAACGCCATCATATAAACCTAGTAATTTACTAGGTTAAAAAATAAATAATAAATCATTTATTTATTTTAATAATTTTATATTAGGTTAATATTAGTCTTTAGATCTTCTGAGGCCCTTCGATATATTATGGGGCCCGAGGCCTGTGTGTGGTACACACTCTGCACACCCGGTTTTTACGGCACTGTATAAAACGCAATATAGGTACACCCCAACACATACACAAAACACAATAATTGTAAAATCGCAATACGCATTGGTCGCGTTCCGTTCTGAATCTAAAAATCTTATAGGTACCTACAAAAGTATAAAGCGAGTATATATATTATATATACGACAGTATAGTAATATAATGCAGATCGACATATAAATCCTCGTTAAAATATTATAATACAATTATTATAGTGTACCTCTGCGTAAGTATAATGTATATACAGTTAGAGTCGGTATACCAATAATAGTCGTAATAATGGCATTTGGAAAAATTAACGGGCCCGAAATCCAGCTGATGCCGGCCGTCGATTAATATAATAATATGCTGGCTACTAATAAACGATGTTTGTTTAAAATCATCGTCGACGGCCCAGGAATAAATACCGAAATCGGCACATTTGCAACTCTGAGCTCATCTGAGTATATAATCTGACCTAACCTTACGCGGACAAAAAAAAAACCTGAACGAAAAAATGGCTGCATCGCATATCGAAGAAAAGGAAATGGAAACAACTATCATGCAAATCTTGGGAAAAATAATAAGCAACGTCGAGTACGAGATTATGGAAGAAGAACTTAAACGAATAGACGACATCGACCAAGAGCCTACCATCGGAGACCTGGAAGGACTTTTATCGTATGCTACGCGCTTCGCGGGGGACGACTACGTCCCGTCCAACGTCTTTCAACCGGTCGACAAATCTGACAAAATGGCAGAACCGGTTGAACCGATCGTTGAAGTGGTCGCGCCTCCGGTGCAGGAAGCCGCGAAAAAGGAGCTGGATGGCGAGGCGGTGGGCGCCACACCGGCCAGAGGACTGGAAGTCAGAAATAGTATCGGGATCTTGATTGGTTGGCTGGACCCGGGGGTCAAGGCAGAAACACGCGCAGCTCCGCGCAGTGCAACGGCGAGACTGGTGTCCTCTGCGTGGAGAGGCCTGACGAGAGCCGCACGCGTGTTTCGCTGTTGTTGTCCCCCGAAGTGAAACCGTCCAAAAGTTTCCCCCCTGGCCGAGGGCAGCGGACAAGACGAGGCGACGTGTGGGGTTTCGAGGTAATAGGTACGCGGCAGTGCACATTCAGGTGGTGACCGGCGGTAAGTCGCCGATACACGTTCTCCGGCCATCCTGCGGCAGCGCGACGGGATCGCGGACGTTGCGAGCTCGAGGTTGCCGAGACACGCGAGACCCTCTGGCGGCGCGGCGGGCGCCCGGCTGCTTCGGTCCGGGAGCGACGACGACACGACGACGACGGAGGTTAGCGGTACCGGCGCGGACAACGACGCCGTCCCCGACACGGTACCTGCTCAGTGACGAACGCTGCAGTGCTGCGTGACTCGCGTGACGGCGGCGACGGAGACCTCAGAGCTCACGGCGGGTGAGTGACGGATGACTATGATTACAGGGTATAGCTAGGAACGCCACGGACGTCAGCAGCGCCGGGCTCGAGGAAACGCAACGTTTCGTCGGGTTCGACGGTGCGCGGCTCCGTGGCCATCGGCTGCGGCAGACGGAGACGCCAGGGCGAAAATCACGGAGACTATCAGGACAGCGGCGCGTCGTCGCGAAGCTGTCTGCAGATTTTCTCCCTTTTTCGCCCAGTGGTCCGATCCCGAGTCGCAACGCCGCCGATTCCGCAGCTGCACCGAGATCGTAGTCGCCAGCTCGCCTCTCCGAGCTTTGCAGGTCACCGTCGTTGCCGGCACAAGCAGTCGTCTTCAGCACCCGCAGTACCGTCAAGCAGCGCACGACATCGCGCACTAGCCTCTCGTCGCCAATCGTCGTCGCTCTCGCAGCCGTCGTGGCCGGGCTTCGTCCGCTGCCATGGTCGTCTTGGCGGTCTCGAGCAAACTCGCCCGCGACTCTCGTCCGCCCCGCAGGACAGCCCGTGAGAACGTTGTAGAGGTGACCAGTGGCCATATACCAGTTACCAATACATCATCAGCACCACCAACTCGCCACCACGTACCCCCCCACATCGCGTCGTCTTGACCGATGCCTTTTTTTTTTGTATTTAAATTTTCTTTACTTATATCGAATAATATTCACTTTACAAATTTCGGCTTTTTCTATTTTGTTCTAACTTTTTTTTGAACATACAAAATTGTATAATAATATAACGGCAACCGTTTCCAAAATTGTTTCCGTTTTTGAAATTATATTCAAAATTAAAAAATGTTATATTGTTTTTGTTCGATAATTAAAAATAAATTTGTGAACACAAAAAACTATTGTTGCTTTTTTCGTATTGTCGAGTGTGTAAGTCAATTTTTACAATATAATAAAATATTGACTTTAGTTGTAATAATATTCTAAACTGAACAAATCTTGTAACAGATATCTATTACTGTACTCAGTGCCGTAACTAGGCTACTTGAGGCCTGTGTGCAAAACCAAAATATTGAGGCCCCTTATTATCTTTTTCAATACACACCTCAAAAACTTTTTTTGCATTTTTTAAAGTCAGCAGACAAAAATTCGGGCTTAAACAAAAAAAAATGTTTAATTTGAAATAATCTATAATTTTAAAACATTTTCTCAAGGCTATAACTAACTCAAAAAAGTAAAAATTGTCCAAAATGTAATTTATTGAAAATATTAATATAAATATTTGGTGAAAACTTCAATGGTCTACGGTTATTAGTTTTCGAGTTACACCAAAAAATAAAATTTTTAGTTTTAGGTAAAAATGACAATTTTTTTTTTTTTATTGACACTTTTTAATATCTAAAACTAAAAATTTCGGTTTCGATATCCAAAAAGTACCAACTAGATTCACTTTTCTAACAGAAAAAATGCTGATCTCGAAATTCGGAATATTTTTACTACCCATTGTTGATGACCGACAGAAATGAAAAAAATTATACACATCTTGTAAAATCAATACATTTGTTCGTTCCTCTCAATTGGTTTGAAACATTGGTTTCGTTTCCAAATCAATAATAAATAATTTATATATTTTAATAATTTTATATTAGTTTAATATTAGTATTTGGATCTTTTGAGGCCCTTCGATATATTATGAGGCCCGAGGCCTGTGTGCGGTGCACACTTTGCACACCCGGTTTTTACGGCACTGATTGAGTTGTGTCTAAATCAACAATCCAAAATTTCCACAATTTTAAAATTACAAATAGGTTAGGTTAGGTCATCGTCAAAATAATATAAATAATAAAAACAACAAACTATAAAAAAAAATACATATTTTTGGGAGACTAATAAGTGATAAGTCAACGTGATATAAAATGGTAATTATTACGTGGCTGCAATTCGTAGGTCCTTCTCATAATCTGGGCTGCAATTCATACGTCACTCATCAGTGGCGTCATTTCGGTTTTTATTAGACTAGGGCAATTTTTCACTACTTTTCCGACTCAACATTTTTTACAATCAGATTTTCATAGCATAGTGCCATAGTGGTAAACGGGGGTGGGGGGGGGGTGTGGTAAATATGCCGACTTAAGGTTGATGTAAATACTAGACTGGGGCAAATGCCCCAGTTGCCTTCTCCCAAATGACGCCACTGGTCACTCTAATAATTAATAAACCCGGGACGCAACTCGTACGGGGTTTATACATTACCTATACGTGATCCGGGACGCGTATTTACGGATGCTACTCGAGACTGGCCAATAGATCCCAAATTCAGTTAGGGTTCGTAAAACAAATTTATTTTACAGATACTACTCGAGTCTGGCCACTATGTAATATACCGCTATACTAAAATAAAGACTCAAAAAGTTCAATATGAAAACAGGGCTATCTCCCAATATGCGGTCTACCTACGTTTTGTGTGCTACGTAACTATAAACATGAGCATAGTATGCGGTCTATCAATGTTATGTGTTCTACCTATATAGCTGGGAACAAAAATGCAATTTTCTCAACCCTGTGACCCACTTGGGGAGGTGTTACACAGCAAGTCGGGGGATATTTTCGATTTGCGGAGCGGAGCGACAGCGCCGAGGAGCGTAGCGACGAGTGCCGCTAGCACTGCATCACTGTACGATGTTTTTTCAATCAATTGCATTTTTGTTGCACCGAGTCACCAATTTGAATAAACATCGTACAGTGATGCGGTGCTAGCGGCACTCGTCGCTACGCTCCTCGGCGCCGTCGCTCCGCTCCGCAAATCGAAAATATCCCCCGACTTGCTATGCAACACCTCCCCAAGTGGGTCACAGGGTAATAAAAAATAAATTAAATTTTTTTTATACTTTAAATTATACTTTATTATACTTTTAATATTATTGTACTTTATTACTTTAATATTATTACGGTAGACCACGTCCATTTTGGTAGACCGCAGTGGCATAGTGGCCAGACTCGAGTAGTATCCGTAAATACGCATCCGGGACAACAGGTATAATAAAACATAATATGCATTAAAACAAATAACAGATATATATTTTACAATCTAAACTAACGATAAAAGCTATCATCTTAAACAAGCAGGCTTACCCCTTTTTACCCTTTAATTATATTTATATTATATTATTATGCATTTATTGAAATTATGATTGTTGACATTTTTTAGTAGGTAGTAATAAACTTAAAAACCATATTTTTAATACCTACTTCAGATAGGTACTATTAGGCAGTAGCCGATTTATATATAATTTAACGAGTGTATTGAGGCATTGAGTAGGCTGGCACCAGGTGATGCAGACTTATTTTTACAAATAAAAACCATAGTCGTTCATTGTAAATTAATATTTACTATTTAGTAACCATATTTTTGAAATTGTTTTTTGCATCTAAAATCTAAATAAAAATGAAAAAAATATTAATATTAATTAATTCTAATAACTATAATTTTCAAATCATCATAGCCCTAATATCTGTAAACGTATACCTACCTATTATTAATGTTTAATAACTCAGAAACTTTTCATTTGAATTACAATTTTTTTCTATTTTATATATTACACCTAATCAGTAATCATACACTATTGTACTATACACATCTACATTTTCAACAAAATGATGTAAGTAGGTATAACCTACTTAAAAATTGACAGTAAAAAAGAGTGGTTATAATTTAAAAAAAAAACAAATATTTGTATCCGCACAGCACTACAGCAGGACTATCCAATGGCGTAAAAATTCATACTATTTAAAAATTACATAAATCAGAATTTGAATAAATGCATTATTAAAGTATAAATGGAGGCCAACATGCCATATTGGTGAAATCAATCTGTTTATTATGCAGAAGTTACTAATGTAATATAATATTAATTATATCATCAATACAATATCGCATTTGAATTATCGCGAGAATCGACTCTGTAAATTTGGCCAACATAAACATTTATATATACAGTGTGTTGACGCTAAGAGGTACCACTAAATATTTCAGTTCGACGACCTTGTATTGAAGTGGGGTTTTCGCAGAATGACAAATAGTACTTAAATACACATTTTCAGATAAATATCAAATTTTTAACTCTTTCGATACGCGCATGCGCGATACAAAAATCTTTTTTTTTAATGGCAACATCACCTATTTTTACATATTCGGATAGAGTATTTTTTTCTAAACAATTTATGTATAAAAAGTTTTTTTCTAATTACAAAATTGGCATATGAAATTTAACGATGAAGTTTAATATTTACGAGGAATAAGTGTATAACGAACAGGAATTATACCATATTCCCATCTTAATTATACTGGCAAATGTTATCAAAGATGTTTTCAATAAGTTGAATTTAGTTTAGATTTTGTCTAAGATTTCGTAAATATTAATTATAATACTCGCTATCCGAGTATGTAAAAAAAGGTGATGTTGCCATTTAAAAAAAAGTTATTTGTATCTCGCATGCGCGTATCGAAAGAGTTAAAAATTTGAAATTTATCTGAAAATGTGTATTTAAGTTCTATCTGTCATTCATCGAAAACTCCATTTCAATACAAGGTCATCGAACTGAAATATTTAGTGGTATCTCTTAACGTGAACACACTGTATATATAATATATATGTATATACAAGGTGAATTTTTAAGTATGCTCACCCTATTTTTATGCTTAAATTATACATATATTCAAATTCAAATTTTTGGAATTATTAAATTCACTTGAAGACCATATTTTCGAACACTTGAGATGACAATTTTGTTTTTCAAATAGGAACCCCCCTCTTCACTTCTAATTATTCAGCAGATATTTTTTTGATAATTTTAATGTATCTATGGCAATGAGCTGAATAGATTGGGGGGCATAGATGATTTAAACATGTTAGTAATTCTATTGATTCATCATCTATCAATATAAATAATTTGTAAAAATGCTCTTTGTTTAATGAATACTACATATAATATTACATATAGTTTATACTTTTGTAAAATTACATTTAAGGATTAATATCCTTATGATAAACATTTCAATAACTCAAAAACTATCTATTAGAATTTTGATTTACAACATACATCAACATTTTCAAGAAAATCACCTGCTAAATAATTTGAAGAAAAATAAGGGGGGGGGGTCTCATTTGAAATATAGAAGCTTGCATCGCTACAGGACACTCCTTAAGTAGGTAATACAAACAATATCAGGAATTTGAAAAGATGGTATTTATACTCTTTGGGTAGGTCGTAGGTACCTATACTTAAAAATTCTAAAAATCAGAATTTGAATAAATGTATTATTAAAGGAAAAAATTGGGTTGATCATGTTTGAAAAAATCACCCTGTATAAACCAATTATATGATATTACCTATATTGTATACAAAGTATGCATTTTGTAATATTTTATATTATTCATACCAGTGGATAATTATTAACAAACTGCACGTGCGATGCAATATAAATATTACATACCAAGTATACATAATACATACGCATTACCGGATTAACCTAAAGGCTGAATAAGCCTTTAATAATAGTAATGCTCCTGAATTATTCAGGCTCCCATTTGTTGCTTTTTATTATGTAGGTACTTATTAAAAAATATTTAATGATTAATTATTGTTGTATAGAAATGCCATGTGGTAGGTATCTACCTAATATTATGGTAACAGAATGCAATATAGTAATAATAGCAATAAATTTCACTTATAAAATACAATTAAACAATGTATTCCGTTCCAACGTAACATTTTTACGGAGTTGTGATGTTACTTAGAAAAATTACATCTGCAACAGTATTAAAAGTGAAACTATAAGAATGGCAAATCTTATAAGACTCAAATGAATTAAAATAAAACGAGATTTTTAGAAAAGGTTTAATTTAGTTCACCCACCTTATAATATATACCTACCCCTACTATATTATTTTAATATGGCAATATGCAAACATATATGCCCCATAAACTATTTCCTGTTATTATTCACAATATATTATGGAACGTATCATGGGCGTACACACAGATGGGCACGGGGTTTACCCCCCACGATTAGGCGTAATTTTACAAGCCCGTTTCTTGTGCTCCGATAGCCCTCCTAGAAATTATCAACAACCCTATTGAAAATTCCTGTGAAAGCCACTAGAACGTATTATACTATTATGTGCTTATACTTTTTATACAATGCGATCAACCAGAAAGCAAATCAGTACAAATCCTAGGACTAATTATTATTATTATTACAGATAATCGATTTTACACAATACGTTGTTATACCTACAATCTACATATAATATATTATGTCTAGTATTTTATGGTGTAATATATTCACAACGCAATAGTGAACACAATAGAGGGTTTCCAGGGGTGAATAAAAACCACTGAATTTTACCCAGGTTAATTACTTAACAATAATTATCTTTAGTTTCTATGTATTATAATTATGAATTACAGTATAAAACTATGCGAGTGGGGCTGTGGATTTTCATAAATATATATGGTTCTATGTCTAATTTAATTAAAGAGTAACGGATATTATCTTTAAATTACTCTCATAAACTTGTCTTTTGACTTTCGATTTAAATCATGTTGTAAAAAAAGTATGATAAAAATTAAGTTTGTACCAGAAAACTTCTTAAATATTTAAAAAAACCTAAATACCAATTCGAAAATATTAGACATTAGTAATTACAAATTATTAAATAAAGCAAAAAATGGTGGGAAGGAGTAAAAATTATAGGTGAATCACTCTGTATACATTATTACATATCACTTACCACCGGTATCACCGGTTATATTTTATATTTTATAAAATCGCCTTTGTGCCATGGATTATTTCTGGTAAAATCTCACGTGCTCGAGTATACACATATATATTATAATATACATATTACGCATAATATATTGTACATAGCGAAAACGCGTCGGCAGTTCCGTCATTAAGTATAGGTAAGTATATTTACGGTTTATGCAGGTATTTTACTGCACCGCAGTCTGAAAAGAAACACGCAAAATGTACATATTATAATAACCATGTACCTATTATATATGTATATGTTCAGATTCGTTCGCTGCAAACGAGACCCCATTATATTCGGTTATGCTAAAAGAGTAAGTCGTATTCATACACGCATGCACACGCACGAGCGAGTACTATATGTACACATGGTATTATTATAATATGTATAAAAATAACCAGAGAAAACGGTTTCTCTCTTATTTCAAGAGAAACAACACGGAAATAATACCCGAAAGATTGGCACGAACCTCGGGACAAATTGGAAAATACGCACCCGAAACTGTGTAAGGCGTATGCACAATTTACATGCATATATTTTATATATATATAAGCATAGGTGCATATATATATATATATATATATATACACCATATGTACACACATAAATCCATACATACATATACATACATAATACAAATACATGCATAGTATACACATACTTACTGACTTACGAGTATAAAGGTAGGTAATAGTGTTCGATATTTGGACGATGGAGGAAAAGAGAGGGCGACAAGAGGACGCGTAGTATATAATACACTGAAAATAACGATTCATGTATGAAAATATTATTTTATTTAGAAATCTGCAGAAGTACATTCCGATTTAAATATTATTGTAATATTTTTATAGAGTATTAAGATTGTTTGTGCTTGGTAAACCTTTATAGAGTCTTATGTATAATAATATAAAGGTATATAATAAATTATTAATAAACAATAATATACATGCATACCCCCTACGTAGCCTCTCAGATTGTGTCTGAAATGCTTTTTGTGAGTGTTTGCGCTGAAATACTTTTGAATTCAGATCACGAACAATTATGTATTTTTGTTGTAGTGAAATCTTCGTTTTGAGGGGACAGTTTGAAATACCTAGACGATTTATATAATATAAAATGTCCAACCAAGTCGTAAAATAAACTTAATGTTGTAAAAATAAATATTTTGTAAGTCATATAAAAGTTTTGTATAATATTTGCATTTATACTTGTGAAGAAATGTATAGAAGATACTAAAACACAATATAATAGGTATCATATATTATATGACATCGATCGATACGTTTGTATAATGAAGATGAATACGAATGTAATCTGTTTTAATAAAAGAAATATATTATATAATAAGATATCATAACATGTATTCTGTGAAATAGTTTACCCAGAATTATTACAAAGGTCACAAATCATCACTCATATAACTAAATATATAACACATTACGCATATACAAACAATTTATATTTTGTAATATAATATGTCACAGGGTTAGGTTATTTATGACGTTAAAAGTAAAACTACGATTTTGAAATGAAAGATTAGTACTATAAAATCTAAAAAAAATTGTTTCCCTTGCAGTCCTGCTTATAAAATAGGTAACTTATTAAAACTAGTGATTCACCAAGCAAGCCTTTTCATTTTATTTGGCTTAGTTTGTCAGTGGATTTCATAAATTATACTAATATTGTATAGGTACCTACATTTTGAATAAATTTTCTTTCAATATAGGTACTTTTAACTTATAAGTTATCCTCATACCTATATTAGTAAAATAATAAAATATTTATGACTGTTGTCCAATATAATATAGCCCTGTTAAATTGATAATTTAATTCCTTGATAACAGCGAACTAATTTCGGTAATAGGTACAATTATTACAATAAAAAAAACTATAATTGAAAGTGTTAACTAAGTATATAACTTAGTTATTGTTTAATATTTATTGTTATTGTAAAAAAGGTGAAAAGTGAATAAAAATTATCATTTGTTACAAAAAATAGATGGTATTATTATAGTGCTTGTAACAGATACTTTTATTATAGTGAAGGTAAATCACAGAAATTAATACCTACATGATTTTGTATGGTTTATTTGATAGTTTATTCTTGGTGCCAAGTTAAATTAATAAGCTAGGGCCATTGCCCATTGAATGAGCCTCGTAAATATGCGTATTCTCAGAGTTGTTCTGCTGCAGACAATTTCAACTTTTTTTAGTAGAAAAATAATAAAATTAAACATTTTACTGTTTACGATTCTTGAGTTTTGAAATAATTTTTTAATATAAAATATAAATTATATACAAAGAGGGACAGAAAGATTTTCTAGAATAATTAAAAAAACAATTAAATGTTGATCTCGTATACAGAAAGGACATTTAAAAAAAAAATTAAAATATGTATAAAATTAAATTAATTCATGTTCCTCTCATTGTTACAACCCTAAATAACGACGCACAGTAAATATTCATCCTGGATATCAAAGGAGTATTTAGAAAAACTTCCAAGGGAAAGGGGAGGATAATTTTCTTTTGCAAGGCCTTCAGAACAACCTCCTGGTGTACCATTCTACTAATATTACAAATACGAAGATTAATGAGTACCGATATTAATTCTTCACGATTAGAGTTTTAAACAAATTCATTGATAGTAACAGTCCTAATATTTTAATAAGTATATTTTTATAAATCAAATTAATAATTTCAATTAGGTTAGGTATTATATGAATGATGTTTTATTATATTATATGAACTAAAAAAAATTATCTTTTGCAGTATCTTTCCCTCAAAAGTATTCATTATTCACAGTAAAATACTTAAATACAACGAAATAAGATTTTTCTAGATCAATACAATCCTGGTTGTCCTCAGAATTCAAAATAAGATCAAGATAAGGGGCAGATCAAGGAGAAAGAATTATGAGAAAAGCGAGACCCGCGCCTACCGTCCCACACACTGTATTTGTATCCTGTCCAGCTGAAAATAATTAAATTTGTGTTTTTAATATCATTAGCATATTTAAAAAAAAACTTTTGATGTATTTACACTATATTAATTTATTTGTGCCTATTAGTTTTATTTCCTTTATTTCACTTTGAAGCACCTCCGCTAGAAGTACTTTTTACTTCTTGTCATTATTGTATCTTAAGGCTCTGTCAAATAGAACACTTTATAACGCTTATTAAAGCGGTAAATAGCTCGTCGGTGTGGTGCTTTCACGCGTGTGAATAACGCCGCGTTGTAACAAATTACGAAATCACGCTACGTGAAAATAACGCTTTCTATTTTACAGAGTCTTAATATTAATAAAATTATTATCCATAAATGATACTTATTGTTTAACGTATTTAACAAATAGCTTAAATAAAAATATTTTATATTATAAATAGTACCTACGTGCATAACAAATAATATATATTATATAGATAATAATATTATGAGATTTGATGTTAGTCAGTAATTGAATGATTTAATTTATATTTTATAATAGTTAGTAGTTACCCTATACCCAGTCTTGTAAAGTATTCGAATACTTTTTTGTATTTAAATTCTATTCTAAATACATTAAAAAAAATATATTCGATCTTTTTTGAGTATTTTTATTTTATATTTAAATACTAAATTTGAAAAAATAATTTTCTGTTTATAAATTGTAATCCTGTGTAGTGCCGTAGTGGACATTTAAAACATAAACATGGTATTAGCCATAGACATTATACTAGTTCACAAGATGTGCGGACTGCGGTTTACGGTATACTACCTACCAGCTTTGTCCCGTTTATACTTTATAACTACATACATACTCCGTCTACTAGTATAAGGACATAAGGTCTATGGTATTACTATATTAGCTCAAAAAACCCGATAAATGGTAATAGTTATTTGTTATTGTCAGTGTTAATGCTGATTTTATAAAAAATGATGTTAAAAGAGAAATAGCTATTAATCAGTTTAAAAAAGCAGTTAATGAATTTTCCAAGTCTTCTTCCAATGTGGAAGATGACTGTACACCAGAAATGAATTATAATAAAAATCAATCTGATGATGTATTATTTTTCCAAGAGCCCAATAAAGAATTTAACTTCATTGGTTGATACTCCTATTGTAAAAAAAGTTTTTTTAAAATACATTAGGCCTTTACCAAGGAGTGCACCAATAGAGCGTATATTTAGTGTGGGAGTTCAGTTCTGACCAAGAAACGAGAGAAATGACTGATGCACATTTTGAAAAAGTAATGATGATTAAATGTAACAAAAGTAAAAGTTTTTCTTATTACTTTATAGTTTATTAGTGTATAATTATTATGCAAAATATAATAAAGAAAAGTAATAATAAATAAATGTGTCTACTCACTACTGTCTATGACTTAAACATGTAAAAAAAGGTGTATTAAAAAAATTGTATTTTGAGCAAAATAAGTATTAATAAATAGTATTCTCAAAGTATTCGAATAATTTTTTGAGTATTCCAGAATGTGTTCTAAATATATTTTGTGAAAATTATTCGAATACGTATTCTGAATACCTTTTTAACCGTTTATTCGAATACGTATTCCGAATACAAAATAAAAGTATTCTTTACAAGACTATACTAAGCCAACATATAACTATTTACAATTAACAACACATATGACTTATAACTTATAAGTTATGACAATCAAGTTATTAATTATTATTGATACAAATATACATTATATATAAACATTAAACATATATGTGTTCTACCTTCTACAAACTAAAAAATAAAATACACATATACACCTAGATGCATAGGTGCTAATAATAAACATTTATGTTAGTTTTGACAAACATTTACAACATTATTAATAGTAAATCATTTTCAATCATTTTGCATTAAAATAAAATATAAATGCATTAACAATGCAGTGATTAATAATTCTATGAGAAATAATTAATTACAAATTTGCGATTTTAGTAATGCAATAATACACTTAATACCTAGCCAATATTAATTAGTTGTTATAATCAGATAATCAATATAATGTACCTACTGTTAATTAATTATTTAGGGTTGAGTCACTAGTGGCTGTTGCCTGACTGTAATACAATTAGTCAATTATCAACAGTAACTTCCATTACAATATACGTATTAAATGTAAGTGTCTTGCATTTATTAAATGTAATACATATAGGTAGTAAGCGTAATGTAGGGTATATAATAAATATTAAACCTTGAAATGTTTCTTAATATGATATTTACATTGTACTTACAAATGTATAATTATACATATTAAAACCACCTACTTGTTATTTCAGTTCATCTATATATATTATAATATTATTGTATAAGATGTTAAATGATAAATATTATTTAAATTATAAAAATATATATTGCAAACTCATGTTAAAATCATAACTATGCACCTTATATCTTACATCGGTTTTTATTCTGAATCGGATGTTAGGTTTATAGTGTTTACACCTACGTATTTATTGTCAACATTCTTCGAGATACTGAAATATGGACTCACGACAGTGCTGTAGCTAAATTGTCTATCTAGAATGCCTTGTAATAGTAATTATATTATCATTTATCATAATTATTGAAAAGTATTTTTTATTTTTATTTAAAAGCTCTAGAGGGGGGATTCATTATTTAAACGACCTAAAGGTCTTTATATATATGGTTATGAATTATATATATTTTACATACCTACTTAATATAAATTATATATACTTCACACGTTGACGGAGTCAATGGATTCCGCCTTAATCTAAAATCTTCAACTATCTGATGTCCTTAGAGTTATCTAATAATTGGATGTCCAATGGATTGACATAGTATAATATACATGGTATAATATATTATACTATATAGATTATTATATATACGTATACATATTTATATGTATATCCGGTGCATGACAAAGTGGATGATAATAGCGTAGTTCCATTAGTTCCAATTTATTTCATTATCATATAGGTTTTCCTTACTTTTTCTTTAAAAACGACATTATTAAATATCGTACATCTTATATATTATAATCATGCATGGTGACGAGAAATGAATTCAAAATGTCAGAAAATTCATATTATGAATCAATATGACATTTAGCAAATATTAATAAATTAATAAAATAATATCTTTATATTTGAAAAGAAACCGAAATACCGAAGTGTATAAATTCATCTAATGTAAATAATTTAATGTAAACTAATAATCTTGTATTTGAAGCTCATAAAACAGAATAAAATATACTTGGATTTATACGCATCAACTAAAAATTTTATTATACCCTATAATACTATAATAATTATTTTTTTATTATAAACTATAATTATTTTTTAGTTTTCTTGCTAATTTCACAGTATAAACAATTGTAATTGAAATTTTTTAATTTTAAAATATGTGTTATTATTTGTATTTATTTCCTCACCGACTCTAAATCACTGCTCGACAAAGCCACTATATTAGATCTATAATGGTATACATAATTAAACAACACATTAAAACAGTCACGTTTAATATTTATTATATATTTTAAATTT
This sequence comes from Macrosiphum euphorbiae, assembly GCA_949089665.1. NCBI lineage: Eukaryota > Metazoa > Arthropoda > Insecta > Hemiptera > Aphididae > Macrosiphum > Macrosiphum euphorbiae. Next base: position 144,716,662 of record CARXXK010000001.1, on the reverse strand, counting down.
GAATATGAAAGTAGTTTATATTGATGGATAGTATTTTTTTGTTAATATATTTAAAATAATGAAAAATGTTTATAATTGGTAAATACCTACATATTACGAAGAATTTCTTCAATTTAAAATATTAAAACCTCATAAGCATGTATCAGATGCATGGAACTCTAGCAGTCTATAGGCACTCTATAGAATATTGGTAATTTTTAATTTGAAACGTAAAAATAAAACAATATGATTGGTACTTTTAAAAAATCACGTTTTTCAAGCATAAACCTTTAAAAATAAGACAAAAAAAAACAATGCATTTTTAAATGGTAATCAAATATAAAACTATTTGTTTTAGTTAGGTACTGAAGTCTGAAAGTCAAGGCAAGTAAACAAAATACGCAATATAAAAAAATAAATAATGGGATGTGATGGATAAGGACTAATATAAGGAGTGACGATTCGTTTGGAAGAGAGATAGATACCAAGCAATACGCTAAAAGAAAGCTTGAAAATAGTGTTTACATGGTTTATTTGAACTTCTGAGATTAATAAAGTTAATGAAATGAAACTAAGATTATTAGAAAACATGTATTAGTTACGTATATAAACATTTTTCAATTAACCTTTTGTTGCTTCTGTAGCAGACAAAGAAGATCATTTATAGAACTGGAGTAGTTTATAAGTTATAACATACTTATATAGGTAAGCAGTGAATGAAATAATGGACCTATGTAGTTATTAAGTTTTAAATTTCCTACTTCATTATTTTATTTACATTATGTTTATTATAGAATTGAAACGTTTTTATTAAAACTTGTTTCAAAATTAATAAGTAATTTTTGTTAAAATTGTACTTTGTTGTTTGTTGATCTTTTAAAAAAGTGGTTTATAAATTATGGATATTCTTGTTTCGATTTTACAGAGTACAGCTGATATATTTTAAAAGTTGCATGTAGTCCAATAATTGGATCATTGTTAGTATTCTTAAGTATAAGTATAGTCATTCATTCAGAAAATAATAATTCATGAGATATATAATTGCTATTCATTATTTACAGTATACAAATATTTATACTATTTAAACTATTTATATATGGTACAATTATTATATATAGTATATATTTTGTTGTTGCAAAATTTATTTTATAAAATTGGTATCGTAATTTATTAAAGCTGATTTTCTAATAAAAGGTGTTCTATTATTTTATTCTGCCTTTAATTATAAAATAAAAAAATATTAGCTTGAATTATAGGTATGTATCTACTAATAAATGTTGTTAAATTTTTTTTAGATATGGAAAATTAAATAATTTTTGGAACTTATCAGTTTATTATCAATAATAACACTCCCATATTCCCAACGTTGGTATTTTTATTTCCTGTTTAATTCTTAATACATCGAAGCATAATATTTATATTATTTAGAAACATTTTTAATTTTATTATATTATATCATTATTATGATGATTTTAAGTTGTAACTGATAAATATTTTTGTTACATTTGAAAAGTATGCAAAGAATATATTTAAATATAAATAAAATACATTGATAAAATGTCCATGGAGTCTATAAAATGATAAAATAAATCTAAATCGAATGTTAAGTTTTGAATACTTGGATACTAAAGCTTTGCTTTACCACATAAAATGCATTGATGATTGATTGAAGTATACCGTATACATTTGAATTTCTAAACATATTGAAATAGAAATATATTACATAAATGTGATATAGGTTTTTTTTTGGTAAAAACGACGCTTGTCTCGTTATACCTTATATGTTTAGAATATAAAATAGCGGTGAGTAAATTGTAATTTTAAGAAATAAAATATTTGCATAACTATACATTTCTGAATTCAAACAATGTATCAGTAGTATCGCGTTCTTTGGTAATTCAATCTCAATTATTTTATTTATACAATTTACAAACGAACTGCTTGAAAAAGTTTATATAATATATTATTTATAATCTTAGTTTCTAAAGGACTACAGGAACAGGAGTATAAATGCTATAGAAGACGGCATAATATAGTATGTCTACTTTACCGGACACTCTCTTTTTGTAATTTTTTTTTTTAAACTTATGTAGTATACTGAAAATGATGGTGAAGTTGGTCGTAGTTTCGAATATATGGCACTCTGAAGTTAATATATATTTGTGTGTTATGTAAATGTTAAATAACATGAGTTAGGACAGTTAGCTTAGCCTAAGTTTCAGGGCCGTAATTACACTTTTTGCGCCCTGGGTCAACAATTATTGTACGCACCCCCCAAAAAAATCCCTTTTAGATTCTGATTGGAACGACGAATGTATTGATTTTACAATGATGTGTGTTTTTTTAGTTTTAGATTCTGAATGAAACGATGAATCTATTTATTGTAGTGTCCGTGTAAACGATAAGTAGTGTAAATAATCCTTCGGTTTTAAACTTCAGTATCTTGTTCGATGGGAAAGTGAAATTTGTTGGTGCATTGGGGAGGTCAAAATTCAATGTAGTATTCAAAAGCGACGGGAAAAACCACATAAAAATTAAAGAAAAACAGGAATTGTTGGTGTAACTCTAAAACAAGTGAACGTATATATATACGTATGACATTTGCACTGGTTTATATTTGCATTTTCTATGAACGATAACATTTTAAAAATATTTTGATTTGTTTTGAACTATTTAGAAACATTTTCAGTTTCCAATTTTATTAGTATTTTTTTCTATAAATGTCAATAAAACTTTATTTGTTTAGTAAAAAAGCTTGAAGATCTAATACAAAGCTCCTACTATATTGTTACAATGACATTTGAAAAATATTAAAAATCCTTAGTTTTTTTTTTATAAGCATTTAAAGTTCAAATATTGATAAAACATCATGGAAAATCATGAAAATTAGCAAATTATTTTGAGTCGAGAATTCATAAAAGTTTTTCTTTTTAAATCTAAGATCTGAAAATGTAATACAAGATTGAAGATTATTCATAAGTTTTTCTACTTTTATCAAAAAAAATGTCTACAAGCAAATCAAATTAAATTTTTATGAGCGTTTGAAATTCATATATTTACAATATTGGATCATTGAATTCAAATTTAACACCATCCATTACAGTGACCCACTTGTAACCTACTGTACAGCAGAGCGACATCCACTACCCACTTTTTAATTTTTAGTTGTAGTTCCTTATTTATGAAAATTTTCTTAAGAACACAGATCATGATGATACATTGTTTTAATTATTGTCAAAATGTATGACAACATACAAATGTAATCTATAAAAAGAATACAAAAATTAATAGTTATCATTGATTGACAAAATGAGTAAATTACGCCAAATGGCCGTATCATAGTCATGCATTGCAAAAAGTCCAAGTAAGTATAGGTACTCAACAATAAATTCTTAACAAAAAAAAAAAAAAAAATGTTATATTATATACCTAATATACACTTGCGCCTGGCTGCCCCCCAAATGTGTCAAAAATTGGCCGCCCGGGGCAAATGTGTCCGTTGCCCCCCCTTAAATACGGCCTTGCTAGGTTTACACTTATCCAACTTCCATCCTCAGATATCTAGAGGTTCTCTCCCTAGGTGGACTATTTATACTCCCCGGGTGGTTTGGGGGCCAACTGGCAACTGAGAGGTCTACGACACATCGGTATGATCGATACATTTTAAAATGTTAAATATTAATTGGGCTGCAAATCAGATATAACGTATAAGAACCTGAACGTATTTCGGATTACACTAGGATAATATATTGATAGTTACGGTATGTTAGGAATTAGTAGTAAATATAACACAACGGGGTGCCGCCACTGGGTGACTTCCCCCTCCTGTTTACCAAAAATCATCCCATTTACTTATTGTATCACTTGTAAATACAGATTGTAAATATATTATGTTTGTTCAATAAAGTACCTATTTCAAATTCAAAAAAAAAAAAAAAAAAAAAATATAACACTAATAAATGTTATATTAACTATTACAGTATTACATTAGTTGTATATTTTACACCAATGAATGTCATATTAACTATTGAATAGGCTGTGCATTCTACACCGACTACACCAATTCATGTTATATTAACTTATAAATAGGTTGTATATTTAACACCAATGAATGTTATATTAATTTATAAATAGGTTGTCCATTTAACCTTAAATAATTATATATATTATATATATATTTGATCATATTTGATTTATCTTGTATAGTTGTATGTAAAAAAAAGTTGGAATGTAAATTACATTTGGTCTTTAGTTATTAGTTATGGCCTTATGGGTAAACATGAAGTTTCGTAGTCAACAAATAAACTAAGCATTGGAGTCTTACAGTTGTCGAAGCAATGACCCTTAGTGGTGCGCTATGGCAGTACCTATGCGAAAATGTATACATTATTTAATAAAGGTATCGTATAATGGTTACACCCTATCCCGTCTATAAAGTGTAGGTATACAGCTGGGCGCTGGCCTTATACCTATTACTTATTCCATTAAATCTTAATTACAATTACACAGGCATCTACTCTACCTAACCTTATTAACTTTTGTGATAACGCTTTGTACTTACTTCTTGTCCTCTATCTTATATATTTACTATTTACACTCTGTACGATTACATCATATATGATAGAACTCGGTAAAGAATCAGTAATTCATCACGTCATGTCTAATGGATATCGCAAATCTGCTGACTTAAATCAATATTATGTTTACATACATTGCGCTTTGTTAGTTATTTCGTTGTAATGATTTTATATATTAAGTTGTATAATATTTTATAACTACCTATATAAGTGATGAATGATTATTAATATTTAAAAAAAATGTGGGTGAGTGGTCGAGCGTCTTTAAAAGTCTGAAACACTCTTCATTCTTGGAGTTTGGTATTAGGAAATATAACCTATATTGGCTATGTTATACATGGATCGGCCTGAAACCATGTAACGTCACGTTTTGACGATCGGCTCGCACGCCGTATATAACTCACCCGCGGTGTCTGCCTGTCCAATCTAACCTATTGATATAAATATACTGTATATATATATACAAATATAGCAAAGTATAATATGCAATTAAACACATAAAAGTCATTAGTTGTTTCCAACTACAAATATAGTTAATGTCGAACATATTTGAACGTCGATATTGACTTTTAGTTCAATAAGACGTGTTGATATTTTACAATTATTATTCAATATTATTAAAACCATTCCAAATATATTGTTAGGCAAATACACTATAATGCTATTTTAAGATATTATAATGTAGTAAGATAAACTTATATAATATTGTTTATTGAGTTTTTAAATTGATTTCAAATGTATGTAAATTGTAATCAAAATAGTCCAAGAAATGGTTAAAAATTGAGTTTTTTCAAATGATTTTAAATTGAGACTTTGCTGTGGTTAAAATTACATTAATATACGGAACAGTGGCGATTATTAAGTAAAAAATAAAAAACAAAGTTCACAGCAAGGAAACAAATCCGAAATCTTGTGATAAATCGCATACCTACTTATTGCTAACCAAATGCCTTAACCTACTTAACTAAACGGGACTGTGTATGAATTGGTAAAACATGTATTAATTATAGGTAAAGGAATATTGGATTATTGTAAGCGAATGTAGGTAAGACGTGCCTACACTTTGTGTTAATTGAAAAATGTATAAAAATTAATGCTATTATTACGTCAGTAGGCTGAATTAATTTTTGCCGATAACATTGTATTTAAAAATTTCATTGTATATGTATAAAATATAATAATATAATTAAAAATGTTCTAGTACCCCGAATAATATTTTTTAATTATATTAAAATAACTATAGTACGCCCATGAAAACGTGACGATGATTCTAGCAGTATAATATTGTTATATTTTTCGTTTAATATCTATTATTTCTAGTAACTAAAAAGACTATAGTAATAGAAGTGATTAAAAAAAAAATCGTAAAAGAATTGTAATAGCAGCATTATAGACCATAACAATTTATATTTTAAACTAAAATATGATCAAAAAACTGGTGGTGGGGCTAATTTCCCCTCTATTGTGCATAATATGGTAATTAAAGACTTGTGTACTACTTTCTTAATATATCGATTATTATCATTAGAGTACCTCTTCTATATTTTTTTAAAGTTAAGGACTGTAGTGCCATAAGTATGCTATAAGCCTATAATTACCTAGCAATAATAATAAACGTAATTTTATTATTGGAAATGTATAAAAATGTTTATTCATGGAATAATATTGTGCATCGCATATTATAAAATATAATACGTTAATATACACATAATACCCTCAATTTGTGTACGATTTTGGAATAATTATACAACATTTAAAACTAATGTTCGAGTACGTATTAAATTTATGTAAATCGATGACTAATACATTATACCTATACTATTATGTAGGTATATAAATTATATGAACTATACTAATATAGTAATATGTACACTGTACAGTGCACTGTGTGTACTGTAGATAATATATACCTATACGGCCATACATTAATATCACATAAATCATACGATATAAGACATTACCTACCTATATATTATTGATATTCTTAAACATTATATAATATGTAACTCAACGTGTTGTACTTATGTATAAAATGTGATTATTTTTTAGGAATCACTGATTTTTTTTTAAAGTACCTATTTAATGTTATAGAAAATGTATGCATATAATATGTATTTTCATATTGTTAAAAGTCATTAACAAAACAAACATTTATTCGAAAATTCAAATCAGAATATATTACTGAGAAGTGAGAATTCCAATATAATATACAAAGGGGGAAAGTAGGTAACCACCAATTTACTGTAACAATAGGTGTCGAGTGCACCTAATCATTGATTAAGTTACTAGCTGTAATGTATGTTTTAAATTAGAATTCAATGATAATAACAGACTATATTGGTAATTTTATTTCATGATGCATTTATATTGCCATTATAGCAATTTATTTTACTATTAGTATAATTCATTAAGTTTAATTAATTTTAGTCAAAAACATTGCATATATTATTTGCATTTATTATATTATATTAATATTTAATTATTATAATACAATTTATGGTATATTATATTTATATCATAATTATATTATTGTTGTTGACTATCAACTAGATACCAATTACGAACATACCGTAGAACGGTGTCGGTGTGAATCAGATCGTGATATAAAATATAAATAAATAATAGCCAAAAGAATAGGCGATAGCATTCAATTAATCTAAATGCCTAAATGTTTTGAAAATGTAATTTTGTGTAATATGAAATATAATAATATAGGTAGGTACGTAAAAGTTTCAAGTCTCCACGAAAAATATTTTTGAATTACAATAAAATAACTAAAATAATTCTTCTTTGTTTGAATATCTAATTCCATCAATATTTGTACACAAATAGTCAAATGTATAAAAATAGAACATTTAAAAAATGTTTAACTACAAAATTATTTGCAATTTTTCTTGATTTTGCAAAGGGTGAAAAAAACAAAATTTTATGAGGAATTTATTCCAAATTTTAAGGATTTTTGAACAAACAAAAATTTTTCTATTGATATTTAAAAAAAAAAAAAAAGAAAAATCGAACAACCAAAAAAGACAAAATGGGAATTCTTAAAAATTTCCGTTTTCCCAATTATTTTTTGTTTTGCAAAACTATTAAGAAAAGTATAGGTACTGGGAGCTTTCACTTCTAGCCCACAACAACTAGATTCACTTTTCTATCAGAAAAGATATTGAAGTTGAAATTCTATATTTTTGCTTCATTAGGTGATAGCCGACATAAAAATGAAAAAAAAAATACACATCATTGTAAAATAATCCATTCATCCTTCCACTCAGGAACTAAAATCAAATTTCGAACAAGTATAGTTAATTAGTTATTATGACTTGTAGATAGGGCTGGGAGTTCGATTCACTTTTCATTGTTTTTCAAATCTATAACTTGATATTTTAATTTTATAAAATATAAGTTTTGTCAGAAAAAAAGTTTTCATTTTCCATTTTTTTAAAAACAACTTTTGACAATTTTCAATTTTAAGGTAATTTGTTATTTTTTTTATATCATTTCAAGGTGTTTAGGGTATTTAACATTAACATTCTGTTTTTAAAACTTAATTCTTAAATGTTTACTTAAAAAAGTAACTTTGTAACGTGCAAACAAGGTTTTCACCTTATTGAATAAATTTATATTGTAAATTACCAAATGGGTAATGAAATTACGTAAAATAAATCTTTTAAACTATAAATGAACTCTGCTGCCATTCAGAAAAGAATTAGTTTTAAAAATTTTAACAATAAAAATAGTCAAAAACATATTATTGCTTTTACTTTTTTTAAATCATGTTGTTTTGTTTTTTTGTAATGATTTCATAAATTATGTAAGAAATATCCAAAAACGTATACAGTTTTTGAGAAAATTAGTTTGCTCTTAATATGATCACGATACACTCGGTATAATAATGTATAACACACTTGCCGTACCTAATATATAATTAATATTTCCTGTCCGTACATTATTGAAGGTACTTACTTATAAATGTATTCATCTTTTACATCGCAGCAGGTACACGTGGATATTAAAATTGGTAAAATTAAAACGTATGCGTGCAGGATACTATAATAATTATTGCTCGTTTATTAAACGAATTAATGTTACTGAATTTGACGTTATATTATTATTATTATATTATACGAACGCAATCGACGGTTTCCGCTCGTGCACGATAGTTAGCTGTAAAGAAAATATTAAATAATAATACTTAATACTAATTTATAATATCGACTCCTTGGGCACGTTTATACGATTTCATAGAACTCCATTTTACAGCACTTTTCCAGAGTATACCTATAAGTGTGTGCTTAAGTACGAACCGCTTGTTATTTACATACGAGTACCTATCTAGGTCACGTGAAGTGAACCCTATGTGGCCGTGCACCTTACCTGTATGATATTTACGATTTTCTCGTGGATTGTCACCCAACGTATGTATTATTATTTATTATAAATCAGCCGAAAACTATGAAACCGGAAATAGTATATTATAATCCCGTGAAATGCGTCGAAATGTACTCCATGTCCATTGTCCATGCGTGTAGGTAGGTAAATTATATTATAATATTTTATTTATCTTACGAATCTACCCAATATTATACGATGGCATTAAATCGATGTGATGTTCGAAAATCTGTAACATTATAATATAATAATTATTATAATATATCATACTATACATTACGCCGGTTTCTGAACGTTGCTGTAAGGATAAACTATACAAAGCCGTTTTTTCTTATTTTCTAAAAAGGCGTTGTTTATTAAAACGGCTGTTAAAAAATAAACGGCTGAACTTTATGTGGAGGTGGGGGTCACTGATTATTATACAAAAACGATCAAACATATTTGCAGGGTGTTGTGTTTTTTATAATAATACAACATATACTTATGCTTTTTTGGCCTTGGCGGGTGCGTGGTTTATTTACCCAAAAATGGAAAAATTAAAAAAAAAAAACAGTGTTATTTTTTGCCCGCATAATATTCTTCATGATGTTCATGCTGTTTTTATTGTAAAAACAAAAAAATAAAATAAAATTATACCCTATTTCTCCGAAGTAGAATATTGAGTGTAGTTTTCATGAAGGCCATAATATTTTTGATATTTTTGTTATCCCGAAAATTTTAGTAAAGTAAACATGCAAATGCACTTTATCTTTATAAATCCGTCATCATTCATCAATGTCATCACTATTTGAGAATTTTCGAAAACCACTAGAATTTAAACTTTCCAAATTTTTGTTTTCCTTCCTTGTTGATTTCTGTGAATATATTATGAACTATGATAGTCGAAATTTTAAAAACTATGTATTATATCTATCAGTACTGTAGTATTGATGTACGAATAACAATAAAATATTATTTAATAATATGTATTCAGAGACGAGGGACATCTAATTAGGTACTAAATGTTATAAAGACTATATCTACACAAATTTTATAAAGAAATAATAATAATCATTAAGGGGATTCTATCCGTGATGATTTTCTGTCTTTGTCCAACACACAAGCGACATAGGATTTTAGACGTGTTATATGCTATATAAAATGTTTAACTACAAAACAAAACAAAAAGTATATTTTTATTGAAACCATTGTTTTCATATATATTATATAATATATTATATAGTAAAGCAGTGACGTCATTTCAGTCTTTCAAAGGGGGGGGGGACATTTTTGACCGGCCCATAATAAAACTGAAAAAAAAACTGTTTTCTAACAATTACATTAAATTACATTACAATTGCATTTTTATCTCAAAATAAATAGTCTTCTTACTTCATTTTATATACTTACTAGTTAGTATCATTTAGGTTACTAGCATAGGCATAAATAACCAATTTTTTTAGAGATAACAATGACTAAATAATTAATACATAGGTAGAAGGATACTTAAAAAATATATTATCTATTAGCTATTATATGAAGGTCCAAAACTAGCCCATATCCGGCCCGACAGCGGCCGGCTAATGACAAGGGGGGGGGGAAATGCCGCAACTGTATTAAAGTATATGCCAATATTACACTTACTAATTAAACGCAAATTCGAAAGTATTTGAAAGAATTCTTTAATATAAAATATATTAACATTATAATTTTCCCCAACAAAATATTTTGGATTATAATAATAAATTATGTACAACTCAAAAAAAATTTGACAAATAAAATGAACACGAATGAATTAATATTGGACAAATTGTTAAGTTTTCATGATAATTATTTTCTGGATAATAATTATAATATAATAAACCAAATGTATTCATAATTGTGTATGTTTTTTAGTCAATGGGCCATGGGAGCACAGTTAATCGTTTCAACTACGTGTTGACATCGACGTTCAACGTGTTAAATAATGAATTGTATAATATCTATTATAATTTTTTGGAAATATGTTTAATTTAGGTACCTATATCTACATAGGTATTTTATATTCCTGTCTATTTTATTTTTCATAAGCGTAAGAGCGCCTGAGCGCCCTTATACCAACAGCCCGGAGCAAGGATACCTTCAGTCATAATTTTCAGAAAATTTCAGTGATTTTTGTTTTGTAATTTTGTTTTGAACAGCATAATTTTTTTTAGAATTACAGCTTGAGGGAGCCACCCCGGGAAAAAGCATCAAGTTTTGGCGACTCAATTCTTGATACTTAACTTCACACACATAACTAAAGACCGGATTTATATGCATTTTAAATTGTAAAATATGCATGCAAACATGCACTAAAAAAGTCAAAATAGGCAAGAAAGAAATACAAAACACTCAAGATTAAATTTAGATTTTGCAGCTTTAACTATTTATTAAAATTCTTATAAACAAAAAGTAAAATGTATAATATACAGTGGCATATTTTGGGTGATTTATCGGAGGGTGTTCAACATTTATTGAACCTCACAAACAACATTTTTATTGTTATTAACTTACTAATATTTTATTTATATTGAGTTCAGAGTTGTAGTATAAATTATATTGAATCGGTATAGAACATCGATATTTTTACCAATTATTTTATTTTATCGTCCTATAATAGCGTTCGTCCCCAATGTGTTCATAATTATTTAATTTATTTGAATAAATAAGTACTTACGTTATTCAGTTATCATCTGGTACAGTGGTGGACGGTGGTACGACTGGAGACGAAAAAATGAATGACAAATTGACAAATAATCAGGGCCACATTTAGGGGGGGGCGCTGGGTACAGCTGCCCCGGGCTCCAAAATTTTGTGGTCAGAAATTTTTTACTTGTGAATTATTAAAATTTTACAATTTGAATTATAAATATAATTATAACACCCAGCTCCCTAAAATATGTATAGTTATACATAGCTATGTTAGTCGTGCTATGCTTGACTAGTGATAACTGATAAATTGGTCCATAGTGAAAATAATTCGTATACCTATACGCCACTGGTATCATCAGTGCCGTAACTAAGCTACTTGAGGCCTACGTGCATAACCAAAATATTGAGGCCCCTTGCCCCCTTATTATTTTTTTCAATACACACCTCAAAAACTTTTTTTGCAATTTTTAAAGTCAGCAGGCAAAAATTCAGGCTTAAACAAAAAAAATTTTAAATTTAAAATAATCTATAATTTTAAAACAATTTCTCAAGGCTATAACTAACTCAAAAAAGTAAAAATGTAATTTATTGAAAATATTTATATAAATATTTGGTGAAAACTTCAATGGTCTACGGTTATTAGTTTTCGAGTTCTACCAAAAAATAAAATTTTTGTTTTAGGTAAAAATGACAATTTTTTTTTCTATTGACGCTTTTTAATATCTAAAACTAAAAATTTCGGTTTCGATCTCCAAAAAGTTCCAACTAGATTCACTTTTCTAACAGAAAAAATGTTGATCTCGAAATTCGGAATATTTTTACTACCCAATGTTGATGACCGACAGAAATGAAAAAAATTATACACATCTTGTAAAATCAATACATTTGTTCGTTCCTCTCAAAATCTAAAAACAGTGATCACGACTCCATGCTATATAAAAAAAATGAAATAACATTGGTTTCGTTTCCAAATCAATAATAAATAATTTATATATTTTAATAATTTTATATTAGTTTAATATTAGTCTTTAGATCTTTTGAGGCCTTTCGATATATTATGAGGCCCGAGGCCTGTGTGCGGTGCACACTTTGCACACCCGGTTTTTACGGCACTGGGTATCATTTATAATGAAATGTATAATTCTCTAAACTGATAAACTGTAAACTAGATTAAAATATACTACCTCCATTCACAATATTTTCTTTGTAAATTTTTGCTGCTGCCTTCGGGTATTTTTATTCAAATAATTTCTGGATATCCCTGATAAATTTTAGGTTAGGTTAGGTGTCATCGAATCGAATCAAATTAATTTAAGTTTTGCCGTTTTAATAAAAATACCATTTATTTTATCTATATATATAAAAATGGAGACAAAAAATTCGAAATTGCATCAGTTAAGAACGGCTGTGCCGATTTTGCTCAAATTTTTTTTAAGATGTTCGTAATTGCCAGGTGAAGGTTTTTACGAAAGAAAATTTTTAAAAAGTCAACCGAATAATTAGAAAAACTGCAAAAACTATTTATTGATGTCTGGGATTTGAACTCGATACCGTTGTCTTTATTTACTCTATTGTGTATTATATTATATTGGTTGCTATTGGTTTATCGGGCATGTTTGTTGATTTGTATTATTATTTTTTGTAAATATATCTTATATATAAATGAATGATGGTGTGTATATTAGACCTATGGGAAGAAGATACTCTAATTTAAAAAGGGTTATATTTGGTTTTTTTTATTCATCGGATTTTAGTACCGTTAGGTTAGGTTAGGATTTATAGGTAGGTGGAATTAAGTAAAAACGTCAAACTTGGTATAACTTTGGTACTTTTTGAGTTAAATCATACACTTACGTACAAACAGCACGGGGTCCGCGATCTACCGCAGGTAAATTACCTATCTGATAATGTACTGCTGCAATTCAGAATTTTTATTCCGGGCAACAGAAAAGTTAAGATAAATCTAGAACATCATACACCGAATATTAAATAGGTAACGCATTGAACAATGTTTGAGTCATATAGAGTTAGTACATTTAACGGGAAACGAAGTGCACGGGATCAGCTATATAATATAATAATTCAAAAGAAATACTGTATTACACATCATCAAATTGTATCTGTATAACGAATTATTACATATGTGAAATAAACGTGAAATAATCAATCGAATCAAAAATACGAACACGTTATAATATACTATAATAAAAATATACTATGTATACTATACTAAAATAAATGATAACACCAATGTCCAATGTATTAGGACTTTTTTTTTAAAAGTCAGGGCTTTTTCAGACATGGAGGACACCCCCCCCCAAAAAAAAAATACTTCACTGATAATATATATATATATATATTATAGTACAGATATTGAGATATGCGGTACAAAAATGTAATTTGTTAAATTTTAAATCGTTAATAGATTGCAAATCAAGTAAATAACATTTTAGGAAGTACGATAAATTTAATTCTTTGAATCGTAAAATTGTATATACATAAACCTACCTATCTACTTATGATATTTTTTGGACCATTAGCCACTAGGTATATTTGTATGTTTTTTTGTTAAAATATGCAAAAATATGAAAACCATGCACTAACGTCGGAATATGCAAAAATATGCAGAATAAAATGTTGATATTTAAATATTTAATCAATCAAGTAATGATTTATGGACACTCATTGACTGCATGTATATTATGATGTTGAAAATATCAACACGCATTTCATTTTAAATCCGGTCTTTACACAATATAACCTTTACCATTAATTTTTGTAATATTATATTTAAATTTAAATTAAAAAGTTAAATTCTTTACCGATTTGGCAACCGGCAACACTGTTGATTTGTTATCATGTCAGTTCGTTGTTATCACGAGTATTTGCTGCCCAATCGACTGCCGACTTGTCAATATACTTATCTTCGGTGTAAACAATATTCAATTGATATATATTAGATATATTATACAATTTTTTTTAATGTTCAATATTATAAATAATAATACCGATGAATTGAGGAAATCGTATTGAATTACGTTATTATTATGTGAATTTACCGACGGGAGTCGGGAAATTGATCAACTCCGATCGTATTAGTGCGTAGTGTTCGTTGTAGATGTGGTAGGTAGGCTGTCGGTGTATACCAGGCTCAGAAATTGCTTTACCGATGGAGGATTCGATAGATCCGACCGCATTTGGCGACATCAAGAGACCTGATCAAGTTGTGACTATGGCTGCCACTGATAATTTGAAGTTTGGTGTGCTTATCGGGCTCGTCGAGGTGGGCCAGGTCACTAACAAGGAGGTGGTGAACACCGTACTTCACCTGGTAAGCCAATTAGTCTTCTATTGTTTTATGGTACTAATGATAATTATTTGTCTTGTTTCTATTTATTTGAATAAACATATATTGTATTATACACTTTTATGGATTTTTTTCTCACTCCCAAGTCTTAGGTATTCATTGATTTTACTATTAAAGAAGGGTTTTTATAAGCTTATCATTGATTGGTTGATTGTAGCTATAAAATATTATTATAATGAATTCTAATTTTTCCATCAAATTATTTTTGATGACAATGATCCTTAGAATTTAGTGAAATTATATTAAATTAACATTTTTGATGTAGGTAAATTAATTTTAGATATCTTGAAGTATCTACCTACCTATAGATATATACCTATGAGATGCTACCTATTCAATGCGTGATATTATGCAATGTATAGTTTAATTGTTTTTTAAGCTTTTACCTATTTATTATAATATAGGTAAATTTATTTTGTGAGTCATATTTAGTTTATTGTCAAAATTAACCACTTTTTGTACCTACCTAGGTCCTCAAATATTTTCTTCCTATTATATTAATTTTGTAATAGTTCAAACACTTAAAGTAATTATTTTATTATCATTTTGTACTATTGTTTGTACCTACCTATTAGGTAAATTGTAAAACTATTTTCAGTATTTTAAATTTTTTGCTGTAACTTATAGTGTTAAACATTACATTGATGTAATTTTTAACTGAAATATCTCTATTTCTGTTCTTTCGGTGAATCACACATAAACATAGGTTTGAGTATATAATTTATATTTTAATTTGTTTGGTAAATATTATGATATTTTACTGATATATTATGAAATTATTTCATGATTTTGTGTTGATTCATAATAAGGAATAAATGTCTATTATTTAATAAACTGTAATACTTAATTCATTAGTTAGGTAGGTATTAAATGTACTATGTCTTAATATAAATCTACTTTGGTTTTTTGAAAAAAAAATTTGTATAATTTATTTAGGTAGTACAAACAAAAAAAAAGTACCTACCTATATAATAAATCTCTTACAAAAAATAACTGAAAAATAAATTATCAAAACAACTAACATGGTTTACATTAATCAGTCAATGTCAGGATTACACTGTTTAACTTGATCAGGCTTTGTTAGACTTGGTTAAATGAAAGAATAATGATACTAAAACAAATATAAAATTATTAAGAGTTCATCATCTTTATTTTTATATCAAAAGATATGTTTTTGGGCTGGATACCAGCTTTTTTTTTCAACCCATTTCATTGTAAACATGATTTGTTTCTATCATATGAAATAGTAGAGGTAACCTATATTTTATGCTTTTAGATATCTTTAACTTTAATATAATGTCATAGTTTTTATAATCTGGAAAGTAAAACATTAAATTATAGTACTTTTTATTTTTGTATTAAGGAAATATATAATCCGTGGCTCAAAAGTTTGAATTTAAAAAAAAAGTCACCACTTTGACACTTTCAACTGTAAAATAGTTAATTTTATTTAATAAACTAGTACTTATGTTTCTAAACACATCCATTTGTATAAAATAAAATATTGCTGAGAATATTGTGTAACAAATTTAACTATTTACTTATATCTCTTAATTCGTAATTACTTTCTAGGAAACTATGGAATAATGGTATTTAATGGTAAACAATTCTTATTTTTGTAGAGTTATTATCAGCCACAGGTACTTACCTAAATACTTTTAAAGTTTAGTTGTGTATAAATACATAGGTAGTACCTATTTAAAGGCTTAGTCAAACAGAGAGCGGGCTGCCATGGTGTACGGGTCCGCAGACCGCAACGAGTAGTGGTCTGGTTGTATTATTTTACTGTGCCCTAGTGGGCAGACCGCTTCCTGTTTGACTGAGCCTTTAAAGTTTTTTATTTCACGTACCGGTAAAGTTTCAAAATATTTTAAATCTTGTGAGTATGTAAAATAGATAGGTGTTCATAATTATTGAAGCTGCATTAAATAAATAAGGTCAACAAAGTTTAATGCATAGTATTTGTATTAAAATTGATTAAAAATTCACTTTAATAGCCAAACATAATTATTTTCATTAATTTACATTTTGCTCTATCATATTAGTAACTTGATGTAATTTATCATTGTTATGATTACACTATTACAGTTTTTGGTTATTGATACTCACAGACCAAAGCTAATATTTTAGTGTTATATCTATACTTTTATAGTTAAATGTAGTATTGTAGTTATAATATTATTATAATTATATTATTTCAGTGTAATAATCTTAGTTCTATTTACTTACCTACTTTGTTCGATAGATGGCGTTAAGTTGTTCAAATATTCAACGTAATAATAATTATAATAAAACTAGCTGATCCCGTGCACTTCGTTTCCCGTTAAATGTACTAACTCTATATGACTCAAACATTGTTCAATGCGTTATTAATATTCGGTGTATGATGTTCTAGATTTATCTTAACTTTTCTGTTGCCCGGAATAAAAATTCTGAATTGCAGCAGTACATTATCAGATAGGTAATTTACCTGCGGTAGATCGCGGATCCCGTGCTGTTTGTACGTAAGTGTATGATTTAACTCAAAAAATACCAAAGTTATACCAAGTTTGACGTTTTTACTTAATTCCACCTACCTATAAATCCTAACCTAACCTAACCGTACTAAAATCCGATGAATAAAAAAAACCAAATTTAACCCTTTTTAAATTAGCGTATCATCATCCCATAGGTCTAATCTACACACCGTCATTCATTTATATATAAGATATATTTACAACAAATAATAATACAAATCAACAAACATGCCCGATTAATCAATAGCAACCAATATAATATAATACACAATAGAATAAATAAAGACAACGGTATCGAGTTCAAATCCCAGACATCAATAAATAATTTTTCTAATTATTCGGTTGACTTTTTAAAAATTTTCTTTCGTAAAAACCTTCACCTGGCAATTACGAACATCTTAAAAAAAATTTGAGCAAAATCGGCACAGCCGTTCTTAACTGATGCAATTTCGAATTTTTTGTCTCCATTTTTATATATATAGATATAATCATAATAATCGAAATAAAATATGTTATCTATGATGTTTTTTCGAATACTCTGTAATATCTTAGACTGTAGGCGTATACTCGAGTTTTAAACCTAACTAGAATTAATTTTTTTGAATTTAAATATGAAATTATTTATATCTAGTCTTAGTAAAAATTTTAATCAGAACTATAAAAGATCTTATTGGGGGTAATTATGAGAATATTAGACAAAGTATACTTGACAATCAAATTCAATTCATATTATAATTTTCTGACGGATGACCAAAGTTAAAAATCAGCATATAAGTTGTTTGTTATTTGTTTATTTAAAATATGTTATTGACAACGTCGTATAATAGAAGTTTAGTCCTAGATTTCTTCTTCTTTTATCTAAGACCATGTAATATTCCATATGGTAAAATATCACATTTTTAGCTTCAACCTATTGGTGGCTATTGTTATACCTATTATAACCTTCGTGTTGTACATATTTTATTGATTATGAATGAAAAAGCAATTGCCTCTAAAACGAAATACCGATTGTTGGTTATGTTCCTTTAAATAAATTAGGTAACCTGACTTGTTTTTTGTCGTCTTGCATTAAATGTTATTAAATTTAGTTTTGTCTGCAATACAAAATACGTATATAAATAGTAAATCCATTTAGGTATCAATGGAATATTTAAAAATACTCGTTGTAGTAAAATATTAGTCCTACCACTAATCAATGACACATCGTATACATCATGCCAGAAAAATTTTAGTTTTTAACTATTATTATTTAATAATTAATATTTAGTATTTTTGTATCGCATTTATGTAATTAAGAAAATTTTATGTATATATTATCAATAGGCTTAGGTAGCTATTCTAGCTAGGAATGCCTTAAGAGGATGTCAGCGCACTATTTGTTTTCTCTCTCTGGCCCACGCGCAACATAGACAAAACACATTTACGCAGAAACATTTTTTCTATGTTTTTAAGTAATCTTAGAGTAAAATCAACCATTACAAAAAAGATAGAGAATAATATTTTTGAGGGAATGTCATATCGATTTGTCTAAATATTGTCTCAAAACAATTTAAACATCATTTTAATGTACAACTTTTTTTTGTTTATTTTGAAAGTTTAATAATAATAATAAAAAAAAGTAGTAAAATATAGAAGTTAAAACTAGGATACATAGTATTAAAATTAGATACATCTGAACTAGATACATAGTATTAATTTATTTAGGAAGATTTACTCACCTTCATCTTTTGTTGGATCTTTTGTCGATGTCATTACTCAATACTAATTTATATTTAAAAAAGGGACTCGGTCTATAATTGTTCAACTATTAATTTTACAATGATGTGTGTTTTCTATTTTTATTATTTATTTTTTTGTGTCTGCATACATGTATACACGATAAGTAGTCGATATAATACCTACTTCGATTTTCAATTTCAGTAGCTTTTCCGGCGGGAAAAAGGATCTAGTCGGTGCGTTAGGCTTGTACAATTTAAAATTCCCAGTTGTTACTGTAGAAACCGCCATATTCCCATAAGTGTTAAAAAGCGGGAATAACAAAAATAAAATAGGTAAGAAGTCGAAATAATTCTTCGATTTTTGACTTCAGTATCTTGAGTTGTTTGTTGGGAAAGTGTATCTAGTTAGTGCATTGGGGAGGTCAAAATTTAAAATTCACAGTAGTTTTCAAAACTGCCATATTTCCTGAAGTTTTCAAAAACTCCAAGAAAAACAATAAAGAATTAAGGAAAAACGGACATTTTTACGTAAAATAGGTTTCTGAAAAAATCGATTTTGGTTTATGGTCTAACTCTAAAAAAAAATGAGCAGCATGAACTAACATGAAATTTCAATGAATGTTAATATTAGCATTTTTTATATACCACAATATTTTCAAAATATTTTGACTTGTATTGATCTGTTTACTTGTAACCTACTGTGCAGCAGAGCGACTTCCACTTACCCGCTTTTTTTTCTTGGGGCCATTCTTACTTATTACCTATATTTTTTAGTTAGGTACTAATTAACATTTTTTCTCAATAATTTCAATCTAAATAATTAATTCAAATTTTTTAAATAGCAAAGGATATAGTCTGTGACTTCGTGACGTATTTATGACAAAATTATGTTTCATAAAATATATATTCTCCATATTTAAACAAAACTAGTAAGTCATTTTACCCAAATATCCTACATAATTGTTATTTAAATTTAAATTTTAGAGACGATAAGTTTTTTACTTTGGTTGAAGAAATGCACTCTATAATAAATTACACGCTATTTTTTTGGCATAAGAAATTAAAAATATAAATATTTGAATTTTTACTGTTAAGGGGGCTTTGGCTATTACTGACAAAATGGCCATGCAACATTGAGAGTCGCCATAATGACCCAATTCTGAGTTAGCGCACTTAAATTGAAGCTAATTGCATACTAATTTTCGGCAAAAGAAAAGTTACTTATATTTGAATATTTTATTGATAAACGGTGGCGGAGGAGTGGAATTTTCACTCAATCCTCCTTTTTTGGACCTTCAGTCGAAATGACTCGTTCCTTTAACTAAATTATAGCTGTACCTATACCAATAAATGACTAGGTACTAAAAATCTAAAATATTTGGAATACTTATCCTACCTGCTGTATAATGTATTGTATAGTATTTAACCATTTTTTGACAAATGTTGTTAATATTTGAATTTAAACTCATATAGGTATAATAAGACGGTACTTTAAGAATGTATTTTGGATAATTTTAAATTCCTTTAAGAAAATCTAACAAAAATTATTAAATTACACTATCCAGATTTTTAACTTAGAATTACATATTTTACAAACTTAAAAATAGAAAATGTTTAATGTTTAACAATAGCTTGAAATTAGTCTAAATATTTTGTAGATGTTGTATATAAAATATAAATAATACCTAAGTGTATTTGTAAGTAAATATAATCAACGGTAAATGGTAATACTAAAATATTTCAAGTTTATACAATTAAAATGTTTATTCTCTCTAGCAAGAATAAATGCTGATGTACTTTTAGGTGGAGCACTGATTCACTGTTTTTTTTAACCTATATTCATCTCTGATATCATTCAAACTGGAATCAAACGTAGTTGGTGACTGCTGACAGGGCTGCCCCTGTCTCAGACTGGGAGTATATCTGCCCGGGTGGAGATGACAGGCGTAAATATTGAGGCAGGCTTCGGGGAGCTTACCTCCCATAAAAGAAACACAAGAGGTCCCCAAACTTTTGAGCTGAAATTCGTCGTATTTTTGTCAATTCGAATGTAGTTTCAACCACTTTTAACTTTTAAGTAAACTTCTGCTTGGTGTTTTTTAAGCACTTCCAGTGGCGTAAATTGGCTTAAATTTCTGGTGGCGCAGAGAAATATTCTAATTTCTAACCTACAAATACTCCAAAATCCTTTGTATCACTGTTTTATAAACAATTTTTTCCCTACAAAAATTTAGATTGAAAAATCGTAGATTTGTATTGAATTAAAAATATAACTGTAAAAACTTTATTATTATAACAAATGGTGACTTTTATGAGCTTAAAGATAGCTTTTAATAGCTTACTATTAAGATGTAGGTACCAAAAAAGTAGATAGGATTTTTCATACCATCTCAAAAGCTTCATTATACCTAATGATTCCATTAGAGATTCTCTCTACTCTGATTTTTAAAACACTCACTTAACTAGCTAATTTCACAATCCCCCTCCCACCCGTACTAGACCATTTTTAGTGATAGTAGGACATTTCCACCCAATACATTATTTAAGGTGGACATATTATATTTGAATATAATTCTTTTTTTTTTGTTCAATGTCTTATTTTGTCTTAAGAGGACGCCACACCCGCATGTGTTGTCTCCGTCTTACAAACGTACAACATGTCAAATTGTACGTTCACAATAATACATTTTACTCTGTAAATTCTAAAATTAGAGTGAATTGTGTTATAAAATTTAAAGGTAAGATTCTCTAGGGTATCTCAGAGGCTTTATTGATATTTTTAATAAGAAGCAAGTTTCGACTTTTTTTTAAATATATATTTTTCGTATTTCTTAAAATGGTCATAATTAAAAATCTTAAATCTTACTTAAAGATAATAATATCAATAAAATCATCCGAGATGCCCTAGATAATATTCTTAACTTTAAATGTTATAATGAGTCTATTCACACTAATTTTAAAAATAACAAAGTAAAATGGATTATTGTTAACGTAAAACTTGATATGTTGTACGTTTATAAGACAGAGAAAACACATGCGGATGGCGTCCTCTTGACACAGAATAAATAACAAAATATTTCAACAAATATAATAATAAACTATAATAGATGTATATTTTTGATCATTGTTTATTTTCAAAGTACCATTCAAATAATACCTATGTAAAGTTTAAAACAAGTATTTATAATATTATAATAATATTACAATATTAATTTACAAAAACCCATTGCAATTATTACTATATTAGGTACCATTTAACAAAATGCGTAATATCCATTTGGCACAAGACATTTGTTCAAAATCAAAAACTAAAGTTTTTGATATTATCTTAGAGAACATATACTTTTAAGTTTTGATAAAAGTGAAAGGTAGATCGTAGATTTCTTTAGTTTGTTTATATATAATACATGCTTTATTAAAAAAAAAACAATGTATACATTGAATTAAGGCGTTGTTAAAACAAAATAGTTTCATATTCAAATACATTTAAAAAAAATATTGAGGGGTGAAATGTCCGAATTTATAACAGGTATAATATGTAAACCATGTGGCTTATAGTAATACTATATGCATAGCGCCACTAGCCATTTCACGACGAAGTACCTCCACTGGAAGGTCTCTTCACTCTAAAAATCTTGTAATTATCGTATGTAATATTCTCAATTAAGCTTATTGTTCAACGCAAAACATGGACTAGGTAAATATTTTATTAACATTACTAGCCCAAATAAAAATTATATTAAAATATGTATATATATTTCGAATTACAACAAAATTTTATTTTGAAAATTTGAATTTCAGACATTAAACATTTGACTGTATATTCAATATTTTTAAATTTAGGTATGTAAGAAATGTTGTCTGTATAACCATGCACAAAAAACTGTTTTACATATAGAAAATATTTTAGGTTTTAATAATGTATTAGGTTTAATATTATATCTAAATTGTTTGGTAACGCCTTATATATTTTTAAACTTGAAAAAAAAAACTTAACGAATTTATTTATATTTACTAGTTACTTATTAGTTATTACGAAATGAATCAGCAAGAAATTACACTTTAAAAATAATCATAAGTAGGTATATAATAAGAAGTTAAACATCAACTATATATATATATACTTAAATAAGTAAGTAATAAAGCCTGTGGTTCTTAACATTTTAATTTAAATAAATTATATAGGTTGTAAAACAAAACTGGGTTTGAATAATCATTTATAAATCTAAAAAGAAAATAAATAATGAACTTTGATCAATCATCGCCGCCAGTCATGACTTCCATGAATTCTATAAAGAAATAAAATAAAATACATTTATTATTGTTCACTTGTTTACTTTTGTATCTTTTCAAATATGACTGCACAATTTATAAA
Source organism: Macrosiphum euphorbiae (assembly GCA_949089665.1). Lineage (NCBI taxonomy): Eukaryota > Metazoa > Arthropoda > Insecta > Hemiptera > Aphididae > Macrosiphum > Macrosiphum euphorbiae. Next base: position 144,693,089 of record CARXXK010000001.1, on the reverse strand, counting down.
TAATTCATTAATTTTTATAATATGTATGTACCGTCTACCAATGTCCAATATTATTAATAAAATAAATTGATATAGAGATTTTGTAAATTTGTTTATTTTGTTTTATATTAGAAAATAGGTACGTAACAACTTAGAACTAAAATTGGATTTAGATTGTGAAGAATTACACTTTTTATCAAATTGAACGAGAAAATAACTATGTTTCATATTTTCTATTACATTATAGTATTAATATTTACATTAAAAAATTTACATGTTGATCAATGTATAAGGATATTTTTTAATTTGAATTTGAATTTAATAGTATTGGCTTAAGACTAAACACTTATAAATAAATGGAGGAAAATATAAGAACTAATATTATAATGTCTAGACACGGTTTTTTCAGTTTCTATTTTAAAATTTAAAAATAATGCTTAAGCTTGTATTATACTATTGTCTGTCTGCAAATTCCATACCTACGGTAATTATTAAACGTATCTTGTGTTTGCCAGAATCTTGTACGTAGCCAAATAGTTTAAGATGTTTAGCCAACATAGTGATTAACTATTAGGAAGCCATAATAATATGTATTATAAGCAGTATAATATACTAGGATATTACTATAGTTTTTAGTAAAAATAAAAATGTATTAATCATCTTATTTTGGTTGTAGATAAGGTGAGCTTAGGTTGATTTAATTTATGGATACTTAGTAATGTGGCGATAAAACTGAATATAAAATGATAATTACTGTTTTTATAAAAATAAATTAGTGCAATTTTAAGGAATTTCGTTAATTAAATAAACTAAAACATATATTTTGTTTAATATCACATTGTTGATGAGGTTATTTTTGTAATATATAATATTAAAGGAATGAACTCCATAAAAGAAGACAATAAAAACTATTTTATTAAGAATTAAATATATAATTTTATATTTTTTTTTTATAAGTCATTGATTACACTTACATTATATATAATTAATCTGTGTACCTTAACTATAAATAATAAACGTTTATATAAATATTTTAAATTGAGACATTTTACTAAGTCGAACTTTTAGGTAGGTATAACCAATATTGAAAGAGAATACTTCTATAATGATTTATTTTTAATAGTAATTGAATAAAATATTTTATAAATTACATTAATATTTTAATTGTAAAACATCTACATATTTTGCTGTGCTACAAATATTATAAATTTATAACTAATCACTACTACCTACTTAATGTATTCTATATATTTTGTTTACCTGTGTTTTATTTATATTTGAAGTATTTTAACACACAATTATTTAAGACATTATTGACGAGGTGGACTTAAATGCCAAGAAAATATTATTGGCATTTTTCCAGTTAAACATATCGTTGTTTCACTCAATATATTTTTAATGCTTCTCTTATCTCGTGTAAAAAATACGAAATCGTATTAAAAAGGCTAGAATATTTTCGAATTTGTTCGATAGATTTATTACTTTCTTTTGCGATTTTTGTATAGTTATTCGAGAGTTTTGTCGTTGTATACTTTATACACATGTTATATAGTGTATATCACAGTGTATGGGACAACAGTTATAGAATAATGAAAAATATCAAGAGGGGATTATCAACCACAAAACTTGATTCTGTTCTATATAATATAATATAATATTGTTATTTTCCATTATTTTATATTTAAAACAAATAATACATAGTTATAATACGCTTTTAAAAATACTTTTGTTGACTATTACATTCTTACTTTATACAATATGGAAATTAAGGTTTTAATTTGTATAATCTACTTTTACCAAAACGTATTTCAATTATAAATAGTTGTACCTATGCCCTATACATATGCCCTTTTTCAAATTATACTGCAGTAATAATTTTCCTTTACTAATCATCATATTATGTTAGGTAGGTTAACTACCTACGTTACGTTTTTTATGTGCATAATACTGTATATTTTTACGCCAAGTTTTTTATAAATAATTATTTATTTAGGTTATTTATTTATTTTTAGATTCTGAGCGGAGCTACGAATGTATTGGTTTTGCAATGATGTGTTTTTTATATTCACAATATTTTTGTGTACCTGTCATCACCTTTTGGAGCATAGATAATACTTCAATATTTTGATTTTAAGGGTGGTTTTTGATACCAAATTGAATCTAGTTTTTTTTTTTTTTGGTTTGGTTGGTAAAATTCCTTGCTCTTTTCTAAATAATCAAGAAAATTAAAATAAAATTACGAAAAAAAGAATATACGGGAATACAGTTTTTGACTACATCGATTTTGTTTTTTTGTTTGAATAAAAAAGGATAACCGTAGGTATTTGAAACTATGTATTACTAAATATTATTACAATCTTATAAACTTGGTATAATTTGCAAAATATTTTAGCTCTTTTAAATATAGTTACAGACATCTCAAATTGTTGACTTTTTTTAAAATTTGTATTGATATAACTTTTTTAAGTAAAAGAGCATTGAAAATCGAACAATGTTACCTATAAGTTGTACTTACAGCAATAAAAAGTTTATCAACAATAGATGGTAACAATTCAAAATCACTAAAATATGCAAATTATTTTGTAGTTAAAAATGCATTAAATGCTTAAAAGATATAAAATATAAATAATATATTACAATTTTAATAAAAGATTACTTTATTTTTACTGTAATTAAAAAAAAAAGTTAGTTTTAAGTCACATTCAATTTTTTTGAGTGTTAGAAAATCAAATTTTAATGTAATTGCATATTTATACGAAAAATAACAATTAGACTGTATTTTTGGCAAAAATAAGTTAAACCTGCTTTATTATGCTTATAGAATCTATTTTATTAATGGTAGTACAAATAAATTATAAGATTTCCTCAGAAATAATACACATACCGTCTCCGCTCAGAATCAGTTTTCGTATGCAATGGTTTATCACTGAATTCGAACTCAACATTTTATCCATTATACTGAATTCAATGACGACGGACACTAGAAACCTATTTTATAGCAGCACAACTTCCCCAGTTTTTAATCTTATAAATACATATTCAGAAAAGTTAACGTTATAACTAAAGTTAGCAGGTAGAAAATAAATAGATAATTTTGTACAAACCGTCAAAATCAACAGTGCCTGAACCATCAGAATCAATTTCCTCTATCATCATATCTAGATCTTCATTTGTTATTTTGTCGTCTAATTCTTTGAGTATTTCTCTTAAAACATCCGTAGTAATGTATCCATTTCCTAGGGTGAGATATAACTTTTAATTTAACTTAAATTATTAAAATATTATTATTCTCATCAAACCTTCTTTATCATATAATCTAAACGCTTCTTTTAGTTCCGCTTGCATAGCCTCCACGTCTTCCGGTTCATCTTCAGTTAGGAATCCAGCTGCTAGTGTAACAAATTCTTCGAATTCTAACTCTCCCGATCCTGATAAACAATACAAAATGTTATTGGCGTTTAAAACTAGTGAGCTATTCGATATATAATATAATATATTTTGTAATAATATGAGTATGCGTCTTTAGTTCATATAAAATTAACTTCGTACCTACACAATTTTTTTTACAATATTGATTGAGATTAATGTGACAAAATAAAACAATATTTACATTTTTTTGAATATTTTTAACGATTAGATGTATAAATAACAAATGCATTTTGACATTTAAAAACAATGGTATAAAAAGTTGATTTTTCAACCAGTTTAAAACAATTAAAAAAAAACATCTGAACAATAATTTACGTTGAAAAGGATGATTCTTACTTGGAAAAAAAGAAGTTTACATTACATGCTAATAAAATAAGCTAATAAAGTATATGAAAATATGGTTTTAAAGTGTACCTAATTAAAAATGTTATAAATCTGAATTTGAATAAATGCCACTATAAAGTATAAGAGGAGGGTGAGCATGCTTAGGAAATCACTCTGTGTAAGATATACAATATAGTAATTATGAATAGAAAAATGTTTTTCTAATAACCTAAAAGTACTTCACTTTACGTATAAAAAATACAAAGTATATACCTAAAGCGTAATGGAAAATAGTAAATTTGCATTTTAAAAATTTGCGAAATACTTTATTATTGCTACCTTTTAAAAATCATACCCAGTATATAGGTCACAATAATAATTATATAGGTAAAAAGATATTTTATATTGCAATCTTTCAATATACTTATTGTAAGATAAGGTTGTCATATAATTTCTAGTAAAATAAAAAAGATAAATACTGGGTGATTCTTTTATCAAACAACACTCATTATTTCAAAAAGCGTAAATTTTTTTGAAAATATTTTTTTACATAGTTTCAAGTCGCTTATAAAACAACGTTTTTATTAAAAAATTATATTTTTAAATATACTATACCTTATATTTACTATACCTTCCATTATCTATACAAATGTATGGTAGCTATAACTTGCAATTATTTTATAATTCAATTATATTTTTAAATATTAATATTTAAAAATATAATATAATTATAAAATAATAAAATAATTATAAAATATATATAATAATATTATATTATTATATATAGATTTTATTTGAAGTAATATAATTAATGTGCCATTTATTATATTTATCATTAGCAGTATAACTTATTTTACCCATTCTAATAATAATGATTTGTAGTTATTTGTAGTTTTACTCCCTAACATATTTATTAAGACAAGCGAATGTATAGAAAAATATATTGTTGAAAGATTGCCAAAAATAATTCATATGTCTATCAATATTTTCGTGTCAGATTTACTTTCATACCTCCAGGCTCCAATATTGTTTTTGTTTGCTACAATAATAGATTCTAAATATTTTATGTGGTAAATATTTAACTAAATAATTTGGTGAATCAAATTATGTAGATAAATATAATGTATATATTTGTATAATATAAATAAAACTCTAAAAATTGATATTTAATAGTGATCTGTCTACCTGTAAGTTAATACATTGCACTCATAAATACATATTGCTATTATATAATTCTAGAAAACATTGTGAAAAAAGTGTTTAAAAAATCATTTTATTTTGTGAATGGGAAATTTGGTTTCAGGTATATAACATTTTAAGTTTTTAGCCCAACGCTGAAGTGTCGTCGCTTCTATCATGTCTACATGTTTATAAAAATTATATTATATTTCTTCGGTCTATTGTGCTAACTATGTACTGATTGTTGAATAACCTAATAAAAATTTTAAATGTGACTTTTTAGTTTATTAAAAAGTTACTAAAGGAGCCAAATACGGCGAGATATAATGTATATATTATATTATATATATTGTATATATTATAATATATTTTTGTAATAATAATAATAATAAGTTATTTATAATTTAAATATTAATTTAAACATTTGTTTCTTTTTATTTACAGGTAAGTGTTTTTAAGTTACCAAATCAACAAAAAGAGAAATCACCGGTCTATCTTAGGTAATAAAAACAAAATTTTCCTATAAATATTTTGGACATAACAGCAATTGAAGTAGGTAATACCATAAAGGTATAATAAAAAAAATCTGTTTTAAAAAATATACTTCAAGATAATGTAGACAACCTTTTAGGGTTGGTTACTTGCGTTTAACTCGTATTAATTAGTTTATAATTATATAATATATATATATAACAATTTAATGATTTACCATCAGCATCGACCTCAGCAATAATTTCTTGTAAACGGTCCTCGGAAACGTCGTGACCCAACATTTGAAGAATTGTACCAACCATGTTGGTTTCAATGAATCCCTTGTCTTGAGCGAAAGCATCGAAAGCTCGTTTTAGTACTAAGATATAAATATTTCCATTATTAAACTGTTTAATATACATTTTTTTTAGGTATGTAAGTATAGTATATACATATAAATATTTTAAATCTATATAATACTTACGAGCTATTTGGTCTTTGTCTAGATCGTCCTAAACGCAAAAAAAAAATGTTAATAGGTAATTATTATCTATTTTATAGGCAATTGTGTTAGTTAAAGTTACTTAACTATAGTTTAATAGTAGGTACTTACTTTGGTTACCATTTTTCAAAAATATTTCTATTATATAGAGCTGTTATTCTTTTAAGTGAACTAAGTTGTAAGGAGCAGCCAAATATTAAGGTGACTAGCAGAACTCAGAGAGACTGACGCATAGACGTCATAAAATGAAGTGGTCCCAAGCCAAGTACCAACAGTCTCCCTCCTGATTGTTCAAGTTAAAATTACGCCCATGTATTGTCTCTTCCCTTAAAAGTTAATTTTACTCATTCTTTTAAATGCCATTGTAAAATCGCTTGATATTCTTACTCAGATTTATAAGTTGTATAATTTATTACACTTTTATTACTCTTGCGTTATAATGGGCTTTTAAGTATTTTATGAATTACATAATGACTATGTAAGAACACTAGTCTTATTATAACATATATCATAAATATAAATATAATGTATGAAATATTTTATATGATTTTTAAATATTACGATAGTGAATGATACGTATGTATTTAATATTTATGGACTATAAGTTGTTGAATTTATTTTTTCTGTTACCTATATAAACCTAGCGTATGTTTTATATTATTAAATAAAATTGAAGTAAATTTTATAAATAAGTCGCATATTGGACACTATTTTGGCACTAGATTATGGATCGACCGCGTTTAAATTTAAATGTCATTTGGCGTACACACAATGGAGACATATTGTATCGATTGTTATACACCCAAAACCATGTACCTATGTGGTTTGTACGCATCTAGGATTATTATTTATTTGCTTACCTCTTACTTTCTATCTACCATTGTCAACGAGTTATATTGAATTGTAATTTACTTTACTTTTTAATTAACTATATATATATACACATAATACATATAATATTTAAAACATATATAAAAAAACAATAGTATAGGTGCAAATGTACGTACATATTATTATGTTTAGGGTATGAAAAAAAATATATATTTTTTATGTGTTTTGAGTAATATTGTTTTTTGTTGTTTGATTGTCTTCCGATCTATGAATGTTTTTTTTTAAATATACATTATTAACATTTTAACTAAGGAAACTGGGTCATTCAACTGTCCTGGGTGTCAATGAAGTGTGGTATGTTATTATATATTTGTATGTCGACATTTAAAGCATTATATTATTAAAATACTTAAAAAAATAATTTACCGAGATTACTGTTTCGTTATAAAATAATCACTCTATATATTCACACGTATACATTGAAATTCTTGAATAAGTTTAAAAACTTAGTAGTTAAGTATGTTTATTCCAATTTTTTATTTTTTTTATTTTTAAACTAGAGAATTGTACAATCTGTAAGTTTAGGTTTACAATAAACACAAGTGAAGAAAGAATTTTATAAGAAAAAAAAAAAAATAATATGTGTAAGACGACAACAAGTTGAGAAGTTACAATTATTATTTACATTAATTCGGACAGGGGGTTTTGAGTGAAGAGACCATCCATTGATGGGACTTCATGACATGTGCACGGAAAAAAAATGTGGTTAAAAAACCATTTAAATGGTTATTCGACACCAAAATGTTGGTAAATGTATAGTGACAGCCACACACCATAGGTAAAGTTACCATATGAGTTCGGTTGATGCATTATGGTTATTATAACTATGTAATGTGTTACCTTAGATATAACATGGCTGATCTAATTATCGGAAATATTTAGTGTACATATTTATTTAGTCTATATAACTATAAGTTAGTAAATAAAACTACATTGTATTTTTCACCAAATAGGCATAGTTATAACTTATAACCAATATATTATAGTAATAATGAGTTTAATATTTTTAACCATTTACTATAGTAAAATTATTTTTTTCCGTGTGGCGGTGGGGGTTAGTCTAAAAGTAGATCACGGCACCATGTTCTTTGGATTAGTTGGCATTGTTGATATTTGTGAGATTTGAGAGGGCAGTGGTGAGGAGTGCTATGAGACGGTTTGGGATGGCTTTGAACTCGTTGAGGAATTTAAGAAGCTCGCCTCCGTTGTTAGGATATGTGGGATTAGGTTTGGGAGGTTGGTGACCCTCAGTTACATTAACATACGAACGTGGCACAACCACTTGGACGAAGATTCTGTAGCTGGGTGTTGTTGGAATTGTTCTACGTTGACGGTGGAGTTGAATGGCGGTGGTTGTTGAGATTTCTTGCTTAAGAAATTGTTGTGCTTGCGAGTCAGTTGCTTGTACACTGTACATCCTTTATAGTTGGCTGGGTGCGCACCTTTGCAGAGGGCGCATTTAGCCGGAAGGTCTGATGATTTTACACAGGTGGTAGAGGGGTGTTCGAGTGTGCAAAATAGAGGTTATGGAGAAAATATCGCTATCCCTGTCGTTCGGGTATTAACACAATTTAAAAATAATTTATACTATTATTATATGTTGAAATATATACTATAATACACCTCCGATTTATGGACTTGCATAATGAGCTATAACAATAAAACCCATAAGTACCTATAATTCAATTTGGACACTCTTCTTAATTCATTTATTGTAAAATTATACATATTAAGTGTGGTTTGTTAGAATTTTACCGATGACTAGATGAAGTTTGACACATTCATAATATGTTTGTCTTATATATTCTCTAGATACCTACTTGTAAACGTAAATGAGACAACTATTGGAATAATTATTAATTACTAGATACTAAACGTTTCGAATTTATCAGGTTGACGACGGATATTACATTTCTCTTATGTATAAGAACTTTAAAATAATTTATGTTCTTAAGAATACAATATCATCGTTTGAACCTAACCTAACCTCATTTAAAAAAATTCAATAATACACAATGACGGGTTGTATGTGTGGGACTATCAAAGTTATAACAAAACCATAATTAAGGGAAAAAACCATGATAAATTATAAATTGAAGGTTATTGTTTAAATTATTTATGCTTTTGAAATTAATAGCAAAACATTTTCGTTAACTACAATTTGTTGTGGTAAATTTGTATTGCTAAGACAATTGTATCATAAAGGGAAAACAGAGTAATTTTTCTATCAATATTATATGAAAGTTTTACTTAAACTTACCTGGGTAGGTATATATTTATAATCTAATTAATATTGTTCTAATTATATTATTATATTTAATATTGTGAACAGTATATTTTCACAGTAATGACCCAGAACCTTGTTGCGTTGCAACTATAAGATAAATGATGATCGTTTTATTCATTTTTACATATTTTGTATTTCTGTGTACACGATATTTGCAGAACTTTCTATTTAATTTTATGTCTTATAATTTCGGTTGACTTCCAATAGGTAATAATAATACGAGCCTTCGGATGATGGTACTGATGGTAGATAGTGGTTTATTCAAGACAAAGTTTTACGATGTATTTTATCACATTAAACTTACAGTCGCTCCTTTACCTATTAAAAACCCTCTTACTCACATACTTAGACTTTCTTTCTCACTAGCTTTAACTGGGACTAGGTAATTATTTATTGTGCTCCTAACGTATAATACAACATGCATTGGCAATACAATATTGTATTCAGGATTGTTGAATCATTGGAACAATTATTTTATGTACCGCTCTAGCAGAGAATTAAATGACAGTGAATTAACAAAACTAAATTGTATGATGTGTTTCTTGAGATTTAAATTAGTCTTAAATTAAATTAAATTAAATTAATTTTATACAAACAATAAAAGATTATCTTTGTATAATATTTTTAAACTGCGTTATTAATTTGAAAATAAGACAAATAAATAATTTATACCGTTATTAATGTTTTTAAGCATCTGTGATATTATACTTTAGTTCTCTTTTAATTACCTAGTTTAAACAAAACATATACCTGAATTACATTTCTCTGACTTAAATAATAAATTCTAGAGTATAAATAATTTTAATGCAGTTGTAAAGATTAAATAAAAAACCTGACAATATAATGATTATAACTTGCATTATGAATAGTATATAACTTTTTTATTATTTAATATATATACCTACTTTTATGTTAAAAAACTTAATATCAATAAAATAGGTTTGTTAAAGGTAAAATATGGACTGTGAAAACCACTATAAAAACGATTTCGAACTCTTAACTGAAATGGATTACCAATTTGTGATAGTGAACCTATTAAATAGAAGAAAAACAATTAGGCCACTTTTGTATGTTCGCATTTATATTGTCTTCATTGGCTTGGTTATTACTGTCTAGCCTACGGAACTATTATCATTTGTCCTTTTGTTCTTGCTATTGATTCGAAGAACACAATATCATGGCCGAGGAAAGAATCCTTGCGTCTAACATACTATTAATACGAAATTGTTTGATTGCCCCTTTTTGTATTATTAACATGATTTTTAAATTCTATGACCTCATTTTTTTCACTTACCTATTTTTTTAAAAAACTTAAAATTATTATTTTTTTTATAATGCATACTTTCAAATCATTTCTATTTTAAGCTGTTAAGTAAATAGTAGGTAAATATCAGCATTTATATCAAAATAAATATTGTTAAGTTATTTAAAAATGTATAAGAAGTAATTTATTTTTAAGTATTCAGTTAACATGAATTAAATTTGTTTAAAGTTATTTGATATTTTGAAACTGTATTGAGTAAATGAATCATAATAAAAAAAAAACACCAGGAAATTGAATATTAATCGGTTTATTTATATTTTATTTTAATATATTGTTGCATTATTTTGTTTATAGTTGTTAGGTATAGTTATTTTTATCTTTTAACGAATAAGAATATATTTTTACAAATGTACATTTTGAGACCCTATGAGACCCTATGCAAATAGTAAAATATGTGTTGCATATTTTAATGTTATATTATTGATAGGGTTTTATATAGGAAAGAGGAAAGAGAAAAGAAAAATAATAAATAATTGTTAACTTTGATTTAAGATGGGGTTTAAGAAGGTGTAGTTTTTCGTTTTTTACATTTTTGCTGCCGAGAAAGTTGAACGATATAAAACTCGAACTGTGATAATAATTAAGGATATTTATATGAAAACATGATTGATGATGTTTATATATTTAATACTGATGATAATGATATTAATAATAACGAAAAATACTTCGTGAGTTGGCCCAAAACGCTCGTAGACACATTACTTATTAGTTATTACGTAATACTATTTTCTAATTTCTATTATATGCTGTTAACCACCATCATTCTCCGATTTTGTCCATTCAGCGAACCCGCCGTTGTTGCATCTTTTTGAGGACCATGGTCACGGGAGTAACAGTTTTTTTTTAAATAAATATTATTCGAGTTACTCTTACCACCTCTTTTGACAACCGTCTAGGAGGATAAAGGAAAAATATTGCCGGTATGTGTACTTCTGTACTATCTTTTGCATAAGAGTCAACGCACGGATTATAATATGGGAGACAGCGGTTATCGTCTCGATTTAAGGTTTCTCTTGGATAACGTGGTGGCGTTATTGGAGCGTGACGGTATATATATATTTATATAAATTATGTATATACATGATGTAACAGAAAGACCTGACATATAAATAACTTTTGTTCTAAACAATATTTTAAAATTGTTTTTCTATACATAATTTATTGATTCTTGCGTTACACGTATAATATAACATAATTTATTTTTTAAAACTGAAAATAAAAATTCAAAACAGTCAATTTGTAAATCTGATTTTAAGAAAAATTTTGATTGTGAAATATTTCTTTAAGTCATGTAGCTTAATTTTATTTTTTTTTTTTAAATATAAACATTTTACTATCAAGATTCATTAAGTTGAAAAGTAATAACATTAAAAAAAAAATATTTTTAACCTACCTATTTAAAAATAATCGTAAAATATTTGTAACAAGTTTATACTTTTTGAATTTATAATGTTTTTTTAGATTGATAAACTTTACTATACAAAATAAAGATATTTTAAAAAATTTCAGTTTTGTTTTTTTTTTACTATGTTAATATTTAAAGTTTAACTGACTTTATGGGTTAAGAAATGTATATGTGAAGTAATAGTTTATTGTGTTGTTCTTGTATTTTAGGGATAGAATTAGTTAATTTAAAATAATGCTTAAATTATCTGCACCTTAAATTACAAGCTTAACCTCACCTGTTAAATCTAAATATATTAATTGTAACTGATGAGTGACATTAATAAAACACGATTGTTCAATAAACCGCTATTAGCGCAACTTACAACTGGTGTTCGTGGCTTTACAGGTATCGTTTTGGCCATGAGGTGATATGCTCCTAAGTGAACTCCGTTAAAATAACGTACTAGTTAACATGTCATCACTCAAGTTTTAGATTCATAACCTGTTAACAGAAACTTTTTAATAACTGTATGCTTTTATGCTATTATTAACTTCTGTCTGTTAAATATTTATAACATTTGTTGTATTAATTATGTTGTTTATTCCTTACATTGTACGTAATTTAGTAATAATAACTATAATACATAGGGACACTTAAAACTGTACCACTAACGTGCAGTTTACGTGCTTATTTTTTATTTAACTATGTGTCGGTAAGTGGTTTATGATAATAATAATTAATTGCCGTTGAAATAAATTGGTAAAATAATGTAATTTATTTTAAATTTATTAAGATTTATTTAAACTGAGTCACTTAACGATGTGTTTATAGTAAATTGTACATGATAGATATGAATATAATTTATAATGCGCGCATTCTTAATTTCGAAGTTATCACGAAGTTGTGATGAGTATAGTTGAACAAAAATGGATACTTAGTTTTTTTATTACTTTGTTAAGATGTTAACATACATAGAATAACAAATACATTTAGATTGTAAGTAAATTATTAGGTACACTAGTACACATATTATTGTCTTTTGCGTTTTGCTAGAGCACTTATATATTTAAGAATATAATTTCATTAACTAATATTTCACTCTAGTCTCATAAATGCACTCATAAAGTATTTAACATTTTATCAATATTTAACAAATATGCATTTAGTGGTACTTTTTAACTTGTTTGAAATGTTTATCTCTTCATTTTAGAATTCCATTAAAGGGCCATTAATAGTGAATAATTTATTAGCGAACGTGTTTCTAGTTTACATACGTTTCCCTGAAAAACTGTTCTAAATATTATATTATTATATTGTTTTTAAATATTTATACATACTACCTATATATATACACGCGTATTGCCGTGAGCAGATCACATTGTTAAATGTTTTTTGGACTATTGTATTATAACGCTTTTCCTACTAATTTTTCATTAAATATCGACAGTGTATATATATATTATATGGGACTGAATGATAAAAACACAACATTGAGAGAGGAAAAACATAAGGATCCTAGGAGTAGATTTCGATTGACATTCAGATGTTAAAGTATCGATGGAGATAATAATGTATATCGTTTGTATGTATATGTAACGAGTTAAGTAGAAAACTGGAAATTTTTTTTAATATGTTTTATGAAACTATATTTTTATGCTATTATTGTAGGTACATATGAGGCATAACGAAATTCTTATGTTAAGTGATAAATAAGCTAACATTTTTAAATCCGTCACTTTATTTTTTAGCGAGTATTTACTATTTAGTTTCGTTATATGAAAATAAAAAGACGCACCCATGTGGTGGTAATATTTGAAAGTATAAAATACATTGTCGTGAAAAGTATGAATAGTCAACGGAGGTAGTTTTGTTGTATAGTTTGGAGGAGAGGGGGATGTCGGTGAGGGACCTAGCTAACATATTTGGGTAAACGACTGGGACGCGGAAACCGATGGTGGCGATATACAGATCGCCGGGCTCGTGGATGGCAGTGATCGCGCCGTGGGATGGCGGTGATTTTGCCGTGGGGTGGCAGTGGAACGAGGAAAAGAACCAGCTATCATTTAAAGATGGCAGCACTGTTAATGGTATTCCGGGGGATAATTTTACCCTCTGTCCGCTAGGGAGGCTGGTCGCAGCCACCGCCGCCGGAGCGTGCTTCTCTATTTTTCACAACCGTCGGCAGTCGACGTTTAAAAGCGCTACCAGATCGGTCTGGGTTGGTCGTCGTCATTGTGAAAGTTACGTATTGCTGCCGCCGTCGTGGTCGTGTTTTGTCGTGGTCGTAATTTGTTCGTTATATTTGGTGATTTTTCGTCCGTTGCGTCAATTACACAGTGTATATACCGGTACAACATTTGAAACCATCGTTGCTTTTTCGGTTTATTTTTCTATTTATTAATATATACATCGATGTATATTTAGAATTACGTATTTTTCTATTTCTATCCGTAAACATGTGGAATATAAATATATTTACTCACGCATGACACATATTATATAATATTACATATTATATAATATATGTCATGCCTGTCTTTTTTCACTATTATTATTTCCATCTTGCCACCTTCACTGCTGACGTGTTTACTTCTTTTTCTTGACTTATCACTTAATAGCCTTTTATCTCGAGTACTTAGTTTTCTTCGTCTCAATCGTCGTAAACACTACGCTTTTTCGTGGCGATCAGCAGTGTACTCGAGTATCGGAATTTATTCGTGCGATGAAGTCCAACACGAATTTTTAACTTTATTATTTTAATGTTTCGCAATTGCTTTTTCTGTCGTTTTATTTACATGGAGGGCGGTAATTATTATTTTTTTTTGTGAGTGATAAGGGATAGATACATACTTAGGTACAAACAGTCGTCCGACTCATCCGTTAAGATTAATTTTAATTTCTCAAATTCATCATAGCTAGAATAGTTAAAAAAAAAACTGTATTAGTAGTATCTAAATGTGAATGGCATGAATAATATTATCATCCGGCGTTATGTATAGGCAATGTTGCTACATACGTACATTGTACATACATATGTGAGTGTGAATACTTTGCACAGAACAGCAAATGGTTGACTTGTTTCTGGTATTTTCGTTTCATATCTTACTGTGGAATGTCATAAAATATATAGTCACATAGAATTCCGTGAAAGAAGTTAAACGTGAGAATCCCACTAAATTATGGTCCTTATTTTCGAATAGTTGTACTTTTAAAGAAAGTCAATTTTTGTTCTTGAAAATTGAATTGTAGAAATGAATCATGATCTGACATTTTGTACGTTAAACTCGTGATATGGTCTACGCTTAAACTTATTATTTAAACTAATAATTAAAACATGAATATGATAAAAATGTATTTTTATTCAATATAATTTTGAAATTATTATGTTAAATGTGTTATGTAAAATGTCCTGTATTTACTATTTGAATCATTGAAAGTGCTAGTATAATGTAATCACCTGTATTACCCATCACTTAAGAATAACACATTCTTAACCACGTATATATTTTATGTTTAGTCCAATATTTAAATTATTTTCAGTTTATAATTTATTCTGAACAAGTTTATTTTTTTTGCATTTTAATAGTAAGTGGTTCATTATAATATAAAAAAATAATAAAAGACAATTTTAAGTTTTTTTACATTGTTAAACTTTTAAAGTTACAAATAGATTCTCAAAAACTATTCTTGAGTAATAAAATACTAGTTAATTCATTTTTATTTAAAAAGTCACAAATAATTTGGTATTTAAACTGTATAAACATAAACTATAATGGTTCATAACTATTATCAGTCACTCGTGTAACCAAAATAATTGTTTTTTGTTTAAAATTGAGTTAAATGGAATTATTTGTTTGCTTTATTAGATTGAACAAATGTATTAGAAATTATAATTTATAATTTGATAATGAAATAATGAATATTTGATTTAAAATATTCAAAATTATAAATGTAAAGTATAATTAGATAACCTTGCAGATTATGAAATTGTTTATAATAATTATCGTGTTTTTAACATTGTGGAAAAGAACTCATTTTATTCTGAATGATTATAATACACCTATTATAAGCATATAAATTGTTAGCAAATGTTATCATACACTCGACGGATAATTTCAATCGCCACCCGAGAGAAAAAGATTTTACGCATTGGCAAATGTTTGTATTTTAAGCGCGGCTTTACATTCTTTTGTTAAATTTTCCCAAATATTTTTTAAGTATACACCGCCTGTATGTTGTTGTGCTTAAACATTTAAATAAACTTCTGACAAATTTCTGAACGTTCGTTACGAAAATTTGTTATCGTTGATATTCAAGTGATATTTTATAAGCTTACGTTTTCTAATATTTTTATATGTTTTCAACTTTTTTTTAGGAATCGTGGCTAGTTAAAACTATTGTGTTGAAGATATAGTAACTTTTTATTAAATTTTTTTAAATTTCTATTCACAGCTAAAATAATGGATTAAATTAGTGAAACTTAAGATTATTTTCTCAGTAAATAATTGTATTATAGTGATACTTAATATGATTTGATTGAGTAGTATTAAAACATCAACAATGTCAGAGATTATATTTTGTGTTGGGTAGTATATATGATAGGAGTACGGAGAAGAATTATTGGAAATTGTGTTTCTTAAATAGTGAGTAAAACTTATTTTTCTCTTTGGTTGTCTGTGCGGGATATCTATTGACATACTTGGAATTAAAGTCACTCCGAGGTAAGTATATTGTCTAGTAAAAGAAATAATTGTGTTAAGCCATATTAATTTATTTTGGGATCTGTTTCCAAGAGACATTTGTTGATGAAAATATGCAGGAGTATGATTTAAATTGTTTAAATGTTGATTAATTATTTTTATTGAGAAAGAAAATTATGTGGTTGGATCATTATTACACCATATTAATATTTATTTTGTTTTTGTATTAATATAATTGAAGTCGTGCATTTTGACATAATATATCTGGATTACATTATTATAATATTTGTACATCTTTTCTTTTTTTTTTCATTTTTGAACCGTCGGCACCGCGGTAACTGCTTTCGCATTTTTCCGCGGCGCTATCTGTACGTACATCCTACATGTTATTATAATAACTTTCTCTGTATTTGGTATTTTTATATTTATTAAAATTATAGTTAGAGTATTCAATTTGTTAAGTTGTAAAAATATTTGCTGAATAAATAAAATAACTTTACCAATAGGTTATGTACCTACATTATCATAGTCTCATTAAATTTTAATTGGACTATAGTTTTATAGTTTATTAGTTATTATAATTGAGAAACATTATTAATTACACTTGATATACAAGTTAATTTTGATAACAAAGTTAAGTTAAAATTTTAGTATAATAATTAAAATTCCGATAATTTTAATTATAACTCAATATAGGCACACTTATTTATAGATTTAAATTGTGTGCTTAAAAAACCTAACAGGATAGGTATACCTATAGTTTTCCACTTGTTTCGTTTCGATCACCTTGGAACAAGATATTGGTAATATTATGTTTAAAAGCAATTATCTCTTTCAAAAATCGAGCGGAGCTCAAAAAAAGTGTTTGCAGAAATTACTTCTTAAATTTTCGTAAGTTGCCTTTAGATTTTCCAAATTCTTGGACGATTAATTTAATATCATTGAAAATAATATCGATTTTATTCCTGCCATTATTTATATACACGTTAACTATAGGTACCTACTTTTTCCATTTGTACGAAAAACACTTTTGAAAAATATTCCTATGATCATTTGCACCATAATCGTAGAAAATTGTATTATTACTTTTCTTATAACATTGTTGGTATCATTTTAGTCAATGTCCTTCAGATCAGAGATCAGAGAGTTTTTATTTCTTCAGAGTTATTAATTGAAAAATACATACCTAACAGTTATGTATACTAAAGCTTTACACATATTTGGCTTCGGGAAACGTAACTGTTGGGAATTTTCTAATCCAATGTGTCTTAAAGTCTTCTATTTCGCACTCGTTCAGTCTATTCTAGAATATGGTTCTACTACTTGGTCTATGTACCATATAACGGAATTTATTCAATGACGTTTTTACATTTGTTAGAATTTTAACTCTTCAATCTTGACACTGATCTTAATTAAATTGCATATGAATTTAAAATTGATAGGCAGAGATACTTAAGATTATTCTTTTCTTTTTAAAGTCATATCCGTTCGCTTGCATTCAAAATTTCTGTTATATGATCCTTCTTTACGTCAAATTAAAGTTAGTATAGATTCGATCAACCGTATGTTTAATGGCTTATAACAGTTATAACACTATATATAATGTTGATATAATTTAAGATTCTTTTCTAATTAAAAGTGTATTAAACTATTAGGTAATTCTGATTAATCTTAAGGATTCTTTATCAATTGTTGTAATTTTATTTACTTTTTATCGTATAATTAATACTATTAATACATCATACTATGTTATGTACCCTAGCTCCAGGGCGTAAATAAATGCACATTAATCCAATACATTTGTTGTTCTATAAACTTCAAAACCGTTGAAAGTCTCCATAAAGCCATTATGTTCATAAATATTTGTATTTACATTTATTATTTATTTAATTAAAAATGTTAAGGCATCAAACAAATTCGAAGAATATACTTTTTTAATACAATTATATTATTTTTTATTTTGTTACCAGGCAGTCAACACACTTTTTAGGGTATTAAAACTCAGATTAAAAATGGTCTAAAAGTTTTATATATAATGCCTTTATTGATTGAACAGCGGAGACAGATGGTTTGAGTGTAGACAGATAATTTAAGTTATTCGTATTTTCAAAATTCTCATTTAACTTTTTGAGAAAATTTTAAAACTATAATAAACAATTGTAATTGTAAATACATTTTTCATGTCAAATTTAATAACATTAAGGGAATTATTAATAATTAAGGGAATTCAAATGTTCTAAAAAGTGCATGAATTAGAAAATTAAAGTCTGGGTATATAATATTATTCGTAACTTCGTAAGGTATTGTAAATAAATATAATATTGAAAACATTGACAATTTAAATAAAATTATTATGAATTCATTATTTACTTGTCTTTTTAATCATATTATTCCTGCAGTCCTGCTATGGTTTTATAAATCATATTTGTGTTTGGAATTATGTAATTCGTATGAACTTTAATAAAAATAAAAATAAATCAATTTAAGTTGGCAACATTGCTTATAAGTTTTTTTAAAGTGCTAACAATTTATCTAGAATCGTTTTCAGACGATAACAGTGATCGATTTTAAATTGTGTGTAATAATATATTTCAAACAGATCCGTTTCTGTGCAGATCGTGAGATGCGGTGAGGCTACAACTTTATATTTTAAATACGGATATAATGATTATTAACATGAATATATTGTATATTCGTATAATAAAGATTATACCTATTTATTATTATGTACCAATTTATCTATTTGATTTTCAGTCCATCACATATTTTATTTTTGTAAGTTTCGTTACCGAATTGCTATAATTACGAGGCAGTTAATTCAAATTTTTTTACATTTTTTGACTGTTTTTTGGAGAATTATGAAACGTAAATTATTTTTGAAGTAATTGACTATGTAATTGTTCATCGTTATTGTTGTAATTGTGTGCATGTTACGGCAGACTGGCTAGTAGTAAGTTCTCCTAAACTTGTGTTCATCTCGTTCACTAAAACTTTTTTTACCATCGTAATTTAAACATGTAAACTTTTTTGTTTGCTGGTTTGTATTTTATGCGTCAACGGTCGGCACAATATTATATATCTATCCAGGGATTATTATTGTTTAACTCGGTTGGTATATTCTAGAAGTAATTATATTATATAATAATTCTAGATACTATATTCTAAATTTAATTGTTTCTTTACTCTGCGTTTTTTTTTTATTTTGTCTTTTCATCAAGTTTCATGTCATTTATTTTAACAATAAGTCTATTTATAATAAAATAGTACCTTATATAAAAAAGTACTATGGAATTTATTTGTGAATTAATGTTTTTTCCAAGGATAAAACAATTTTTATATTACTATAATAATAGTTTTGTGGTATTCAAATTATTTGTTTATATAAATTAGTCTACTGATTCAATATGCGTATTGTACGTATTATAATAATATTTGTACATTTGAATTGTGGTATTAAATTATTCTTGTATCATAATTAAGGGTAATCGTATTCATTATGCGAACTATATTGTTTTCAAATTGTTGTTTTTATTTTTTTTTTTATTAAGAAACTACTTTTCTATATGAAATCAATTTCTATACTACAAAATCCATTCAAATGCATCATTTGATTTTTAAAACAAATTATTTTCTATTTTCCTTAAGTACTTATATAAAATTATAAGTTTATTCACACACAAATTAGTTTATACTTAGTTATTTTGTAGAAATTAATAATATTCTTTAATATTTACGTATTTTAGTTAATGATTTTTATTTATTTGTTATAGAATCATAATTTTAAATAAAATATTTTCAACCAAAATATTGAAGATGCCTTATCTTACTTAATTTTACAATGAATTATTTAAATCTAATTTTAATTAATTATCATTGTAATTTTAATAAAGTATTTGAATAAATTATTACAATGGAATAATTTATGTTTGCTTTAAATGCTTTAAATTTTGACATGACTAAATGTGTTTCAATAAAAAAAATTAAATATTTTTGTGACAAATACTGTTTTTCTGATGGTTGATGTAATTTAAGTTTTTTTTTGTTTGGGATATGGCCAAAATACTTAGACAAAGATTTCTTTTTTAAAAAATAGTTTTTTTTTTATCTAGAGAATTACAAAAGAGCAGTTCTCCAAATAAAATTAATTAAATGGTCATAGTATGTTTTAATTACCAAAGACTGTTGGTGTCAGTCGTTTTAATGTCTTATATTATAAGAAAAAGTCGCCTGCAAAACGCAACGGATTACGGTTAATTAAATGAAATGTGTCTTTAAATAAGGGCGTCGGTCGAAGTTCATCTTTTATAATACAATTATTGAAATACTCGATGGTTCTTCAAAATAATGGATAATAATAAATATATTTTTACACGTTTATTTATATGGGAACGAAATTCAAATGGAATTTTCATAGTTTACATAATTTTTTTTCTTTTTGACGTACTTATTGCTTTATAGTTGTAATTTGCTTAGTGCGATGTATTCAATTATATTTGTGCACTTCTCTCAAACTTTCCCTGAAACACTTCTAAAAATATTAATTTTACCATTATCAACGTTATCACCTGTACTTGCTCAATTTTCTTTTATGTGCCTTTACTTTAAGTTTCTTATTTATTAAGTAGCTATAGGTACTATCGAATATACTGAATCTATATTATACATATTCTTATAATACTCAAATAAATTTTAGGAAATCAAGTTATACCTAAATTATTTTTACATGTGCTTTTATTTTGTCTAAAGTGCATCAAAACTAAAATTTTTTGTATAATTTTGTTTTATTTTGAAATTATTTATTTGTTCTACCCGAGGTTCTACCTATGTTTACGAGGTTTAAGCTGTTTAAAATTATTTACCGAACTTTTCTCTGTCATTGGGGTTCACTTTCAGAATATCTCATCGTTATACCATCGTTTATTTTCTTAAGTGGTCACACAAAATCTGTTATTGGTCTGGATACACCTAAATATAAGAAAACTTAATGTACACTACCTAACCATAAATTTCATATTAAAAATTTCAAGTTTCATACTTTCATAATAATTGATATTAGTATTACACTATTACCAATGCATGAGTTGTTGTTTGGTTAGATTCCACATCTTATGCGATTTAAAAATTGTACGATTGAAAAAATATTGTATTTAAATAATAAATACATTTTAGTTAAAATAAAGTTTCAGTAAACGTTAATATGTTTGAATGGTTTGACATTTCTGAAACTTTTTGTAGATTAATGGTTGAAATTAATGGATTTTGTCCTATTCACCTTTTGAAATTATTTGTAGATAACGTTATCAATTTATTGATAAATATAGTAAAAGTGACGTAATTGAAATGCTTCTAATGATTGTAAGAAAAGTTTTTTTTAGGATAAAAGAAAAAAAAAAAACTTAACTTGTAAAATACAAATTTGTTTTATCTGTTAATGATTAAAGTGGAGTTTCCACCATATAATGTTTCGTATATCATTGTTGTATGATTTTAAAATTCTTTGATTTCTAGTAAAATTAATTTTACACAAATGTTAACTAAGTATTATTATATAAATTATAAAATCAGAATACCAAAACCTAAATTATTAGTTGTTTTATTTATTTACAGTTTTAAACTACCTAGTTGATATTGTTTGAAGTAAAGTATTGCAAATTATCTTAGTATCACTTGTTCATTCTTCAAGTTCTTCTTTTTGTCACCCCATTTTTATTTAGAAGAAAAAAGGTTTAGACGATTTCTAGATATATAATATATATATTGAATATTATGCAGGTTGGTCTTATGTCTTTTGGCTGCTAATTGAACCCATTACTGTTCTATACGTTATTATAATTTAAATTCATATTATAATATGAATTGTATATAATGTATGTTATAAAAAATGCTAATTACTTGAATCTGCAGGTTAGGTTTCATTTTTATACAGGATATTATATTCGTATGAAACACGCAATTTTATTAGTAAATTAAAAGACCTTGAGTTAATTTACACATAGATTGAATTGGAAAGGGGTCTTGTAAAGTTTGTTACAAGGCATGTGTGGTTTATCAGTTTAAACGCAAGGATCTTTAAGGGAAGGAAATACAAAGTTTTGTGACAAACTTTCTAAAAGTTGCCGACTATAATAATTTCCTATAATAAAAATACATTTCTTGTGAAGAGATTTTTTTTTTTTTTGAAACAATCTAATGTTTTCTGCTAAAGAAAATATTTTTCTCTATAGCTGCTGATTTCCTGTAACTCGATTTATTTCGACTTTTTTTTTCATTTTGTACGACACCAAAAAGTGACCTTTATAATGTTCAATATTTATTTTATTTACCAACCGATTGCCTTTTATGATCGCTTTCAACATACTTGTATTATCGGATTGAGTATGTTGAATCGCTTTAAGTACTAGCAATTTTGTTGGATCCGTAGAATTATTACTGTGACCGAAATTCAGATATTTCAGGTACCATATACAATCCCTAGATGTATATGTAGATGCGTATTCAAAATGACTCAGCTATAATGGATTATAGGAAACTGTTCAGGATTTGTAAAACAGAATATAATTTATAGTCATTATCTTTAATAATTTTATGATATCCGTCCATGTGAAACATTTTCGTTTTCTAATTAATATTATGTATTCAATTAAAATACACATACTAGGTTTTATCAATTAGTTTTTCTTTCGATATAATACAAAATACATATATGATCACCAAATTTATTTCCAACTTCTACCGGAAATAAATTAATAAATATAAAATACGATGCTTATTGGTTGTTTTGGTTTGACTGCACTAAGTTCATGAGCAAATCGGTTAAATTGTACATCCAACTGGGAAAATAAAAATATATTCATACAACACAGATTTTTAATACAGTCAAGTAAATGAGTGGACAATTAGTTTAAATAGTCATTGTAAAACCATGTCAGATTGGTGTACTCCTAATCATAGCTCAATTTTACGGAGAAAAGAATTGGGCCCATAAAACTGTGCTTATTAGCGGCCTCTCAACCACCCTTTTTTCTATAAAAATTATCTTCAGTTTGGAAAAACAACCATAATTGTAAAACCCAAATATTAAAGCTCAATATCTTCGTGACTTCTGTTTAAACTTAATTTATAATTAATACAAATTCAGTAGTTGTAAATTATTTTTTAATAGTTATATCACTATACCTACATCAGTTTTAGTGTATTACGGTTATTTCTCTCATAAATAGGTATATAAAATAATATAAATTTATAGTAGGTATTCATATATTAATGTGTATCTAATCGGGAATGAAATTAAGATTAACTGGAGAATTTTTTGTTTTACATTTAAAAGTATGATGAAAACGTTTCATAGTACTATTTTCAAAAGGAAAAAAAGTTAAACATTTGATATAATTAAAGTATTTATTTTTTTTTTAAATTTTTTATATTTTCATTAAAAAAATATATATGTTAGTTTTATTTTAGTCATTTAGCTCCCTGTATGAAAAAGTTAGTTTCAAATATTTTGAATTATATTTTAAAATTTTTGCTTGATTAACGAAGATTTGGGTGAATATTTACTGTTAAATTGTTATCTTGTTATATATTCTGTAGCAATTTGTATGTTATATTATAAATGTTAATAGATCAAACAAGTTCATCTAACTTAGTAGGTAATAAAATGTCCTGTCCACTGGGAAATAACAATGCATTGTGTCTTCTATTTGGTATTCATGAACCAACACAAAAGCCAATAATTTCGTAGTTTCTTCAAAACAGGACAGTAATCTAATTTATGAATATTAGTTTATATTAATAAAATATATACTTCGTATAAATATATAATTGGTATGTTTATACTATTATTATTATAGTTTTTATTTTTACCGACTCCGTAATTTTGATTTTTGGTTAAAAATTGGCTGTTTTTATGTATATATAAATATATGGGATAGTTAAAAAGTAATTTAATTGTTAGTATCTAATTTAAATTTTTAGCATATTTTATTATATTTTAGCGGTAATATATCTTTTAATGTTTCAAGAATTGTATTATCTCCATTTATTCAAAACAATAACTCATATAAAGTACATGCAATGTATATGAGTACTTAAATAAAAAAAATATTAGATATTTCTTTACATAACTTGTTTAACGCCAATGTAATGATGAGCACCAAAAGTATCTTAATGACAATGTGGAAAATACAAAAAATAATATTTTTAGTGTATTTGTTTCTAAAAGCACAAATATAAATGCAATATAAATCTCAGCCGTTGCTGTCATAATTTTCCCATTTATTTATGACCAGTTGTTACACTCAATTTATTTTAGTATGCGTTGTTATTTTTTGAACTAAAATGTAAATTATGTTTATTGTAACGAATGTTTAAAAATTTAAACTATCATTTGTCAATGATTTAAAACCTTAAAGTTACTAATTATCTAATTATTTTAGTAATGTGTACATTACCCGAGTTTTTCATAAGACGTTCAAATAATTGTAAATACATTTTATACAAACAAATTACTTAAATACTCGTATAAAAAACAGAAAGCATTTGTGACATTTAGTTGCATTATTGGATACATGTTAATATTATTTTTGCTAAAAATATACATGTTAATATTATTTTTGCTAAAAATATTTAAAATATTTATAAATATTTTATATATAATACTTATTATTATGTCCCTGGAATTTTACCAGTATATGTAATGCGAGTTTATTACAAATAGGGTTTATGAAACCCGAATAGTTTGTTAAAAAAATATAAGTATTCCTAATATTTACAGTACCGGTGGATTATTGTGTTAGACATTTAAATCTTTTTACACATTCCAAATGAATACTAATAGGTATTATGGTACTATAAATTAATATAATAGTTGAATATATTTATTTTTTTGACCATATTATATAGTAATAAGTTAAAAAAAAAAAAATGTAAAATATACATTGTTACTGCAGCTATAATGATAATTTAATTTAATTTATTATGTATTTTAATATTTTCTATGATATGGTATACCGTAAACAATTTTTTTTATCCATTACCATTTTGGATTGGATTTCATTTTAGATGGGAAAGTGAATCTAGTTGGTGCTTCGGGAGGTTAAATTTTAAAATTCCAAATAGTTTTCACAAGTGCCGGGAAAAGCAACATAAAAATTAAGGAAAAACGGGAATTTTTAGGCAAAATCAGTTTTCCAAAAAATCGATTTTGGTTTTTGGTGTAACTCTAAAACAAATGAATGTATATACTTGAAGTTTTCGCTGGTTGTTTATATTTGAATTTTTTATACACGATACAATTTTCGAAATATTATGATTTGTTTTGAACTGTTTAGGAACATTTTCATTGTCCATTTTTTTTATTTTTTTTTCTAAAAATATCAATAACATTTTATTTGTTGGTTAAAGAAGCTTGAAAATTTTACAGTAGGCTCCTAGTATATTGTTTCAAAGGCAAATGAAAAAAAAAAATCGTTAGTCACAGTTTTTTTTTATAAGCATTTAAAGATAGAATTTTGACAACATTTATCAAATTTAAAATTGAATAATTATTTTGTAGCTAAAAATTTATAATATTGTTCAACTTTTATGTCTAAGGGTTGAAAGTTTATAATAAGATTACACTTAAGTAGTTAATTCTGTTACCAAAAAATTTAAAAAATACATAAGCACAGTTTATTTTTATAGTCATTTTAAGTTCAAATTTGGACGTAATTACATAAAAAAAACCTAGAATAACTATTTTAGTTATTTTGTTGTGATTGTATAATATTATTCGTGGGTACTTGAAACTTCTAAAGTATACTACTATATGTATATGATAGTATCACGGTTGGTTATTGTTGTATAACGCGTTATAAGTACCTAATAGATATTGTGATATGATTAATTTGGAATTTATTATATTCTTATACCTAGACTGACATACTGTCTCCGCTCAGAATCGTTTTTCTGATACAATGATATTACATCATTGAATTCAAATTTAATACCATCCATTATACAGTGACCCACTTGTAACCTACTGTACAGCAGAGCACCTTTTTATTTACCTATTTATATTTTTGGCAATTTAAATTTAGAATTGTAACTATTCATTCATAATACTATCGGCTATTTTATTTTTATAATAAAATCAGAATATTTTGTCAACCTGCCTGAATTTTAATAGTGCGTAAGAACTAAGAAGTTTGAGATTACATTCTGTGAGACATTTTATAGTTGTTGGCAAATGGTAGTTGGTCAGAGCAAGATGACTTAATCATTACAAAATTCTGTACTTCCAAGAACAATATAATGTGATTAAAATTAATAGTAGATTATTTTTTTGCCTATACAAATGGTATTCTGACTGGCTTTTGTTTTTTCGACTCTTTTATAATAATGATTAATGAGCTTCATTCCTCACACTATACTTGTTTTAATAACTTGACGGTTGCACCACTCATATTTCACGAGTAAGGAATTCTTTAGAAAGTCGCCACCTCTTTTGCCTTTAGTAAATTATGTTTTATTTCCCTCGAAAATAATGAGCAAGCAAATTCAATTTTTCTCCGCTTATCCTTAATATTTTAACTCTCAAATGACATTATTTAAAAATGCCGTTGGTTCTATATACTCGGAATATCTCGTGTAATAAAAAAGTATACAGGAGTTGACGAAATTAATCAATTAATTTTGACATAATAAATTGATCGTTTTTAATTTCTATAGTATACTGATTCAATTTTATTATTGATTTGG
Organism: Macrosiphum euphorbiae; assembly: GCA_949089665.1. Taxonomy (NCBI): domain Eukaryota; kingdom Metazoa; phylum Arthropoda; class Insecta; order Hemiptera; family Aphididae; genus Macrosiphum; species Macrosiphum euphorbiae. The sequence continues at coordinate 144,665,879 of CARXXK010000001.1, read as the reverse complement.
GTAGTTTTCTTTTATATTTTTTTTGTTTTAGTTTCTGGTGGACCAATAGTGCGAGTTGTAATGAAATGATATATATGGGTACCTAGTAGATCGAGAGAGTTGATTTTATAAGGTGATCATTAGTTTTGGGTTAACATTTTCAGGTGTAGGTACCTAGTAAACAGAGGTATTTTGTTTTACTTTTTATTTTATATGATACCACATATAAAAATTAATTAAATTATATTGTTCAACACTCCATGCACCAATTAATAATTAAATTCGAGTTTACTTAGACATCATGTATAAAAAAACAATGAGTTTAGCCATTTAGAAGTGTTCACAATGACAATGATTTTTATCTTATCAGTTAATATAAAATTTTTTCTTCTTGTGGTGTATTTTTGTTATACTTAATAATGTATCCGTTTTTCTAATTAAACATTTTTTAAATTTACTTTCCGGCATGTTTTGTGAACTAATTAAAATGCAGAATATAAAAAAATCATGTTCTTAAAATTTTTATTATTTGGTGGAGACTATATTTTTCGATGAAAAGTTTATTTTTATTTATTCACCTCATCTCATCAAAAAAAGTGACAAAGATTAAAGTTTCGAAAAAGTTCTTCTATTGAAGGAGCATGCTGTGTAAAATTTTAATATCTTATCCTACCCCTTTGCCATTAGGAGCCATAGACATCCGTTCGACACGTTTCCAACCATTGTTATAATATTTCAAATGCGATTTTCTACCTTCAACTCTGAACTTCTATCATTTTCTTCGCTCTACATTATGGTAGAGTTGTACGCATAGTGTTTTCCAATTCACTTTGCCATACTGGTCATGGCCTATAAAAATAAACGTTTTTGGATTCATGATCGAAAAGTTCCATTAGAATAAGTCGTGTGCATAACACGACGATATAGGTTTTTATTTTATAAATAATGCTAAAAAGATAAACATGCGCCTTTAGTCTGAATCTAGAAAATAGCATCTTAGATTTATGAAAAGAAGAGACACTTGTTGAAGGTAGATCGTTTTATACACTATTGAGATGTAAGCAACCCTAGACATATATTATTGTGAATTTTAGTGTTGTATGTTGTCTTCCTTTCGTGATTACATTATTATCCAGGCTTTAATAAAGATTTACTAATTATGAACAGTATAACTTAGTTATTACTTATTAATAATGGTATTTATATTCAATTTTTTTTTAACCTACCTTTATTAATTTTATCTTAATACCATTGTATATAAAAACGATTCTGAGCGGAGACGGTATGTCCTCTAGGTATAAGACATATTATATACTTATCTATGGTATTAAAAAAAATTGAACTATAATGAATTCCAAATTAATCATATCACAATATCCATTAGGTACTTATAACGCGTTATACACCAACAACAAACCCTGATACTATCATAGATATATAGTAGTATACTTTAGAAGTTTCAAGTACCCACGAATAATATTATACAATCACAACAAAATAACTAAAATAGTTATTCTAGGTTTTTTTTATGTAATTACGTCCAAATTTGAACTTAAAATGACTATAAAAATAAAATTTGTTTATGTATTTTTTAGATTTTTTGGTAACAGAATTAACTACTTACGTGGAATCTTGTTTTAAATTTTCAATCCTTAGATATAAAAGTTAAACATTTCATAAATTTTTAACTAAAAAATAATTATTTAATTTTAAATTTGATAAATTTGGTCAAAATTCTATCTTTAAATGCTTATAAAAAAAATTTGTGCCAATGTATTTTTAATATTTTTCAACTAATAATGTAACAATGTATCAGGAGCCTTGTATTAAATTTTTACACTTTTGGCCTAACAGATAAAACTTTATTGATATATATATATAGAAAAAAAAACTAAAAAAATTGGAAACTGAAAATGTCCGTAAACAGCTCAAAAAAAGTCAAAATATTTTCAAAATTGTATGGTGTATAGGAAATGCTAATATAAACATTCAGGGAAATTTTCATGTATCTACAGTTATTCGTTTTTGAATTACAACAAAATAAGGAAATCGCTACATGAGAAATCGAGTGAATATCCAATGTTGTAAAAATTTGAATTTCAAACGCTCATAAAAATTTAATTTGACTTTTTTATAGACATTTTTAGGAATCATTTACTTTTGACCCCCCAAAGTACCAACTAGATTCACTTTCCTATCAGAAAAGATACTGTTGAAGAAAATCCAAGCACTTTTACTGTCCTAAAAGGTGATGACAGACACAAAAGAAAATTAAAAAAAAAACACATCATTGTAAAATCAATACATTCATCGTTCCACTCAGAATCTAAAATATACTAAATCATGTAAATATATAAATAATCATTATAATATTATATGTATATATTCAATAAATATTTTTTTATACACATATTAGACATAATTTGAAAATCTTAACCAATAATATATAATAATAATATTGTATATTTTATATAATATCATTATATTATCTTGTAACTAATTTTTTCGTATAATTTAAAAATATGGTTTTCAATATTGTATAATTTATAAGTTTTAAAATTTTGAATTTAATTAAAAATATGTACCTAGGTGTTAAATTAAGTTAAATTAAACAAGATGTTTATTGAAATTACATTTATGAAGGTCAAAACTTTGTGATGAACCCGATATATTCATTGGGATCCGTTTAATTTAGATAAAAGCTATTGGTATGTAATAAACACAATGTTTATTATGTTTATACATTATTTAATATATATATATATATATATATATATATGTATATATCAAATACCAACACTTTATATGTATATATGACAATCCTTTGAATGAATGTATTTGGTAATTTGCAAATGTTTAGGATGTGACCGAATAACTGTAGACATATTGATTCAGTAATTACTTATACCGTTATATTATGGTAGGTTCTAAGTAATTGGTTCACGTAGTTGATCTAAAGTTTTTTGAAAGTCGATGAACCGTATACAAACTTACAATGAGCCTGCCGAAATAGAAATTATGGATACAATTACTTCCAATTCGTGAACGTGTGGTAAATGGTTTCAAATAAAATTTAATTGTTTGGAACTCGAATTAATGGACTATATATGGCACTTTGTTATATTATGTTGTAGATAATAATAATTAATATTTATCAAAGTATTTGTGTACTATTATACTCGTGTGATATAGGTTTTTTCTTGTTATTAGACTTTTTAGAAAAAATCTAGTTATAATAAATAGTTATATTATTATATAGTTTCAAGTAGATACTTCAATGATTTTTGTAGAAATAAAAAACTTTTTTATTATTCTGTATCATAGTGTAGCCTCTGAGTACTGATTTGTTTAGGATTGTTTTTATTGACATTTCATTGTTGTAATTGTTTTAAATTTCTTATATACCGATGGGTACCTAAGTTATAACGTTTGTAGTGCGTAATAACAATATACTCGTATAGCGTGTTTTTAAACGATTCAAAAATAATAATATAGGCTTTAAAGACGTGCAGTTTGTACAAGACTGTAGCAATTATCGGACACGCGGGCGACTGTTTGTATATAACGGGGAACCCACCCCGGACCTTACCCAACCGGGACCGTGTCGGCCGCCTGGTTGCGATAACGACGGCCGAGATCGAACGAAACGAGAAATCGGTTCCCGCGGCGCCTCGGCCTTCCGCGGCCGGCTTGTTGGCCGTCTGGCTGTAGGGGGATGGGGTTGCGGAGAAGATAGCAATTTCGATTCAAATCTAATCGCGTGCGCGCAAGCTGTACGTAGCTGCAGGTGTCGCGTGGGTGTTAACCACGTGTGTCCGTCACGCGAAGAACACATGCGTTTTTCTTTTTCTCTCACCACTATAGCTACAATTGGTGCGTCATTGTATTTTTTTCGCAGGTGTCGTCGTCTTCTTCGTCGTATAGTGCGCCGGAACGACTATTTATAATAATAATATACTATAACGATCGCCCTAGTTAAGTATCGTAACGTCAAGGGTGGACGAAGGACCTCCGTCGAAGCCAAATACAAACGGAAACCAACGAACACTCTCCATTAAATATCATAATACAATATCGTATATTAATATACATGTTTTAAATAATTTTCGCCGATCGATTTTTTACGGTTAAACACGGTAGGACGACTGTCGTTCGAATGATATTGCAACTGTCGTCGTCGTCGTCGTCGTCGTCGTCGCCGTCGCCGCCGCTGCTGCCGCTGACGACGGCGTGCTGATGGAGTCGCTGGAGCGGTGGATGCGGGTGGGCGGCAGCAGGACGCCGAGCAACGTGGTCGGCGAGGTGGTGGCCGGCGTGGGAGGAGGCGCTGCGGCCGCCGTCGGCCAGGCGCCAACGCTGGTCTCCGCCGCCGCCGCCGCAGCCGCAGCAGCAGCCGCCGCCTCTGCCGCCACACAGCCGACGCCCGGTGTCGCGGCGCTCGTCCGAAAGGGCCGGCGCCATCTGAGCGCCACTTTCTGCCTGGCCGGCGACACCATGGAGGGAATCATACAATGCCTGGTCTTCCTCAAGGCATTTTCGGTACGTTTTTTTCTCTAAAAATTGCTGTTAACCTGCATCGCTGACGAATGACGATTGATAAATCGTGTTTCGTGTTTCGGCGTAAAAAACCGATTACGTCCATATGTCATAATATTATATTATTAAAGTGACATCGAATTTTCAGTGACATCATGCATATAAGACATATTGGTATCGGATAGTGCAAGTGTAGCAGTTTTGGTTCATACAAAAACATATTTTGCCCAATATGATAAAATTTAAGGTTTTTTAGAATTAAAATTATAAATCCCTTAAGGGAACATGTGGACATTATATAAACGCGGTAAACAAGCATTGTATACTTAATGAATTTGCCCAGTTGAAACGAATCATATACATTTGACACGAAGTTGTTTGGAAAAAATTCATGCAAATGTAATACTAGTGGTACCTAGTATTGTAAATTCGTAATATACATAATTAAAATCGATTTTTAAACTCGAGTGGTATATACAATAATCATTTTAAATCCTTCAAAAATATAAGTTTGAAGCTACAAAATACATATTATACAGAAACAATTTAATTTAATTGAACCGTGTTTTTTTTATGTATTTTTAAAAAAATATATTTTAATACAAAAATCATTAATTTCATTCACTCGGCGTTATAGGTAGGCTATTTAGCTACACTTCTGTTATGAATTCATTTCCCCGGTATCTCAATGAGTTATAAACACGATTGAATGATAATATTTTAAATAAAAAAAAATATAGGTACTAGAAATTTGAGTTGGCTAATTTTGAATGCCGTTGCAAAAAACCACATAAATATTGATTATTTATCATATTATTATTTTGTTGTATAAATGTGTTTATTAATTATTAGTTACTATTGTTTTCGTTACAGGTCTGTATTCATTACTGCACAAACTTAATCTTTGTAAAGCCAATTCTTTATTTAATAACAATATGTCCTTTGTAATTAATATAATATGTGTTTACAGTTTACATCTATTTTTATATCATCATCATTTTTATTAAATTAAATAGTACATTTCTATTCTAACTTTGAAAATTATAACTGTAAATAGTACCGAGGTTTTTACTTTTTACGTCTTAATGAGGTTTAAGTACAAAAAGGGTCTAAACAATTAATGTGTTGTATCATGTCCAAAGGGCTTAGAGGGTTAAGGTCTTAAAAATGTCCGCAATGAAAAAGGTTACAGAATGACCTTTTTGCACGTGACCAAACTGAATGTCAAACACAACTTAAACTTCATATTTAATAATTGTATATTTATAATAATATATTGGTAGATACCTAAGTATAATACTTTAATTTGTGCTGGATGGGGGAAAAATATTTATTTATTAAATTGATGGTGGTCTTAATAAAAATCTGAAAAACAAAAGATATCATTGTCATGTGTTTATTTGAGAATGATACAAGTTTATTTCAACTTTCAAAGGGTTCTACTCGATTTAGCAAAAATAAACTGCATCGAATGCATTAAGTGATAATGATGTCACATGCATTTATCATAGAATTTGCTTACTCAATATATTTTATAATTGCGTCGACATTGAAATTGATCTACATAAATCTTTTGTGATATTCTGACGCATTCGATTTATGTTGCTGCTTCATTCGATTTATATTTAGGAAAACGCATTTATTTTAACAATGGTTAATGAATAATTCTTTTTATGTTGCCGTAGTCAAGAACATAAAAAAAAATATAAAAATATATTCGTAACTCTTAGATTATTGATTTTCTATCTATTGTACCTACTTATACAAAGAGACAATGTTGAAGGTTTTAATTTGACTATAAAATAATATACAAGTTTTAAAACCTATCCGATAAAATAGTATTATTTAGGCTATAATAAAAGGGGATAGGATACATGTGTTTAAACTAAGTATAATATGCATAGGTAGCTCAATAAAATGTGAGAAACTAAAGTCAATAATTGTACTTTTGTAATAATTTAACTTGCTCTTTATGTAAGTATGTACAATTCGTTTTAATATACCTATGATTTAATAACTGTAGACCGTATTATCGTATAATATGTAACTGTAAAAAATATAAACTTAATTCTAGAACCTTGTTATTGTAAAATAAATAGATATAATAAATATTAATAATACAATTATTTAAAAAAATTATTATTTTTCGGATTATTGTTATTATTATAGAATGTTTTTGTTTAATAATAATAACATTTTCAATAACAGTTATGTTACAAAATATTTATGTTACTTCTGAGTTAATCTGAGTACCTTGAGACAATTTATAATAAATAGGTCTATAAATATATAATTTGAAACTTACAATCCCTATATATAATATAAATACCTGCTAATCATTTTATTAATTCTTGGTTTTTGTAGATATATTTTTATAATGTATAGGTTGGCAAATAATTGTATTGGAACTATGTATTATTTTATAATGTAGTTTTTATGTTATTTCTAACCAATAACATTTTAAACAAACTAATTAATTTTAATCTAGTATAATAAAGTTGAAACTGAATTTGAATTCCCGATATATAGTGCTTTGACATTTGAAATTTTAGACATGATTAATTAATTCCATTATGTTAATTGAGAAATGTGAAAACTGCCAGTTGGTTGGAAATTATAGAACGATATATAAACGTGACAGCAAAATATTCCTATTGGGTACTTACTGGGTAGTTGATTTCTGGTATTTTTATTTTATATTAAATATTCATTAATTGTTATGACAATTCAATTATCGCTGCTTTATTATCTTGTCGCGTACATATAGTTATAAGTGGAATGGGATTAGACAATTATTTTTTGATTTGGGTAGTTTTATATTATTGTCATTTAATAATGATTAAATATATTTATAAATTAGTAAATTTATTAATGCACGATGATAATTTAAAAATCTGTATAGTATTTTAAAATTGATGTTATGTTTATTTAAAACATTTGAATATAATTTTCTTTTAGCGATAGTCTAAATATTAAATTAAGAATAGATTGTTTTAATGCATACATATTACATATTATATTCAACGACTTAAATGAGCCTTCCATTTAAGGACAAATGTAGTATATCTTTAATTAATTTAAATAACAAAAACAAAAACAAATCAATATAAATATTAATCAATGTATTTAATTTGATATTATACCTCGATGTTATTTTTAAAGTTCATAATTCAAGTCGAGAGGTGTATATTTGCTTAATATAAATAATTTATATAATCTACAGTTAAACGACATAAATATTTCAAAGTAAGTTATTAACTTCAAAATTGAGTCCCGTTAATTAGTCTATCTTAGTGATGCGTTCTTTCTTAATTTAAGGGTACATTTCGTGCTGCTCTTTAACCACTTTACTAAAACTTTGAAACTATAATGTATAAAAACCTCAAACACAGATGGTAATTTTCGTGCTCATTTTTAATTTATTTTAAATAACTATGGTGATGTTAAAGTTGCTAAGTTTATGTGTTTCTGATAATTATTAAATTAATTAACTTTTCTTTTCTTGATAGTTCAATTGCTTAACCCTTTGTTGTCATTGACTTCAAAAAGTTTTTGTTTTTTTTTTTTCAAATCACATTTCATATTGCACGATTAACATAATTTGATAATTGTTGACAATAATGTTATACGATGTTTTGAAGACTTTACCTCACTTCTCTGTTAGTTACTTCAGCAAAGAATGGGAGTAGAGTAGATTTGATGAATACCGTTTCCAGTTCCATAACTAATACAATGCCATAGTGTCTACTGTGTATGTATTCATATATATATATATTTAATTTTGTACATACATTGCGTATTTATATACAAATATATCATATATATATGTAGATTGTAGGTACATAGGAAAGCGATGACTCCGTGTGGAAATGGCAACTGCGTTGACCGGAAAAGCAACGCAACTTTGTGATTCCACCTCCTCTCTTTGCCTCGACCAATCCGCACTTTACGCAACGGACACCGATTTACTGGTCATTCAACTATTTCCCCTTTTCCTCTCTTTCAACAAGACAATGGGTCGCCATAATAATTTATGACTTGTGTGTTTTTGTGACAGCTTCAAAATTTCCATGTGGTTTTTACGGTAAAATACGTATTTAGTTCTTGCACACAAATTGTCACTATTACGTGTATATTGTTAAAATATAATTTTTTTAGATTCTGCAGCAAATGAAATTAATAATTTTAAAACTGAAAGTCTTTGCCGTATAATTATACTTAAGATACATGACAAAGAATTATTATTCTCGTTTATAAAAAATAACATCCAATATTCTTTTATACTCATACTTAAATAAAAAATATATAAACATGATTTGTAATTGTAAACAAAGTGTGCTCAGGATGAAAACCAACTTTTTAATGTGTAAGTTTTGTAATTGAATTTGTATGTTCGCTATTGGCAGGGATTAACGGTAGCTTAAAATCATGGATACAAAACTTGTTTGTTTTACCATAGGTTTTATTTTTTTTTTAAATATGTATGTCATAGTTTGTTACACATGGTGGAAAGATGATAGTTATAATCTATGGAAGTTTAAAATTTAAATTAAAAATACATTAAGTACATTGAATATGATTTTAAATGTTGAGAATATAATTTTTATTTTGTAGGACAATATTACTTTTAATTTACATAACTACCGAATTTTCTCTGTTGTTTTAATTATATGCATAAAGACATTTTTACAAAAAAATACTTAGAAAATAGACATTTTTAGAGAAATCTATCTTATTTTAACTTTTAAATACTAAACCTTAGGTATATAGTCTAGTTTTATTTGTTTTTTATTTCCAACACCGTTTGTATAATTTATACATTTGTTAAATGAATTTCGTTGTTTGGATTACTTATTATGATATTGTGAAATAGTGTATAAATATTACGTAAATCATTGTTGTTTTTCATACGAAGAGCAAGTCATTAACTTCTCGATCGGTATAATTTTCTATTATACCGGTGAGGATGTTTAGTTACCGGCCAGAGGGCCACATGCGGGTTACGTGTAAAATATTACGCGGGGTGTAAGGTTAATGAATATCCCTTTTTAACCCTTAAAACTGTTGTTAAATTTCCCGTAAACTCGCACTTTGATAATGGCCGTGATGGTACTTAAGATTGATGAAGCTATACCTAGTGCCGATATTTAAGCAGAACCATTGTTAGTTTCTTAAAATATAATTTTTCCATCTACAATATTTCTGGTTAATATTATATCTTCGTATCATATATTATATTATTTTACACTTCTTATTTCTTAATAAGTTGTAATAAGAATCGCCGTATTTGTGAATGTGTTATAATCAAAAGTTGACCGAATAGTAAAATGTAATATAACATAGTACCTATACATAATATTATGTAGGTATTCCTAGTAGTTATCAACAAAATTATGGAACAGTAATTTATTTTGTAAACAGTGATTTAAAAGTAAGAAATAAAAATAAATGGAATTTTTTTTCACTAAAATTTGTTTTATAGTAGATATTTTATATTTTATGTTCCCGGAGGTGTAATAATGTAGCATTTCCTGCATATTTTCAACAAAATAATATATTTCAATGCTCCAGTATATATAAATGTACCTGTATATATTTTTAATACTGTAAAAATTCTACATCTGGATTCAAAATATTTGAAGTTATGCTTACTACCTATATTCACTGTATATTAAATTAAATTAGAAATGACAATAATAATTATATCGGCACAATAATAACAAAAGTTATTATTATTTCTTTTCGTATAAATATAATGGTACCTACAATATGACTGTATAAGCTCTGTACATTTTATAGCTACAAGCTTACAGCCACATTCTTGTTTGAAAGTACATAATATATTACACTCCTGTTTAAAATGTTTTCTCCTTCCATGTTTAATATCAATGTGGACCAAATAGTTGTCATAAAATATTTCAATAAATAATATTGTATCATATTTTTTATTTTTAAAAAGGAAAAATGGACAGATAAATATTCAATTAATTAATAGCCGTCTGTCTCCGTGTAATGACGCCAAGAATTAATTGCTATGCTTTTAAAGTAAGCGGTTAAAATTATTTTTGTGGTTTATGTTTTATAGTTCTTAAAAACAACTTATATACCTATACCTTTACACAATACACATACATTTTAATTCCTTAAAATAGCAGCAACTAGTGGCTATTATCTTAATTGTAATTATTGTTTATTGGAGTAAAATATTACTTTGATAAAATAATGAAATTATAAATGTTAGTTATGAAAAAAAAACTTTTTATCGTTAAAAATTAATAATTCATAAACAACGATTCTGTAAACATAACTTTATAATATAGCCTAAATTATAAGATACAGAGACATGATGCGTGGGTGATGGGTACTTATATGTTGCTTCACTCCCCATACTACACCGCTATGTAGTGAACTTATTTTAAATACGAAGTCAATAATAATAACCAATGCATTTACAAACTTAATCCAAAGCTCAATTAAATTTAGGGTTTTTTGTTTTTTGTTTTTCAAACCTCTTTAGGTATAAATAAATAAGAAACCAAAAGATGTTTTAAATGTACCAAGAATGTTGATTTTTAATGTCGTATACAAAAAAAAAAATAAATAGATATTGCAATTATAATTATATTTAGTACCTAGCTTAAAATAAATAACTACGTTTGACTTTATTTCACAACTTGTGTGATATTTTATGTTTTGTCCATGGAGAATATTGTTGATAAGTTTTACGGTTGGAATTGTGAGGGTTAAAACTATATAAACATTTTAGTGGGATTTTCGGAGTTGTTAGTTAGTTTAGAAATGTATAAGTTGTTATCTATATTATGTTAGTACTATGAAAGCAAATTACACCATTTTAAATTACTTAACTTCTACCAAAATTACAAACCAAGAGTTAATAATTTGATCCTTTCAAACCACTTACGGCCTATGTGTTTAATTTGAATATAACGAACTGTTTTGCAAATGTCACCATTACACATCAAATTGAAGAAATATGTACGAGTCATAAAAAATTAATTGTTAGTGGAAATGAAAAAACTCGTATAATACTGTTAACAAAACATTTTTTTTAATTTATGATTAATGTTTTTATAAATATAAAAATAAAAATACAATAGTGTAGTAATTATTGTATTCTTCATTTTTTCGAAAGAAGTAAAATGCAATTAATAAAAACATCACAAGTAGTGTTCAAATTTCTTAATGTTCATTGTTCAATGTTCATACTATCGATATATAGAGTAATATCGTATGTGTTTGTGTGTTCTGGTTGTCAATGATTTGCTTTTGAAACTATGATTTATCTATAGTTCATAACTATCTATATAAGTTATTTAATTTAACTTTAAGGGATAATGATAATCCATGCAATTTTCCGTTATTATTGTTATTTATAATATAATAAATCTAGGTATAGATATATTATTTTAGTTAAAAATAGTATATAAGTTTTAAAATAAACTGAAAGCATTCGTCTGTATAAATAATAAATATACCAAAGTCAGAAATAATAAAATTATTTCACTTTTTTATTAGCGCATACACAAATCGGACAAAGGCATTGTTGATGGGTCGTTACTTTCTGTTTCTTTACACACAATCCTAATCACTTACCTTTAATGAAGTTTACCATTAGCATACAATTGTTTCTGTACAAAAGATTTCGCTTTGATCTTGTCACGTACGACTTGGTAGTGCGTTTTGCCGACAAATCAATAGAGCTAGATGGCCAATATTTACTAGTAGATTCGTTAATATTTTTCATGCTTGCATTTCTTTATAAATTATATTGTTTGTGAAATATAGTATAAAAAATTATATATTTTAAAATCAAAACTTGCATATCGATGCATCAGCCGGATCAGCATTGCATACGGTATTTGAAATTTATGGCATTCGAGTTTAATATCGTAAATAATTTTTAAGAATCTTTGGGTTTTTAAGTTCTTTTTTTTCTGCTTTGAAACGTCATCATTATTCCTGCTTTTAGATGAACTTGCGATATTTTGGAGAAGTCTTGCTCTAATATCACATTTCTGTGAAATCTTATGCAGGAAGCATAAGTAGTTGCGAATTAAAATATTTTTCAAAGTGTAAACACTTAAAACTATACGTACTTGCCTACCTACGTGTAGGCGAAACTTTTGTACGTGTTTTTTGATACAAAATGCAACTGAAAAAAAAACTAACTTTTAATCACTTCTATACTACATTCGTGTGTCATCCTTGATACTTCCCGATAGCAATTAATTCCGACAAATGCGGGGTTTATTTATTTAAAGTTACTGTTTGCGAATGAGTACAATGTGATGGTAAACTTTATTCAAGTATAGTGGTGTATTTCCATTTTCACAGAATAAATATTTAGCCAAAAGACTAGTGTAATATTTCGTTTCATTCACTCGACTGATTCCAATATAGGACATCGGACATCATTCATTATTATTTACTTATAGTATTTGGTCAGATTGCAATTATACATTCCTTATAAGAAGTTAAGAAGTGTTTAGTAATAATATGATATCGCGTGGTGTAATAGCTCGGTTCTTAATTGATTTCATTTTAAAATATTATACTTATATTTCAAAAAATAAATAATATGGTGTTCTATTAAAATCTGTTGTAGATACTCATGAATAATAAGATATATTTACTCTTTGTGGTTGTACTTGCTATAATTAGTTTTATCAATAAATAATTGGTACATTTATAGAAATAATTTATACATTATAAATTATCCATTCCATAGGTTGGGTTGTAAGTCGATTCCATATCAAGATACTAATAATTGACAAATACAAATACTATTAATAATTAATATATTTCAATTGCTTTGTATGGCATTAAGTTTTTGAAGATTATTGTTTCCCGTTAGTAATTTAATATGTAAAAAAAATTATAGTTATGAAAATGTATGTATGGAAAAACAAATATAAATTCCATAATTATAGTTAATATTTTATTACTAAAGTGAACTTTATTGAAGTGCCATTATTTTTTGAAATATACCACTTGTAATTTAAATAGCTTACTTTCTGTTATTGTTGATCAGTATTTACAAACACAAGTTATGGTAAATTACGTTATATTGAAGTATAGTTATTTTCCAGTCATCATTACCGTAATTTATAGGTATTTAAGGTATATGGAGATTATCGTAATTTTTTAGTGAATCACTATCACATTAATAACTGTATGAAATGGGAAATGTTGATAATACGAAAATACTTACGGGATATTAATGAATTAATATTATACTGTTTGTCTATGACAAATGACAAACATTCTATGACTGAATGAGACAGGTCCAGGTAAATCCGCTAATTAAGATAGATTAAGAATAGACAACCAAAAAGTTGTGATGTTGGAGTTGGAGTATAGATGGCAGCGCATTAAATTACAATTGGATAGTGCTCTGATTTATTAGACAGTTTTGTTGAACTTTATTTACGTTGGAAGAACATTTTTCTTTAGAAACTTATAGGTTGTGAAATTTTTTCTCGAACACAAATTTCGATCTCGATTTATTGCATACTATTGAGCACTCTCCAATGTCTCCGACCTCAAGAGTATAACATAACTTTCAAATAAGTTGGTCTCGGAGGGAGCTAACTTAAGGACGGTGTGATTATCTAGTCCATATTGTTTATATCGCGATAATTACATGTTTGTATTTGGCCATTTATGTTAATGACCGGTGAATAACGTTATTTTCCGTGTAACGAAATTTACTGTAATATATTATATATATATACACTTCTAGATTCTATATAAATTCGTATACCTATATCTGTAGACAATATCATTAGTCGTTAAACGCCTCTAAATGATTTTTATAAATGTTCCTTTTACGATATAATTTTTCTCCCGAGAGCTCTTCATAAATCCATTATTATTGTTTTTTTGTTTTTTGTTTTATGACAGCAAGTTTCTTTTCCAAGTATCTACTCGTATATGTGTATTGCATGCATGTGAGATCTGTAGTGGTGGTTATAACTGTGTTCGGTTTAATACTTTTTTCCCTTCTCATACTCGCAAACAATAGTTACAATACAAAAGCGAACATAATTGCTTTGCCGGAAGAATATAACGTAAAAGTAAAACCTGTCTACAATTGAAACGTTAGTGTCGAGACGAGAATTCCTTATACCAAGTAGGTTATATTGGCTAATTTAATAAACATGAAAAATTTAAATTCTAGAAATAATGGGTTCGTTTTAATATAAAAAATTTTCATTTTCATATTTTGTCATACTTATTAATAATTTTTTTCCCACATTTACAACATTTGTATAAGATATTTAATTCTCGACTGAATAAACCTTTCGATGCGTGGATATTTGTGATTTAGCGAATAGTAATTATTTTACTATAATAACAATAATAATTTAGCGTTAACATTGTTTTAATATTTTTTTTTGTGTCGGATTATGAATTATAAAAATAACTTTATATTCAAACTAATTGAGCAACAAGAATTTTTTCGTTTGTGCTTATGACTATATTGAACCATAGTCTATATTACATTTTTCAATATTCAGTGAATTTGACAATGCACCAATATTGTGTATTATCTTTACAGTTATAGGTACATAGTTTATCTTATTGTCAGCTGAAGTGTCAAATGTTCTACATAGATTTATCGAAAACGAATTTAAAAATTCAAATATTATAAAACCATTAAATTCCTGTCACATACAGTACTCAGTACCAATGTGGGTATTTTAAAAATAATATAATATCCACATCATATTTGTGATAACAAAAAGAAAAAATTAACATTTCTTTTTTTATAGTTTTGAAGTATTTAATCAGTTCAAAAATGAACTTCAATCTGTGTATTAAATATAATACAACAGTATAGATATTTTATGACATCATGTCGTACAAAAACTAAAAATATATATTTTTATCTAAGTATACTGATTTGTATACGCCAATGGTGATAGATTATTTTGCGACTACTCGTATTGTTATAGGCCAAGTGGTAAACCCTTGGTTTTCATACAGTCTGTGGGTTTTACGATGTTTTAATGTCATGGAACCTAAATATACATTATTTTATACCGTTGTCGAGATTCTATTATTTTTCCGGATTTTAGTTACGCATTACATTTTAGAAACACGCCAAACATTAATGAAAAATCCTTAATGTTATATAATATTGATTATTTAAGTACAGTTTAAAACAATTAAAATCGAATACCATATTATTATGTGAAACGTGAAGTGATAGCATTATAATTTAGTTAACAGAGTTGTTGTTAATTTCATTAAAGCATTAGTGTAGAAAATACATTTAAGGTAATATAGTAATTTAATGTTAGAAGGTTGGTGCTGCAGTGTGTTGTAGAAGTGTCGAGCGATGGATGTCATACGTTTATGATGAATTGTGATAGAGGTGTTCAGGGATAGAATTCAACAGTTTTACTTATTTTGAAAAATTAATTGTATGTCTATTGTTATTTATGATAAATTATAATATCGATTATTAACAAAATAGTATCGATGGAATTTGTGTTACCGCAGTGTTCTAACTCCCATCACTATGACACTATTTCCCTAACTTAAAAACATTAGTGTTTTATATTATGTTTATATAATGACTCTATATACATTGCAAACAATATCTGAAATTGAAATAACATTCTTAATTAATGAATAACCAAATTGGCTGTGACCTGTAGGTATATGGTAGAATTAGTAGAATTAGGATCCAGTGGTTAATTTTGGGGGGCATGGGGGTGGGCAAAATTCAAAAAGTACAAAAATAAACTACAAAATTTCCAAACAGTGTAAGACATAGGGAAAATACGAGTTTTTTTTTTGGGGGGGGAATTCCCCCTTTGTCCACCCCCCGGATACACCACTTGGTAGAAATAAAATGTATGTGAGTATGAAAAATACAGCCAGTACATATTAAATAGGCAGTTTTGGTATTTGTTAACACTTGCTTACTCAGCTTCATTATTATTTAATTACGATTTACCTAATGCATTCTAGTGTTTGTTATATTATAATAATTGATGCGTACTTTTAATTTGCGTTGCTAATTTTAATGTCGTCGTATTGAAAAATATAAAATATTTGTGAAGAATACATGGCCTGTTAATTAACTAATATATAATATTTTATTTAAATTAAGTACGAACTATATAAAAAAAATTAAAATTTTTTTCGCCAATAATTTAATTATTAAAATAGGCAGTAGGTACCAATTGAAATCCTTTAAAAACTATATGTTTTGATGTATTGTGGGCCCGTGTAACACGTGTTACATAATGTAATAATGGATTCCCTAATTAAGTTTATATTTATGTTGTATTTAAATACATTTAAATAATTTACTATATAAATATACTATATACAGTGTGATCACAATATTAGGTACCACTGAATATCTCAGATGGGTGACTTTGTATTGAAATGGGGTTTTCGGGAGGTGATAGGGAGCACTTAAATACATATTTTCAGACCAGTTTAAATTTATCAGCTCACTCGGGATGCGCATGCACAATTCGACTTATTTTTTTTTTAATGGAAACCCCAGTTTTTTTATGCAGATTCGGGTAGAACATTTTTTTTAAACATTTATTGTATAAAAAGTTTTTTCTATTTTCAAAACTGACCAAGTTAGAGTAAGTCAAAAATTGGATTTATGCATAATATGTGTTAAATGCAATTTTCATTTATAACCATTAGAATTAATAAAATAAGTGCCAAATAAATATTTAATGGTGGACGGAGTGGCGAAGTGGACTAAGACGTCGGTTGCGACGTGCACCGTCGCCGGTTCAAACTCGGCCACGGGTGGCATTTTTATTTTGGAAGTCACGGTGTCCGGAGAGAGAGGCCATCATCCCCCACCCGGGCATGGTAGATACCTACGGGTGCCCACTTAAAAATTCTGCCAAAACAAACACACACGTAGGTATCTGCCATGCCCAGGCTCGGATGTCGCCATGTCGGCCTCTCTCTCCGGACACCGTGACTGCCAGAAGAAAAATTCCGCCCGTGGCCGAGTTCGAACCGGCGACGGTGCGCGTCGCAACCGACGCCTTAGTCCACTTGGCCACTCCGTCCACCATTAAACATTTATTTGGCACTTATTTTATTAATTCTAGTGGTTATAAATGAAAATTGCATTAAACACATATTATGTATAAATCCAATGTTTGACTTACTCTAACTTGGTCAGTTTTGAAAATAGAAAAAAACTTTTTATTCAATAAATGTTTAAAAAAAAAATACTCTACCCGAATCTGCATGAAAAAACTGGGGTTACCATTTAAAAATAAAGTAAGGCTTATTACTCATAAATCGTGAGCTAAAAATTTGAAATTGGTCTGAAAATATGTATTTAAGTGTTCCTTATCACCTCCCGAAAACCCCATTTCAATACAAAGTCACCCATCTGAGATATTCAGTGGTACTTAATATCGTGATCACACTGTATTTACAAGCATTTTGTTTGTGATATTTTTTTTATAAATAATTTGTAATTTTTTTATTCTCTGTCGCTTCGATGACTATTTGAATCCGATTTACCAACGACGGACTTGACGAAAGAATAGCCAACGGAACTCTTGAAAACCTTTCACTTACCTATGTTTTTAATATTATAATTACATATATAGCTACTCCGTTACTGCATTGTGAATTGTAGCAGGTACTGTAGAAATAATTTGTGTGTGGGCTTTGTAACAGATGTCAATGCGGTGGTATAATACTAATCGTGACTTGGAAATAGATGAGATGTTGTTTTGGAGTCGAAGTTTTGCTTCTGTGAGTGATAAATAGTGTTAAATAAAAGTCAACTGCCGGATTCGGCCAAAACATTAGGACGGGTTACAAATGAAGACAAAATGCGGGCAGGCTTAACGTAGCAGACCCAATATGGAAACAGTCTAATCCGTGATTTACACTCCACCTTTCCCTTCTGTCTTTAAAATGTTATTTTGCCCTTCTTTTAGAAAGACACTATCTTTTTAATTCTGGAATGGACTCTGAAATGCATTGGGGTTTCTTCTCCAATACCAAAACGAGTCAACCGTATTTTGTGATTGAAAAAAAACCAAAAGGGTTGAAGAAAATGTTTTTCGATAATGATTGATGAGAGTTATTTGAAATAGAAGATATATTCAAATCCGTTCACCAAGTATCACGTTTATTCAATAATATGTTTTTCTGTTTTCAAATTCTGTTTTTTTTTAAATATTTTATTTGAAAGAACTTATTTTGAGATAAACCTAAGAATATCAGTGTACTTATTTGAATTATTCAAGAATAATAGGGTTAGATACTAATTATTTATTTAGTTGGAGTATCAGGTTATATATCTATGTATTATTTAGGAGTTAATGGCAAGTGCCTACACACTATTCATCTTCGAATAGCTTTATAGCTGCTTAATTTACATTATATTATTGTATAAGAATTTAGAATACAATAGATATTATATTCTAATGTATTTATTAGGTATGTTTTTAAATTGTATTGTTTGTTGAAATTTGACGATTGTTAATAAAGCGTTGGGAAATTAGGTTTTATATTTTCATAAATATTATTTGTATTACTTTGATATTATTTAATCTTTTAATGCCGTTGAAAACAATCGGATAACTCTAATAAAAGCCGTATCACCTAATATGTTACCATATTGATATGGTTTAAGAGGACAATTAATGATCTATTATAAACCTATTTCTTTTAAATGTTATTTTATGTTGGAGAGTATCGAGACTCTGTAGATGAGGTAAGTAGGTGTGTCTTGTGTGTTGTGACATACCTAGTTTATATCTATAGAGGCCATTTATTGCTTTTGGCCCTCGTATTAAAAGGGTGAATGAGTCGTTTTATCAGTAGTCGTTGTCTGGAAGTCTTGGCACCTCTTTTACTTTGACGATTTATCATGAGCATTTTCTACCGAATCCACGTAGTAGTCGAATCGTAAGCAACCATATTTACTATTGATGACTTCCGTTTAAAAAAACAAAAAATATTAACATATTATTATCTATATTATAATGATTATCCATGAGTCATGACTCTATTCGTCATTGTTTAAATTCGATTGTACTAAATCGACATATATTTATATCGCTTTTAGTGTGAAGGAAAAGAAAAAAAAAACTAAATTAAAAATGAGGTGAGCGCTAAGATAAAATAGATTTTAAATTTAAAATAGTATAAAATTGAAATGGCCCCATAATGAACTCCATAAAAAAATACTTTTGATTAATTATTATTATACTTGAATAAATTATAATTTTTATCGCTGTTTGTTATTAATTATTATACTTAGGAGGTAAAAATTGTCAATTCTTAGTACTTTTCAAAATTAATAGGGAACAAAATACTGACATTTGTTAAAAGTTTAATATTAATATCAAAACAATTGTTTGGTAACCTTGGCTACTCAATGATGAGGTACACTAGACTCCTATAGTGTATAACCAAGCGGTATGGAGTATAGGTATGTATTTATTTATTATTATTTTTTATTTGAACGTCAATCGCAAGATTAATGGTATTCGTGTGAGGGATAATATAATCTTTACGCATCCGGAACAAACTTTCACATATCCTATTTATGAAATCTAATTCTGCTTTAATTGCCACTAAAGAGGAAGATAAGTTTCCTCCGGTAGTTCTAATTACTTATTAAATCCAGAGTAAACTGCGTTAATGAATTTCGAGACTACATTTTTTTAATGATATTTAATTACATACAACATAGTTTTTGTTGACTTAATTGTGATGCAATTGCAACGCAATGTATGTGGCTTACCTACCTTAGTATTCGTTTCTGAAATAATATAGTCGTTGAAGTAATAGAGTTTATGTAAATTTTCATACTGTAAGTTTCTTTATCATGTTTAATTTAAAATGTTTCCGAGAAATGTTGTTAGTGTATTGTATAGAATATAAAAATTAACTCTATGTGATGGTTACTGTTAATAAATTAAGAAAATTATCAAAATATAATTTTACAGTCTTGTTAGCTATAACGATACATATTATCTAATGTTTCATATCAAATTAAAACGTTTGAGCTTTCTTTATAGTAACAAATTCGTCTTGATTTTCCATTAGCAAAAGTATGTACCTACTAGGTATATGAGTGTATATAATTACAAATTTGATCATTTTACTTTGAAGACTTAATGTTGATATTTTTTGACTAGTTAATGCAACATTTAATTTTTTACCTCATATAAGTTTAAAATGACAAAATATATTTTATTCCTGCATAAAACATTTTACATTTCTACATTTTAATGTTGGAAGATTATCAATATAACCAAGCGCTTTGCAGTTTAAATTAAATTTCTTTTAATGTTTTAGCAATCTACTTATTTTATTAAATGTTTATGGATATCAAGAAAAAGTTCTAGATAAAAAAGTTTGAAATTTTATTAGAACAATACGAATTTAAATTTGTTAATATTGTTTTTACCATTATTTTGTATCTGAATTCATTATAGTTGATGGGGATTTATTTAATTTTTATAATTTGGTTTAATAAATTTAGGTTTTTCATACTTGTATTGCATTGTATTCATAAAATATTCAGATTTCATTAAATATATATTATAACTATTGATTAAAATTTTTAATGAATGTTTATAATTGAGTTCATTATAACTTATCGACTGTTAAAATATACAATCTATTCCTTTTTTTTTTTTTAGAAGCGTTACGACAATTCAATTATCATTCAATAATTCTCCCTCTTTTTAGCGTTATATAGATATAATAATATATTATCCGTTATATAAAAAAAATATATACGCTATATAAAATATATTTATAATATATATACCAACGTTTTATTTTTTGTATACATTTTCAAATGTTTTAATAATTCATCAATTGTTTTTTAATTCACTTCGACAAATCGATATTTTAATGCAGAATTACATAACCAAATATACATTAAGCTATTTTCGTAATATACCATGTATATTTCTCTGTCACACGTTCACTCTCTCTCTCTCTCTTACTATATTTTTACATCCCCATTCCGTGAACGAGTGGAAATTACATGGTTACATCACATCGCTTTAAATGAGTGGCAAGAGCTGATCGTCGTCGGGGTAGTGGTAGGCCATCTGGTACCGGTATATATCCGGCGATAGAGGGGATAAATAGAGTTTATATGGACGCGCGATATATGTATATATATATATGTTCTATGTTTATGTACAGTGCCTATATAATATATATTATATATATATATATATGTATATATTATACGCATAAATCGATTTGTGGGATTTCGAATCTGCCGTTGCCGCCGTCGTTGAGAATAACACCGCTGGAGGCGAAACATAATCCTGTGCAGTTTACAGATAATCTGACGGCCCGTAATAAATCACATTATACGTTGTGGAAGGCGTTAGAGGTAGAGGTTGCTAGTTCCGCCTTGCCTGTAACGGCGGTATGGGCGGGTAGACGCTAGCGAAGGTGTAGGTTCTGCTGTGTATTGGTCCGTGTGCATTTGACGCTCAGGGCGAATGACAATTTCGCTAACACGCAATTGCCACCGCTGCACTGTGCACTGTGAGATTTACGCGAATTGACGACTTAACGAGAAAATACGTTTTAAAATAAAAAATAAAAATCATACCCATGTATAATGTACACGCATCTAAAGTTACGGTGTGATGGTAGAAAATTCTAAATTACCCCGCCGAAGAGTCGGGCGACTCGCGTTTGGATATGACGTAAGTACCTACCTGTCGCCGTATGTTAGAGTTAGTACATAACGTTTCTGTATACCACACACATACACACACACACACGCACCATTAGACAAATGGTACAGGGTTGGTAGACAGCCTCGTTTTTCGTCCCTATCTCTGGACATGTCGTCGTGATGTATAATATCTATTCGTAGAAGATGAAAATAGAAAAATAAAAACAAAAAAAACAAAAAAAAAAAAAAACCGAAAGTACTTAACCGTTAATCGACGACGTATGTAACACTATTATAGCATTTCTGCTCATGCTGCAGTTTCCTAATATTCGAGTTTAACTATGTGTGTTAGTACCTCCTAATTAAACTACCTATACATAACCTATATAATATATGTATCAAATAATACCAATCTAAATCCCTGTCTTAAAAATTATATAAATAATTTTCATTTTAATAATCGGTGGCTACCTATCCTGACGTATTCCTATCTCAACAAATTCGATTATATTTAATATTTAAAAATGTATACCTACCTCAATTCCCTAATTGTATATATTCCTTTTTTATTTTTTAACAGATTGTTTTAGCATAAATTGTTCAATTATTTTTACCCTAGTTTTTATTATAATATTTAAAGTAGGTAATGCTATATGCCTATATGCACAAGATGTCTTATGTTTAGTTATTGACGAATGAAAATATTTATTTAATACAATGTATACAATTAATAAGTTAATTTAATTATTTATGTCAGACAGTCTAAAAAAATGCTCTTGAGATTCAAATATGGACGTGTTATTGGTTTATTGCATTATTTATATCATTGTATTATATTTTATTGTTTATGAACTTAATATAGGTAACAACTATAGTAACAAATTCGTCAATAAAATTGAAAAATTATTTTTCGAATTAGCCCTCGTATAAATATATGCATTTATATTATTAATGTATTTTTTCGAGCAAATTTCATTGGAACAAGTGCATCCTTTGTCATTTTAAACAAACCTTTAACCTTTGTTTACTACGGATTAGTGAACAAATGTAGTTGACAATGAAATGTTGTTTAATTGAATTACTACTAATTTTTTTTTCATTAGCGAAAATTATTTTATTACTAAAATGGTAGTGTATTTTAGATAAAATATTATGTGTATATCACATATAGTGCGTCCAATAATGTTTGTATTAAAACTATCTTAATATACTTAAAATATACAATTTAATTTTTTTAAATAAACGTTATTATAACCTATTATTATTATTAGTTTTTTCTTTAGTGGACGTTTGTTAATGGAGAAAATATATTATCTTTAAACATTGTCTGCTTTTATATATGGTTTTTTGCTGTCTTGAAGTTTTTCAAAGTATTGAAATTATTGACAGTTTAAAATAAAAGTTTGATTTTTAAAATACATATTATATTATGTATAACATTTATAATAAAATATTGGTATTTTAAATTAAAATTGAAGTTTTTATTTTATGACGAAATACTTTGATTATCTTCAGTATAATGTAAATACTAATAACTGAATCCATCAATATCTACAGGGAAAAGTAAACACTATTTTTACCTTGAAAAGAATTAATGGTTTTGAAAATATTTATTTTACATAATTTAAAGTTGTTATAAAACAACATAATATATGGTAATCGATCATACTTTTTAGTTTTTATTAGTTATCATTTGTTATGTTTTTCCATTTCATTGAATAACAACATCTTTTAATTTCTTATATTCCTAAATAAATAATTTTTCTCAGAATTTTGATCTATTAAACTGAATTGTGTAACTAGTTAATTAGCTTTAAGTATTTCAAGTTTAGATTATCGGAGTTAAGTATACAACGGCACAGAGACTATGATGGTCTTGATTATCCGCTCTTCTATCTATACGTTAATATATTCAATAACTACTCTTAGATAATTGTCTACTCTTTCTAAATTAGATTTTTTACATCACAATTCTCAGAAAACTATTGTGTTTTGGAATATGAAATAAAATAATATGATATCATTCAGAAAATGTAAAAACTTGTGTTCTTTTAAAAATGTTGTTTTATAACGACTTCAAATTATGTATTTAAAAAATATTTTCAAAAATTTAATACTTATTGAAATAATGAGTGTTAACTGTTAAAATATTCACTCAGTTTAATATTAGACTATCAAATAGTATGTGGTTTTTATGGTAGTAATGCAGGTAGGTGTATCAAAATAAAAATAAATATACATAAAAACTTTACCTAGTTATTGTAGTTGAAAAAATAATTGGATGTCACACAAAGGTTTGTTATCTTTATTTATCAAACAGCAGTACAACATGTAACTTGCCAAAACACAGGCTATAAAAATTATAGTGAACAATATTTTTAACTTTTTTGATAATACGAATGTATAAATCATAAAAATGGTTATGATATGTTCTCGAAAATATTCTTTTTTATATTTTTTATAATATGTACTCTGCTTTAAAATTAATTACATGTACTAATAAATTACGACTGATATATGTGTCAACTTGCAATTTCTCTGTTATGTGAGGGACAAATTCAGACGTTCCTTCAATACTTTAAATATTTGCGGAAATTATTGAATAACATTTTTTCTCCTTTTTATATTAAATGTAATGACTAATAATATTAAGATTGAAAGTCAGACCGTCTAATTTTCCAATTTTCCCTTCCAATTTAGCTATGCCGTTTTATTTTTTTTACTCCACTGGTCAGACGAAAACAATATACGTACCTAATAAAAAGTTGATACATTTATATTACGTATTCCTATTAGGAATTTCTTGTTAGATTTTGTTCAGTGTCTATAGATTATAGGTACATTTTGTCGTAATGCAAACATTATCAAGAGAAAATGATTATAATTTTATTTTTATATTTTAAATTTGTATTAGGTATTTCATGGTTATTTAATTTTTCACTCTGTACATTTTTGCAGTATTACATCACATTACATAGATGCCAATACTCAAAAAGTGACCAAATGAAAAAAAAAACAAATATTATATAAATTTTAAATTTTAAAATAAAATTATAAACATTTTCACTTGATTCATTTTAAGAAGGCGACTATGATATAATATGCACATCATTACTCATCACCTGTATATTATTATCTTAGGTATGCATTTCTTAGAACATAAGCACGCCGCAATGATTTATGTTCAGTGGCATCCCTAGACCAATTTCTTTGGCAGGGTCGGGTAGTGGTGGCAAACTCAATATAACATGCCTATTGCTTATATTATGCTTACCTCTTCCCAATTTCGAAGATGCTCCTGGATTTTCAGTGGTATTATATTATCGTAGTCGACATTAGTATAATTCGGTATAGGGTGTGAATCGATTTGTATAATATTCCTCGCGTTACTCAGTGATATGCACATTATATTACCTATGTTAAACTTATTCATAATTAAATATAATTATAATAATTCAAACTGGAACTCATCTTTAAATGTCTATATCAATAATACATCATTTTTGAGCGTCCGAGAAATTTCATTTAAATAGCTTATTATTCAAATGTTAATTCTTGGCTGTAAGTTAACTGCAATTGTGTATTTATTACGATACATTGTATTTCTGTGTAACGATAAACTGAAATTACACCCATCGATCATTATTTGTCAGTAATATAATGATATTAGGTATATTATTTTTATATTATAATGGAGTTCATGGGAATATTTTATTCAGAGTATATTATTTTGTTCAGTATATTTGAAAGGTGATACCGATGAGAATACTTTTAGGTATAACTGCAAAAACAAAATATGACTTTTTGTTTGTGTAAATGTTAAGAGAAGTGGGACCTTAACGTGCCAACGTCGTGAATTATTTTGCGTAAATACCTTATTTATTTCGTATGTTTCAAATAAAACATTTTTTTTTTGAGATTTTGAAATACTTCTGAACAAGAGATTTATCATTAAAATGACGTCGTTCTTTTATCAAGAACGTAATAAACATATTTAATACTAAGTTGATATAGCATACATTATCAATTTTATACTTCATAATGTATATCATATTTCGTATGTCGAAATTATAAATTATAAAAATTATATTATAGTTAATCAACTTAGTCGCAGTATTTAATTCTAATTTCTATATAATTTAATAATATGATAGAAACAAAATCCTTTCTAAATTATTCAAATTATTTATTAATTTTTTTCGTAGAAAATATGGTATAATGATTGGTGTAAAAAGTAATATTTTCTTTAAAGTTTAAAGTAAATTGATAATTGTATTAAATCATGATTTTAATTTACATGCATATATTATTATATTTTCTATATAATATTGATTGGATTTTAGTTGTAAGATATAATTGTATAAAGCTTAGGATACTGAAATAAGTAAGAATAATACAGATTTTAACTGTATAATGGTTTTTTTTTTTTTTTTTTTGATACTTTTTATCATTTACTTTTATTTAAATTTAAGTATTATGACTTGAATTTAAATACACTATTACCTACTAAATACATTCATTAGTATGTTAAAAGTAATTAATTATTATTTATTTATTTCTATGAGTAATTTAAAATTTGTAGGTACTTCTTCTTAAACTTGATTGTAAGAAAAAATTCGTTCATATCCGTTTATGAAAGCAAATGTTTTTCATCGTTTTCAAATTTAATATGAAAATTCACTATTATCCTGTGCACTTAAGAGTTAGAGCCCATATCTGTATCCTCGTGGACCTTTTTTTGTAACATTTTCTGTAATTATTGAAATTTTGATTTATTATTTATTATTTACATTACTTGTATTCGTAAGAAAGAATATTGTGTTGAAAAAAAAATGTTAGGGAAAAATAACAATTTAGTCGTTAAAAATGTTGGTGTGTTTGGTTATAAAATGAAAAGTATATACTATACATTTTACGATCAATTAAAAAAATAATATCATGAAGTATATTATGTTTTTTTATTCTTGTCGTTTTCTCATAATATACTAAGGAATCTGGAATTTAACTCTTTTTCCCTCGGGGCGTCTACGTACCTAAAATACTGTTATTGTTGTACGCATTTAATTGGGTTATTTAAGTTAAAAGTTATTCTAAATAATCTTTTGATCATGCTAATTCCTAACATGCAAAATACCCACTGCAGTGCCTATACATACTATTATTCTGTATTGCGTTATATTATTAACTAAATCTATAGATTTGTATACGCGTAGCTTTCAATTGATCATTTCACCCATACCGATGTTTTGTCGCATCCAGTTTTCCAATTACCGGAGACCGGAGTACCGTGCAGGA
This sequence comes from Macrosiphum euphorbiae, assembly GCA_949089665.1. Classification (NCBI taxonomy): domain Eukaryota; kingdom Metazoa; phylum Arthropoda; class Insecta; order Hemiptera; family Aphididae; genus Macrosiphum; species Macrosiphum euphorbiae. The sequence goes on along the minus strand of CARXXK010000001.1, from coordinate 144,638,368 downwards.
GCCTGGTATAGTGGTATCGCCGCGGAAATGTCGCCGGAAACCGCGGCGATACAGCGAACCCGAAACGAAAGTTTTTTTTGTTTTATCCTTCCCAATAAAAAACTCGCTCACCGCCCTCGGCTGCAGCAGTTTATATATGACGACGACGTTAACCTATTTATGTATAGCATTATATGTGCGTGTGTTATATTACGGCGGTAAACCTCTATACAACCACTACAGTAAATATACATATATATTGTACATTATACATTAAGTATAACGTTGAAACGCAACACACGCGCCGTCGGCTGCGGTGACTTACCGCCGCCACCTCCACCGCCATCGCCACCGAAGCCTTCACCTCCACCGCGCCGACGTTATGCCGTCACATCACGTCGTGTTATATGCAAAATAACGTTGTAATGCTTGTCTGGCGCGGGGCGCGAAGACGCTGCGACGTGATGGCGGCGTGCCACACGCGCGCGCGCGGGGCTGCCGCCGGACGGGTAGCGGCGATGATGAATTATATTCTCCTCGCAACCCCTCTCACAGTTCCTCGCCAGCCTGCCACCTGTCCGTCTTGGGTTGTCCCCTCTCCTAGCCCCTCTACAACCACACGACGACCGAGCGATAATGACGACGGTCATACACACACAGACGTCCGCATGAGCGCAAGGTGGTGTGTATTCGTGGAATAAACGAGACGAGCCTGTTGAAACGGTCTGGCCGGAGGGGTGGAAAAAAAGTAATAATAAATAACTTATCATCTCGAACTTTCGAGTAGATAATTTACCACGTTTTGTGCCAACGCAGACTTCGGGAGCGAAGAAAATTACGTACCTATACACACACCCACACGCACAAAAATACACACCCATGCCTGTATACGTGTATGTGGCTGCGTTAAGAAGCTTCGCGTGACGGTGACGCGTATTTTCCGCGCCGAGAGACGAAAAGTTTAAAAAGGATTTTCTTCCGCCCGTTCCCTTTGTTGAGTTGCGAGTGTTTTTTTCTTTATCCTTTTATGACTTTATATATGTATATATATATATATATATGCTACGATATTAGATCGCCTTTAGTGCGCCGGCCGCATCGATCACGCACCGCCGCCGCATCCGTCAACCTCTGTTCTTGCGTGACTGTTTCTGCGATAAAGATTTTTGTCGGGTCGTAACCCAATATGCCATCTCAGTCCGTGGTATATATAGGTACACACGTACGATGGTCCCGGTACCATTACAATCATCTCGAAGAGGATGGGTGGGCGAGTGTGCCTGGAGCTTTGCAGTTGTATACGGTGGAAGAGATCAGAGACACACACACACTGCTCGAATAGAGGTGTTGGTCACGGCGGTGATCGATCGTTCCGAGATCATTTCCGGTCGGTCGACGACGATGACGACTATAATGTGTTCTGGCGACAGCGCCGCCGGATGTAGCTGGTTGAAAATTATTAGACCTTTGTTCGTTTTTATTACTGGCGAACGTTAACCACACAGACCCGCGCGACAGCGGTGTTTTCTAGTCTCTCGTCGTTGTCGTCATAATAATATAATATCTATAATACCGTGTAGAGGTGAGAATGGATCGATTCGCGACTGTAATATGTATACGTTGATATCCGCAAACCTATCGGTTTGGTGTAATCGCGGCGTGTATTGGCTGCTGGGTTGATGTGCGGGGAGGAAACGCATTGGTGGTTTCCTATTATTGAGATTGACTGTAGGACGTGTAGGTATACGCCAACACATCCGACATCCGCCCCGCAAACGGGGAAACAATATTGTTTCGGCAAAATATCCGGCTGTAATTAATTTTCACGATCAAATATGTGCTATACCGACAAAAATTATGAATACCCTTCGGATGTTTACACAATATGTATTACATTTTTAATAATAATTTAAATATTACACATTTTTACACGAGCGGAAAATGTCAATTGTAAAGAGAATATTGATGTTTGGAAAAATAATGTAAACATCAAAAGTCGTACTTTTTTTTACATTCACACTATGGTGTTGAAAATTAATCGAAAGACATACATTTATATTAAAACTTGAATACAATACACTTGTTAGGTAATGATTTCTATTTTATGGTCTAATATAATAATTAATATTTCGATGGAAATTAATAAAGATTAATGTTTTTTTGTTTTAATTACTCTCTGATATTAAATAACAATACTAATATTGGCATACGGTTTTATGTTACTGATCAATTAGATACGTTGAAAAATATTCATGGGAATTTGATGGCACGCACCTACCTCATTTTCAGACAAATTACCACTCATAATTTATTTTCAAGAGAACTAAGCATGTATAACGGTTGTTTTTATTTTCGCTCATGGCACTCTTCCCGTACGGTTCTGCAAACAACTAATACAAAAAAAAAAATAATCTATTTTATGAGGGGCTGGCTTTTGAAGAGAAACATTCCAATGAATGGGATTAATAGTGATGAAAAAACGCAACATGGTTACTGAATTATATTTTATTTAATTGAAACACAGCAAAATAATAATAATAAAACCTCTAGAATTGTTATAAAAAGTGAATTATTCTGTTGTAACATTTAAATTTTTTTCTGAACGACCAACCTAACCAACGAAATTTTTTCCTTTTTGACCTCGTAATGTTAACGTAATGTTTTTTCTTTTATTTATTATTGATTTATGAATTCATAAATGTATTTCATTTTAAAAAACCGTAAATAATTTAACGTTTCGTTGGTTTTTTTTTAATCAGATATTATTTTATGCGTTATTTACTCAGTTTTGTTTTTTATTGAACACAGTCAAATAAATTTATTTTTATTAATGGGTAACCGTTTTGATGTTTTTCATGTTAATATTTATATTAATACATGGATATCTTGCTCATTCGTGAAAATCGTATATGTGTATTGTATGTTGTTTGATGTTTTTGAAGAAATTCATAGGCAAGTTGTGCTATTTCTTTATGTATTTAGTATTTTATTTATTAGCTGCGTCTCGGAACTTTATGTGTTTGCATATTTCGAGAAAGCTTCATATTAAAAATACGATTTTACACAAATTTGTTTTATAACATAGTGTAGAACTCAAATCAAAAAATGTATGTTGCATAATTGTTGCATCCTCTATCAAATTTAAGTGGTGTAAAAAGCCTTATTCTTGCGTCCTTATGGTAATTATATTTCGAATATTACCTAATATACATTTTCTAATTATTGGATGTTGTTATTTTAAGTTAAATCAATAGTATATTTTTTTTATAATTATATATAATATAAAATATCATACATAAGTATTTTTGCTTATTATTATCCTTTTTCAACCATGCATTTTTGAAGTTTATTTTCATATAAATGTACACTTTATAAAAAAAGAATTGCATATTATTTAAGATTTTTTTTGGTGCACATATTTCTTTGTGTTTAAATGCATAAAGTTCCGAATCCTGGGCCATTTATTATTAATAAACTAAACATACTTTATGAATCTTCTTAAGATTTAACTTAAATAATTCTGTTATAATAATAAATTATAATACCATGTACCTGTAGTCTATAATTATAAACCTGATATAGGTACTTATGTAATGTTCACAATGTATTTTATGTAATAATATTTTTTTGTTAGCGGTATAGAAAAACTAAATTAAATTTACTTGTGTCTTTGTGATGTTCTTCATAAATCAAAAGAATATTAATAGTATTACAATAGCGTTCCTCAATATTCTTCGAACATAATCTTCCTTGGCCACCAATCCCTTCAGGGGATATAGATTTTACTTTACATTTTATTACGAAAGCTCGGAATTCTCCCCGGGATTTTTCGTTTATGCATTTTCCAACCTTTTACGGACTTTAATTTACTTTTATATTGTCATTATTTTTTCACTGTCATCACATTCCGGATGGCAATATTTAGTATTTAGACCATCGTATATGTCAGCCATAATAGTACTAGTCACTAGACTCCAGTAAAATAGTTAATAAGTTTTTATTACTTATTTTTTATTCGGCTTATTAGTTTACCTAATTTTTGCAATAAACTTTATTTCCTTGCAAATGACGGTTCTTATTATTATCAAATAGTTTTATGAAGGTACCTATCATTGCTATAATATTTACAAGTTTTGTATAATATTGTATGTTCATTTTGTCTTGGTTATCAAACCTTGGTGTGCAGTAATAATATAGTTTCTGTATGAACTCGGAACTCCTTGAACTCACTTCGTGTCACTGAATTTTTAATAACAATATATTTATAGCTCTGAAGTATCAATAAAATAAAATAGGTACTTATATACTGTATTTTGAAAACCTTTTAGATTCTGAGCAGAGCGATGAATGTATTTATTTCACAATGATGTGTATTTTTTTATTTGCCTACTTTTGTCTGTCATCACCTTTAGGAGCAGTGAAAATGTTTTGATTTTCAACATTGAGGGTGGTTTCTGGTAGCAAATTAGATCTAGTTGGTTTCTCGAAAGAGGGGGGTAGTACTTTGCTAAATATCCTGAAAAAAAAAAAAAAAAATGATGATTTATACTCAACACCTACCGTACAGCAGAGTGGTTGTCTACCTATATACTTTCCCCCTTTTTTGATACTTACGCGGATTGTAATAGAGTACAAATGTTTATTGTTGTCATATGATTTACATATGTGTTTAAGTAACGGTTAGTGTGTTGCCAGTTAATGATTTAGTGACAACTTAGGCAGCATAATTTATTGACTCGAAATATTATGTTTATTGACCATCAAACGTGTGTTTTTTTACAATTTTAACGTTTAGTTTTTTTTTAAATTTGTGTTTTATTAGACAAAGGAAATCTTAATTTATAGTCTCTTGATATGGTGCTTTTGTATTAACTAACGTTAGTTCGTGTTTAATAGTTCTGTTCTCTGTTCATGGTATATTTTTTATATTTACACAATAATCAAGCTTCAAATTATTTTGCGACTATAATATGATATAATAAATAAATATTTGTTATTAGTTAAATCCTATTATATTATAATCTTGGCGTTACTGGTAAATTCTGTACGACTGAATTTTAATGTTACCGTCGCAGCGAATAAACGATATATTAGTTTAACATTCAAATCATTACATGAATCTCTTTTGAGTACGTTTCTAGAGTATGGAAATGGAACACTTGAATGAGCTCTGAATAATTTCCAGTTCTCTTTATCCTCTCACTTGACTCACGTGTGTAAATGTATAGTACCTACCGTTATCGACACAAAATACTCCACTGCTAATAATATCGAAGACTCCGTTACCGATATAACGTACAAGTTAATATAGGTATAATGGAGTGTAATATCTGCATTAAAAGCAAGTGGTGTTCGATTGATTAATCGTTTAAAAAAAAAAAAACACGTCTCATCTCTGCATTTTATAACGGTATATGAGTGTAGATATACACCCAGTAAACGATATCATTTATACCGATGTTTTAATGAATTTTTTCGTAAAATTCGTTTGTTTTGTTTACTTACCTACCTAGATTGGGTAAGTAGTGATCTGTGTTTTATATTTTTATTCATATTATTAATAATTTTATGGATTTCGCGTTTTGAAGTATATACTACTAACATTACATTTTAATAATTGGAAATTCTCCGATGTATCGAGTGTGAACTATTACAAGTACGCTTTGATGGCAATAAGGTGTCAAACTTTGATAACTATTATTTCGGATGTTCGTGTTCTGTTCTCTGACACGTTCTTCTGTCATACTGTAGATATATATAGCCACGTGTACGTCTTCGTGTTTTTTGTATTATACGATGATGGATGGTATTTCATGTCACGGTGGAGGTCTGTCGGCAAGGTGAATTTCTGACACGGTGTTTCATTAGCATACCTCCGCCCTCATCGTCGGTTATGAGGAGATAAAACAAATGAGCGTATACAAATGGGACGGTATTATTATGTTTGTGTTAAGAAAAAAAAAGCAAGTCGGAAAAATATTCAAAATGTTTTCAACAAGATTTTGGGCGACGTCTTGGAAATTTTAATATATTCTGAGATCATATAGTGGTGTCACGGATCGTATTTCGTTATAAATAGTTTTTTTCTCGTTGTTTTTTTTTCCAGAAATCTGAAATCATTTTCATAAGCATTAAATACTCGTTAATAAATCTGTGAAATGCATCGAAGGGATAAAATAATGTTTCATGTATCGAAATGGATATTTAGTGAAGGAATATAATATAGTGAACGTTGTTCATTTTTAAGTTACTATATTATGGTACTGACAGATGTCATATTTAGGTTAAGATATTACATTGTTTCCGCCGCCAAAGTGTTTGGATTATATTATTTAAATATACGGTTTAGAGATTTTGGAGGTAACTCCGCCTGATGGGCAAAAAACTTTAACTTCCTCAAGTACGGTTCAGTGCTATCGAGATTCCCTCGACTATCGGTTGGAATGACAAGGGCTGACATATTCCGCAGGATTCCACGTTAAACTGGAATCTAATTAAAATTGCAATTATTCGAAAGAGCTGATGTGGTTATCGACCAGAGTCAAAATGGTTCTTGTCAAAGTCATCGCTGTTAATTATATTACTTTATACATGTATGTTTTTTTTTAAGAACTGTGACATAATTTAATGGTGCTAAAGAATGAAATTATTGACATTATATAGAAATGGATTTTAATAATCTTATACATAAATAATATCTGATTATAAATAGGTTATTATTTTTAAATACTCTTATATTATATAGATATTATTTTTGTGGGATGGCGTGAAATTATATTCGTTATAATGTTTTAAAGACGTGATTTTTAATTTTTTACGAACAGTTTTAGAATTTAAAACATCATAAAAACATAAAACTGTTGGCTTTAATATTACGCCGTACACTGCCGGAATCTTAAAAAGGTATGCAAAATATTTCAGAATTTCGGCAAACCATTGCAATGCTTTGTTTTTAAATGTTTTATGCTTTAGATTACTTTAACACTTCGATACCAAAGGTTTTTTTTATCCTGCCTTGAAATGAACTATTAAAATAATGTTTTGAGTTTTCAACATGTATATATAATTAATTTTATAATAATAAAAATCAGATTATATTTTTTACATAATATAATATAACATGCATTTCATTATTAAATATGTAGAGTACAAAGTAGAGATAATGTTTCAATAATATTACCAACGTTTTACAAATTTGATGCCCTCTAACCTGGGTATGATATTGATATAACTACTGTGGGGTAGGTATCCAAAAATATTAGCGTCGAATCAATATTTTGTAGTGTATATCTGCACACAGTGTATATTTTAGTATATTGCCTATCTATGATGATGTTACTAAAATTCACATCAATTTAGATAGCTACATTATCCATTTTAATTACAATTTGTTCAACAGTATACGAGTATACACATATAAGTTAATAATAAATTGTTAAAATATGCATATACAGTATACACTACTGTATAGTACAACTCTACTATACGTTTATTATAAGTAAATAAATTGGTAGAATTTAAATGATTATGGATTATGCGCATGTGCGTCATAATATACTGTGTTGTTACTTTCAGATTTAAAATTCACGTGTGGTACGAATATAATTCTCCATTCAAGTATATAGAGATAGATAATACTACAGTTTTGCATTTATCTTTTTTTTAAATTCGTAAGAGAAGTATATTATATAAATTCACGAAAAACACGTTTGTTTTTACTGTGATTACTGATTACTTATTTAACGCGATAATATATAGAGTTATCATCTATGCGCTTCTTGTGTATTCTAGTAGATGAAAGTATGCCGTAAGTCTAGACGGTTTAATACGTGTTATAATAATACACGTCTAATTAATGGAGATTTAATCATAGATAATAAAGATATGGATAGGACATAATGGTCTTATCAGTGGTCTTTGAGGGGAACACTTGAGGCCAAATATAAAGTATACCTATATCGAGTATCGACTATCAATCGCGGCTATAGATAAAGGAGCCTCAATTGCCTCCCCTTCGGAAACTTCGGCCTTAAATATATTTAACATAGGCGTGGCCTATCCATATCTTTATTATCTATGGGTTTAATGTGATTCAACTGACGACTTGCAACAGGCAACCACTCTAACTGTACATTAGGTGACGAGTGGTGTACCTCATCATTGTATAATTTTTTTTTTTTTTTTCCCGGTTACTTAGCAAAGTACTTCCTCTCTCGAGGAACCAACTAGTTCTAATTTGCTACCAGAACCACTCTCAATGTTGAAAATCAAAACATTTTCCCTGCTCCTAAAGGTGATGAGTGATGACATACAAAAGTAGGTGAATAAAAAAATACACATCATTGTAAAATCAATACATTCATCGCTCTGCTCAGAATCTAAAAGGTTTTCAAAATACAGTATATAGGTACCTATTTTATTGTATTGATACTTCAGAGCTATAAATATATTGTTATTAAAAATTCAGTGTCACGAAGTGAGTTCAAGGAGTTCCGAGTTCATACAGAAACTAAATTATTACTGCACACCAAGGTTTATTATCTTATTATTCGATATTTACAATACATGTACTCCAGAATTTGATATCATATAATAATTAGTGATGGCCATATTGCCCGTATGCTTTTTTTGTAATTTTAATTTATGTATTATTATTATTATTATTATTTTTTCAACACATTTTAACTATGGTTATGTTTTTTTTTTATTTAAAACGGATTGTTACTTTACCTATTTCTATGAAACGAGTTGTTTATATTGTTGAAAGTTTTTCCGGGGTTAATATGAGTATAGTTTCTGTCTACGTTTTCTCTGCTTCGTTGACAAAGTTTTTATATATCAGTTGAAAGTTTAAAAACATTGTACCCAAGTATTTTGTAACTTTATTTCCTTAATTTAATTTAATTTTGGAAAGCTAGAATTCTTGCTGCCAATTCAAAATTGCTATTTTACAAAGTATTTTTGTATAGAAAACTACGTTTAGGTTAGAGTATATAGGTATTTCAAACACGGTATTGCTGATTTGTGATATTGCTGATAAGTATAGGTTAGGTTAGTTTGAACCACATAACACACATACACATACCTTACTAATGATTAAGTGACGAATTCTTGCGATTAATATTATTTGTAAGACTCCTAAATTATAGTATAATATAAGGTATAGTATTTTTTGTTCATATATGTATATAATATTATTAAATTGTCATGTAGTTTCCTATTTAAAGTATAAATCTAATAATATCGTATCGCATATATATAGGTTTTCCTTTTATTGTCTGTCTGGTAGCTCGGTTGAGTTTTCCCGGTTTTGATAATGCCTGTCGTTTTGGTTTTTGTATCACGTTCGTAAAACTAGGTGCCTTATCTGTACGTCGTGTCACGTATATCTGCACAATTTGTGGTCGCGGAAATTGCGAACGCGAACGCGATGTTCACGACCTAGTGAACACAGCGGCCTTTTTTTATACTGTTGCTGTCGTGCATATTATAGTGTTCCAATAAATCAATATGAAGACAAATTAAACTTGAGCTTCGGCACACAATGTTGGTACCTATATGTATTTATATATATTATATATTATTTTATATCACGAAATTCTGTATTAATTTTGCAACCACAGTTTCAGTCTGTACTCGATATGAACACATTATTATATTTATTTGTTAACGTTTTCGTCTGCCGGATTATAATATTATTATTTATAATATAATACATGACGTTAATTTATTATAGGTACACTTTTGCATAAATATATTTTACGTTCTGTTTAATAATTGATAATTATTGTAAAAACGAAAAAAATGTAATTTCATATTGATTTAATATTTACTATACCTTTTGAATTCTTAACATTGTTAAAAAATAGTTAATTCTTAACGTAACTAGCTAAATGACTAATTGTCTCGAACTAAATTCATATTTTTTCCTATGCATCGCTATTTATCTAAATTTCGGCTTAATTATATAATTGGTTAGAACATTTAGAACGAAGTACAATTTATCATCTCTGTGATTGATATAAGTTTTCATATTCACTCATTAAATAACGAGTTTAGATTCCGATAATTGGCGATAAAACAATTATTATTTGATTAGCGACAAACACAGGATTTTGTTAACCAGATGTTGCACTAATGTGTTGTAGTCTACCTCACGGATTACGGCTAATTACCACGTTTAAATCTGCTGGAGAGAATAGACAAATGACATCGTTGGGTTCCACTATCGTAACGTCGTTAACGCTCCCGTAAGCCTAACACTATACGAAGCAGATTTGCTTGTAGATATACAACTTATCCTTTGTATTGTTCAAATCATTTAACTCACTTTGTATTAGGTATAAAAAAAAAGTATCCGGGCGTTTTTGCGGGTGTTTTCAATCTCAATTGATTGCAAATCTAATTTGTATTTTAGAAAACCTATATTATTTCAAACTTAATTAAAATAAAATAAAGTTAAAATGTGTTCTCTTTTAGATATTAATTAAATTTAAATTAAAAATTAATTTTATCATGCAATATATATATATATTATTTATGCACATAAAGAGTTAAAAGGCATATACCTAATAAACTTTGAGACACTGTTTTTTTTTTTTTTTAAATTATGAATGGAAATCCAAATTTATCTAATTAAAATAGCTTGAAAATATTAAAATGCCTATATTACTTTTTAACTTTTTTTACCTACGTTAATTGTATTTGTCAGCGATCTTTAATAGGTACATCTCTACAGTGCTCTATAGTTTGGTATTTTGTCTTGACTTGGAATTCTGATTATTTATTTAAAGTTAAACAGTCGTTCAGTCTCAGTTATTGGCTGATGCCCAAAAGTATTTTGTCGTAACATACAAATACACTCAGTTCCATTCCGCCCCTTTGAGGAGGGTACAATTGGCTTTCAAAAAAACATCCAACGACCATATTAATATAAACGAGAATTTCGTGTACATATATCTAATGGAAATTTCCGTAGAATAAATTGATAGTGACGGAAATGTTAGTAACGAAAGCAAGTTAAAATCAAAACAATAAATACAAAATACACAATTTATTGGTAACAATAATTTTTTATACATAGTTTTGAGGATTTGCTGATTTTAAAATGCTGACTATTTTTGCACGGTGGTTTATCTTCCTTTTATTCTCGTTATTATAATTTAAACTTGTATTTTCAATTTGTAATTTCTAACAACAATGTTATTTTATGTATATGGTCAGCCTGAAGCTATTGGTTTATGTGGTATCCTCTCAATTCAACGTCCATGTATATTTGTCCAATTTAAATTCTATAAAGTTATGTATTTATTCAGCACCAGCTTTGTATTACAAGATAGCAAAATGACAACGATTGTACAAACCGATATTGTATAAATCAGCCTTATGTGATTGCTATAGTTTTCTATAATGTTCAATACTTGATTTATTCTTTAGGATATCAGATGATCATCTTACTAATATTAAACTCAAAAGAGTATATATATATATATATATATATAAAAAAAAAATAGTTAAAAACCAAATACATTTATATATATATATACGTATAAAAAACTAGGGAGAAATTGACAAAATAATCCAAACAATAATTATAGAGCTATTGAGTTCAATAAAATATATATGGAAAAAAAATTATAATTGCCATATTTATTTGATACTAAATTAATTCTTAGTTTAGATTCTGAGTGAAGGAATGAATGAACATATAGTTTTTACAATGGTGTGCGTGTGTTTTTTTAGTCTATGTACACGTTTTTTAATAGACATTATTCTTTGATCTTTAATTTCGAGGGTGGTTTCTGGCACCAAATTGGATCTAGTCGATGTTTTTGAAATAAAACTGGAAAAAATTAAAGAAAAAATTTAATTCGTCAATATCACGAATGTTTGAAAATTATACAATTTAATAGCTCTGAATTAAAAATGTTATACAAGGTCAATCAGAAATAGTTTTTACAGAAACCTAAAAATCTCAAAATGCATCTACGTACACAATTATTTGTTTTATTTATTTAGATATATTTGAGTTCAAACCTTGACAAATTGGATATTTAATAATAAAAATAAAAATTGTAAGGACACGAAATTTCTAGTTACTATGAATATTAATATTTACTATACGTACCTACACAATAAATTTTCTAAAGTATTTAGATTAATTTTTAAGGTATTTAAACCACTAACCTATTGCACCAGCTATACGTCGGTCGGTATTGACTTATAAGTTATTAACATCCAGTTGTATTATTTTAAATACTATTATAATACTTATCATGTAATATACCTGATTTGTTTTTGGCCAAAATTATTTTAACCTACCGTAATACACTTAAAAAAATAAATTACTAATATCGTAGTATAAATATATATAAGACAATTCTACTAAGAAATATAGGCTGACAGACTGCAGGTTCCGCTCAGAATATATGGCTTGAATTGCTTTGACCTCAAAGTTGTCTATAAAACATTTGTGATAATTTGGTGTTACCGAAAATCAAACATATATAATAGAGTATGGACAGACCTAGTGTTTTAGTTTTAAATTTAATAATAAAAAAAAAGCAAAATTAAGGTTACCTGAAGTGAAAATGTGAAGGACGTGGAGTCTATTACTATACTTACTACGCATTATCAACGTATTCAGATGTGTAATGTCGTAAACTACACGATTAAAATATACTTTTGCAGGTACCGAAAAAAAACTAAATAAATATTGATTTTGTGTTAGTTAAAATAGTATTTAGGAGTGATTCTGACATCTACTTATAACATTCACAGTTAGGGGCATGTTGTGTATATGTTTGTATTAATGAAAAATGTTGAAACTATTATTCTAAATATCAGTTTTGTTGTAAAATAATATTTTATTTTATTGTTGAGTTGTCAGGAAGTGCAGGGATCCGTTTGGACTAAAAACAATAATACATATTTGGATTAATTTTGGGGACCCTTTCAGATCAAATAATGTTTCTCGTCAAAACCTACCTCACGACTCACGAGCAACCAGAATTTATTACAATATTTTCACCATTAGTTTACAGTCCGTACATTAATTTATTGGAGAGTCAGTAGCTGTATTATTTTTACAGCTATTGACTTTCCAATTAATTTACATACTGTATAATATGTTGTTTAATGATAAAATTTAAATTAACATTACGAGTAATTTATTTTATATTTTGTATTTAGTGTAAATTATTTAACAAATATATAATATGTAGTAAAATTCCAGCTATAGTTAAAACCATTGTATATTCCATGGCACCATATTACCACTATTTATATATGTAGCCGGTAGGTTGTATAATATTATGTCTAGATATTTATGCACACAAGTTACATATATTTATAATTATTTTGTAATTTAATAAATGAATATATTATATATATTTTTCAAAATGATTTTCGATAAATCATTTATTTAACGGAATATATTGTGTGGTTCGGGGCGCTTGCTTATGTGAGTCGGATACAGTTGACCAATAATCAAAATTGATAATATTGATAATTAAATACTTGTATCTGCCCCGGTATTAAATATATTGTTACCTGTTGGAGCTGCGTAATTACAAGTTTTTTTTAAATTTTTTGTTTTTAGTATTATTTATAATGGTGTAAAAAAAAATGAACCGGCATCGTTTCGATTGCAATTGACGTTGAATCTTTCGTATCAGACACATTCCTTGGGTACTTCTATACACCTGTATTGTATTATACGACCTTAGGTTCGCTTAAAATATAAAAAGTGTAGGTATTATATTATGTGAGTAGGTACTTATAAACACAAGTCACATACATTTATAATCATGTATAATTAAATAAATAAAAATATAATATCATTATATTATATTAAATATAATATAAATCATTTATTTGATCCAATATGTGTGGTACGGGGCGCTATTGCTTATGTGACGGATGCACTTGCCCAATAGTCAACCGATGACGGCTGTTCTGTGGACCAAATTAAGTTACATTCAACACCTTGGGCATCGCAGTGATATTACCTGAAAATGCATATTCATACCTCTGGCTTATAAACAAATCGTGCACAATAATACATACATGATATATATGTATACTGTTTAGGTATATCACATTCATATCGTTACACCGTTACAAAATCGTCATACAGCTTTGCGTTACTTGATCATCATTTCACCATAGTTTTCCTCGGGTTTCCCAAACCTATGACTGCACATAACATGTTCTAATATTTAAATACCTACCAAATAACAATTATTTATAATTAAATACTTGTATCTGCTGCGGTACCTACTATATATTGTTACCGGTTGAATGTGTATTTTAGATTCTGAGCGGAGCGATGAATGTATTGGTTTTACAATGATGTATGTTTTTATATTTTTATATTTTTATTTATATTTTTATTTATATTTTTATTTATATTTTTATTTATATTTTTGTGTCTGTCATCACGTTTTGGGACAGTAAAAGTGCTTCGATTTTCTTCAATAGTACCTTTTCTGATAGGAAAGTGAATCTAGTTGGTACTTTGGGGGGTCAAAAGTAAACATTTTCCAGTAGTTTTCACAAGCGCCGGGAAAAACAACATAAAAATTAAGGAAAAACGGGAATTTTTAAGCAAAATCGATTTTCCAAAAAATCGAATTTGGTTATTGGTGTAACTTTAAAACAAATGACCGTAGATACATGAAATTTTCACTGGTTGTTTATATTTGTATTTTCTATACACGATAACATTTTCAAAATATTTTGATTTATTTTGAACTGTTTAGGGACATTTTCATTTTTCATTTTATTTTAGTTTTTTTTCTAGAAATATCAATAAAATTTTATTTGTTGGTTGCGAAAGCTTGAAAATTTAATAGAAGGCTCCTAATATGTTGTTTCAAAGGCAGATGAAAAATATTAAAAATCCTTAGTCACAATTTTTTTTTATAAGCATTTAAAGTTCAAAAATTGACAAAATATGGAAAAATCACGAAAATTAGCAAATTATTTTGAGTTAAGAATTCGTAAAAATTTTTCTTTTTAAATCTAAGATTTGAAAATGAAACACAAGATTCCTTATAAGATTATCTACCTTTATCAATAAAAAAATCTCTACCGGACAGTCAAATTAAATTTTTATGAGCGTTTGAAATTCAAATTTTTACAACATTGGATTTTCACTCGATTTCTCATGTAGCGATTTCCTTATTTTGTTGTAATTCAAAAACGAATAACTGTAGATACATGTAAATTTCACTGAATGTTTATATTAGCATTTCCTATACACCATACAATTTTGAAAATATTTTGACTCTTTTTGAGCTGTTTATGGACATTTACAGCTTTCAATTTTTTTTAGTTTTTTTTTCTATAAATATCAATAAAGTTTTATCTGTTGGGCCAAAAAGTGTAAAAATTTAATACAAGGCTCCTGATATATTGTTACAATATCAGTTGAAAAATATTAAAAATACATAGGCACGATTTTTTTTTATAAGCATTTAAAGTTGGAATTTTGACAAAATTTATCAAAATCTCGAAAATTATCAATCGTTGGAATTAAAAAATTATAAAATGTTCAGTTTTTATAACTAAGAGTTGAAAATTTAAAACAAAGATTCTCTTAAATAATTCATACTGTAACCAAAAAATCTAAAAAATATATAAACACACTTATTTTTTACAGACATTTTAATTTCAAATTTAGACAAAATTTCATATTTAAACCAAGAATTACGATTTTAGTTATTTTGTTGTGATTGAATAATACTATTCGTGGGTACTTGAAACTTCTAAAGTGTACTATTATATATCTATGATAGTATCACGGTTTTTGTTGATGTATAACGCGTTATAAGTATCTAATGGATATTGTGATATGATTAATTTGGAATTTATTATAGGTACCTATTATAGGTAAATTTTTTGTTTAATACCATAGATATGTATATAATATGCCTTATACATAGACTGACATACCATGACCGCTCAGAATCGTTTTTCTTATACAATGATATTATATCATTGAATTCAAATTTAATACCATCCATTATACAGTGACCCACTTGTAACCTACTGTACAGCAGAGCGACACCCACTTGCCCACCTTTTTTTGTTTACATTTATTGTTTCTAAAATGCAAAATGGTGTAAAAATAACGAATAAACCGGAATCGTGTATTTGCAGCAGTTTGCATTTACCGGGGGTTGAATCCTTCGCTTCAGAAACATTCCGTTGGTACTTACCTGAAATATATAAGACTTTAGGTTCACCTATATACAAGAAGAGTAGGTAGTTTATGTAATTACTTACGCACATACTTACATTTATTAATTATGTGTAATAAGTAATAAAATGTGCACATACTTGATATGTATGTATATATTTATCAAGTTTATCTCGTTACAGTGTTACACTAAAAATCGTCATATATAGCGTGGTGTTACGTAATAATTATAGTTCACCAAAGTTTTGCCCAGGTTCCCCAAACCAGCTACGACTTCGCGTGTTCTAATATTTGAATGGGTACTAAATAACAATTATTTATAATTTAATATGGACTTGTGTCTGCTGCGGTACATAATATTATTGTTACGGATTGTATGTGTGCATTTTTTTTAATTATTAATTTTTGTTTTTTAAATGTATTATGATGTAAAAATAAATAAACCGTATTCGTGTCGTTTGCATTTCCCGGACGTTGAATCCTTCGCATCAGACAAATTCCGTAGAAATTTACCTGTAATTATAATAATACGACTAGGTTTACCTTTATAATAAAAGAATATAACATTGTTTGTGGGTGTATGGAATTTTTTGTATTTTATTGCATTGTATATTGAACGTGCGCTGTGCGTAATACGATTTTCAGGTCATAAAAACACCGTGAAATCGAATAACATGTTAACAATAGTCAGTACTGCTACCCCAAATGTGTTTGATAGTATTGTTTTGATTATGCCCTTTTTTTACTCCCACACGTTTCCTGTGAATTCAATCACTATTATATTACACCGTGTACCAGAATGCAAGAATACGTATGGAGTCATTTCAAGAATCTGCGCCAAGCGTTTACTTTCCCCATTAATGACAACCAATAGTTTACACGTTGTTCGATTCGCACACTAATTCGTTGCGATGAATACTTGGTATTTTCTGTTTAGCTTCGTCTAAAGTTCTAAACTCACTTACTGAAACGATCATCATCGTTCGCATCAATATTAATGTATTAAAAGCTCTGTGAAATACAATCATATTTTCAAGTTTGTCTTTGTATTTTATTACCGAGAAGAAGATATAATATAGGTAATATAATATAATATAATACTAGTAATACCGTGGAGTTGTAATAATGTGTTTACGATGTATTATTATGATATTCCAAGAATAATAAATATTATGATATTGCGAGTTGAACATACACCCTTGTCAAGATATCACTTTTTGCTTTAAGTTTAATGTTTAAACAAAATTTTTTTTTTTCATTTCTTTTTATAGTTGGTATATTTTAAAATTGCTGTCAACAAACAAAATCAATTATTTTTAAAATTACGATGTTTGGTCGATGATTTGTAATAACAGTATTATAGTGGTTATAGTTAATTATTTTTAATGATGCTAAATTCCATATGAAATAATACTTTCGATTCCTCTAATAATTTTATTGTGTCTCGTGTAACTTTGTACTCTTGTATCATTTTTGTAAAGTGTTCTATTGTACTTCTTCCATATAAACACCTTTCTTTATATTTTATTTTGTGTTATTTTGTACTTGAGTAGTATAATATAGTAATAAGTATCTGTAAAAAGTTCAAACAATATCGGCGTAAAATGACAAAATGTACTTACTTTAAACTATTGAATTTGTTTGAAGTACATAACTTTATTATAAAAAAAACTAAAAAGCTGCAGTTTAGTGGAACAATGTGCTTAAATTTTCTGTAAAAACTTACCTAAGACTCTTTTTTGTTTGAACTTAATTCTGTTTCTTGCCATTTTGATTGTTTGAAAAATATTTAACAACTGATTGTTCTTATAAGAACATAATATGTGACTTTACATTTTGTAGACATTTCAGTTGTTTTCATACAAATACATTAGTTTAAATTGTTGACTAGATAAATTGAACTTTAAAAAGGTGGGCAAGTGGGTGTCGCTCTGCTGTACAGTAGGTTACAAGTGGGTCACTGTATAATGGATGGTATTAAATTTGAATTCAATGATATAATATCATTGTATAAGAAAAACGATTCTGAGCGGTCATGGTATGTCAGTCTATGTATAAGGCATATTATATACATATCTATGGTATTAAACAAAAAATTGACCTATAATAGGTACCTATAATAAATTCCAAATTAATCATATCACAATATCCATTAGATACTTATAACGCGTTATACATCAACAAAAACCGTGATACTATCATAGATATATAATAGTACACTTTAGAAGTTTCAAGTACCCACGAATAGTATTATTCAATCACAACAAAATAACTAAAATCGTAATTCTTGGTTTAAATATGAAATTTTGTCTAAATTTGAAATTAAAATGTCTGTAAAAAATAAGTGTGTTTATATATTTTTTAGATTTTTTGGTTACAGTATGAATTATTTAAGAGAATCTTTGTTTTAAATTTTCAACTCTTAGTTATAAAAACTGAACATTTTATAATTTTTTAATTCCAACGATTGATAATTTTCGAGATTTTGATAAATTTTGTCAAAATTCCAACTTTAAATGCTTATAAAAAAAAATCGTGCCTATGTATTTTTAATATTTTTCAACTGATATTGTAACAATATATCAGGAGCCTTGTATTAAATTTTTACACTTTTTGGCCCAACAGATAAAACTTTATTGATATTTATAGAAAAAAAAACTAAAAAAAATTGAAAGCTGTAAATGTCCATAAACAGCTCAAAAAGAGTCAAAATATTTTCAAAATTGTATGGTGTATATGAAATGCTAATATAAACATTCAGTGAAATTTTCATGTATCTACAGTTATTCGTTTTTGAATTACAACAAAATAAGGAAATCACTACATGAGAAATCGAGTGAAAATCCAATGTTGTAAAAATTTGAATTTCAAACGCTCATAAAAATTTAATTTGACTGTCCGGTAGAGATTTTTTTATTGATAAAGGTAGATAATCTTATAAGGAATCTTGTGTTTCATTTTCAAATCTTAGATTTAAAAAGAAAAATTTTTACGAATTCTTAACTCAAAATAATTTGCTAATTTTCGTGATTTTTCCATATTTTGTCAATTTTTGAACTTTAAATGCTCATAAAAAAAAATTGTGACTAAGGATTTTTAATATTTTTCATCTGCCTTTGAAACAACGTATTAGGAGCCTTCTATTAAATTTTCAAGCTTTCGCAACCAACAAATAAAATTTTATTGATATTTCTAGAAAAAAAACTAAAAAAAAATGAAAAATGAAAATGTCCCTAAAGAGTTCAAAATAAATCAAAATATTTTGAAAATGTTATCGTGTATAGAAAATGCAAATATAAACAACCAGTGAAAATTCAATGTATCTACGGTCATTTGTTTTAAAGTTACACCAATAACCAAATTCGATTTTTTGGAAAATCGATTTTGCGTAAAAATTCCCGTTTTTCCTTAATTTTTATGTTGTTTTTCCCGGCGCTTGTGAAAACTACTGGGAAATGTTTACTTTTGACCCCCCAAAGTACCAACTAGATTCACTTTCCTATCAGAAAAGGTACTATTGAAGAAAATCGAAGCACTTTTACTGTCCCAAAACGTGATGACAGACACAAAAATATAAAAATATAAAAATATAAAAATATAAAAAAAAACATACATCATTGTAAAACCAATACATTCATCGCTCCGCTCAGAATCTAAAATGAAAACTATTAAGATTGAGTATTTTTATATTTGTAATTAAAAAAAAATATTTGTGTTTTATTTAATGGTATTTTTATTAGATACATTTCAATTTATAATTTTGTTAATAAGTGTTAATTAAATAGTTACTTATCTTTTTCATTTAAGACATTTTTTTTTATTTTAGTTTAATATATCGACGTAAATGTGCCCAATTAAGAGTAGGTATTTACTATTTAGTTCGTATATTATTTAAAATTTTGTTTTATTAAAATATAACAAACTATTTTCTTGTTTTAAAGAACATTTTAATAATAATTATCATGTAATTATAAAAGTTTCTGATTTGAATTAAAAAATACTTGATTAAATATACTTGAGGCGTGCATTGTTATTTCGATGTAGTATTAATAGTATTTAAATATGAGAGAAATAAATGCACAAGTTTGGCATCGGTTCTCCCAGTTACTTTGGTTGGAATGGTTCTATAGGTTTATGTAATTTAACCTTTAAAACTAATGAATTGATAAAATTATGTGACTTTATTTTTTACAGTAACTAGTTAGTCATTTTCGTTTTTTTTTGTTTTAGTGTAAGAATTGTATCATTTTATATAAGTTGGGTTAAATAGAAATATCTAGTCGACTATAGCCGACTAACCACTACAATCCATGCCATGAATTACTATTATTGAATAGTTTCTTTAATCAAGCCAATCATGCCATTTTATGTATCACTCCATATATTGTGTTTACTGTAAAATATTTTATACAGATTGTACAAATAAAATAAATATGAAAAAAAATAGCAATATCAATGGGGGGGGGGGGGGTTTAAAGATACCATACATTTTAATTTGCAAAGGAAACTGTTGAGATTTTTTGATAGTGTGTCAATGGTCATATACATTACACCGAAGATACTAGCGATATTTTTATATTATATTTTGTCTTAATAATCTAATGTTAAATAGGTATATGATTATTATTTGTAAATATTATATTAATTATCTTCAGTTTAAAAATAATAGTTGTAGTAAAATACCTAAATAGGATTGCAATAGATTTGATAAAGTATTTAATTTAATAAATTAAGCGTTCATAATCGTATTGTTAAAAAGTCCGTTCTCAATTGTATTTTACCGGTCCATACGAACCGTTTAGAAAGGGATTATCCCTGATTTCAGTTGTTGTCTCGAAAATGTTTCAACAGAACTCTTTTTGTTACGTTATACAAGTACCTACCCTTCCTTCTTATTGTTATTTCTTTACCTTATTTTAATTTAATAAAATAGAAAAATACTTGGTCAGAAAATATTTTTATTTTTTAGGAAACATAAACAATTTTTAACTGACGATAATATAGGTACTGTTAAATTAGATATGAAAGTCGGTTTTAACATTAAATAGCTTATATTATTTTCTATAATATGTCTGTGAACAACAATTCAGAAAGATTTGCATCATATATTAATTATGTACTTAATAACTATGCAGACTTTCGTGTATGAACTGTGTTTAAAACCAAATATTTGATTTTGGAACTAAGTTTAATTGAGATATTTAAAATGTATACCTATTATAATGTTTTATAATTAAAAAAAATATATATATTTATGTTACAATTACACAATACCTATGCTTCATTTTGGCTTATCGCCTGCGTGTAACTTTGATTTATTTCCATTCAGCTACTTTACGCTTCTAGTGTTCATAGAATTTGCATTTAAATTATACTTGAAATATGCTTAACTCGAAACGGTTAAAAAAATGTATACCCAGTGTTTTTTTACTATAGTATGTAATGAAAACAAATACCTGACAACACGAGATAAAAGATTGAGTAAATTGTTTTGTTTCTAATCGTGTTCCACGTGCGGTACACATTTTCATCCATCACTATATACATTACACAGATATATATACGAGATCAATACAAGTGTGTGGTGTAAAAAATTCCCTATCGAGTGAAATGGATATTGTTTTATTATAGCATCAAGCGGAATGGAATATGAATTCGTACGGAATCTAAAGCATATAATATAATATATTTATTTGTATTGTATGCATAAAAAAAAACAGCGCGGACCATATATATCTATTTATCTATGTATAGATTTCTCGGTGTAAGGCAGCTCGTTATTATACAATTTTGTATCGTTCCCGCAGAGAATAGGACACGACTGTTAACTTAATCCCATGACCCTCGGACTTATCGACGCCGTAAACGGTGGTTTGTACCTATATACTTACGGGATGGCTTATAAGTTATAATGTGTCAACGGGGTTGACCCGCACAACATCGTTGTACGTAGGATTCGCAGGACGCGCGTGCATAACAGTTTATATTCATATCTATACCTTTAGGGTAGATCGAGAGAAGTCGACGCTTGGGGTTGGTCTCTATTATTATTTGATTTTAAAAATGCATCAATAAATCTAGTATGGTTGTTGGTTCTCGACAATACACTTAGAAATATATTGATGTTTAGAAGTTAATAATAGGTATATTAATAAAAATGATTGTCTAATAACACGTGTGTGCTTGTATTATCAATTTATCTTTATCATTATTGTTTGTTTATTATATTACGATTGAGTCAACGCCGTAAACAATATATAAGGCGTATCTACAATTCTTTAAAATATTATTATTAATAATTACTTAGGTACCTATTAAATCATTTATTCTACAGTGATTGGTAGGTACTTAAATAGTACTATAGTAAGACAAACTAGACAGAGTTATTCAATAGATTTATTTGATATTTTTAAAATTTTATTCAGCAAAACTTAAATATAGTGCTCCATTGCAATGTCATCTTGAATGATGTCTGTTCCCGCGAAATGTGTTTTGCCTCTTGCAGTATAGACGGGGTTGAGTGTAGCATCCTCTTATCCTCTTAAGAGAATTCTACCCATGTATTTGTTGTCTCCGTCTTACAAACGTAAAACATATCAAATTTTGAGTTCAAAAAAACCAATTTTGTATTGCAACATGCATAAGCAAAATATTAGCATTTTTAATTTGTGATATTGTACATACACTTGTTTCGAAATAACTAGAAATACAACACAAAATTGGTTTTGCGCTGAAGTCAAATATGATTTACTGATATATTTTCGTTTGTAACACGGAGACGACACATATGCATAGGTATAGCGTCCTTTAAACAGGTACCTATAGTCGTCTTGCACCGCTTTTTCTTACCCATATAATATATCTGTGTATATAAACTGGTTTCACCAGGTTTTCGAATCGTTTCTGTAGCAAACGCGTGGTATTAGTGTGTGGCGCGAAGGGACTGCAGCCGCCGACCAGATCCGCAACCCACCGAGAGGGATCTGAGATATTTGTGTCCAGACGGGTGATTTCGGATGACGATTGTGCGGGGGTGTGGTTACCGTGGTTAGAATAAGGAAAGAGATGGGTATGGAGTGGTGCCGTGACTTCGCGAGCTAGCCGGCCGGGTTAATTTATTTCCCGGGTCCGCCGCCGTGCAGGGGCTGGAAATGTGTGTCGTTCGTGAATCAGGGCCGACCCACCCCTAAAACTGGATGGCGCAAGTCGGCGCTTAATTAAGGCGGCAAAACGAATGCCGCGTCACCCGCTCGCAGGGTGTCGTCGGAAACGCGCGGTGCGGTAAACGTCCGCTGCCCGAGCGCCTTTCTCGAACGATTTTATCTCGTTATGTTATTAGCTATGGCCCCGGCGCTCGCTTCTCGACCTTTGTGCACAGACACGGGACGAGAAGACCGCGTATACATGTAAATAAGTACCTATTTAATAATATTTCAATGTATAGGTACGCAGGTATACGCAAGATGACGGACGGTCAGGCGGCTAAATAAGGCTATATGTACAGAGCCGTATATGGGTTTTAGTTGGCCCCTCAACTGCATCCCCCGAACGTGAATAATATATACATAATAATAATATATACCTATATACTGCAACTGGTCCGCGGTCCGCCGACGGTTTTCTACTTTTAAGCGAATTGAATAGGTTATACCTATTTAATATTATGTACCTATATATATATATATATATTATACACCTCGGCCGAGAGAGGATAATGCGATTTATCGGGTCTCGTTCGAAAATAATCGAATTAACTGCGGACCCGCCGCCGCTGTATATCCGCGAAAACTCCTCCACACCCCACCTACCAATCAAAAGCCCGTTTGTACAGCATGATTTTGGGGGTGGTGTATGTAGGGGGAGCAGTGTGGCAGTCACGGCGCCCTGCCGTCGTCGACTGACAATTTTCCGGCGCTGGCGGACAGCGAATGGTTTAGTCCGTTTTGATCAAAGACTTTGGCGGTGTCTCCTCCCCTATATTCTGACCTTTCTATATATTCACACTCGGCGCGTGTCGAATTTTCAATTATTTTTCCTCGTGCCGCCGTGTCGCAAACCACTTTTTGCCGAACATTTCAATATACGCTGTACGAGAGGAATCACACGCGTGTTATTATTATTGCCCACCGATTTTCCACCCTCGCCGAATCCAAACCATATAGTATAATATTGTCGTTGGTATTAGTTTTGTTTGTGTAAGATTTAAATGCCCGAGTACGTCCCATGTCTGAAGTGTGCTTACGTTACATGAGTTCAAAATGTATGTTACATGCTAAAACTGTGTATAATATAATCAATGGTAAATTTTATATTTTTTTAAATTTAATATTCAATTAAAAAATGTTTATCTAACAGTACCGCGGAATGTCCAATACAATAAGTATACTGTTTTTTTTTCATTTCACGTATGTATATAATACGAGTAAGCGGATATAATATATAATAATAATAATCTAATTGTGCGATAATTCTGTTATTTCACTACCTGTACCTATTTCAATTACTCTTAACATTTAAAAGTTAGATATATTTTCAAGACGTTGTTTAAATTATAATTATTATTCCGATAAATCTGAATATTATAGCAACTGAATTGTATCCGGAATATATACATTGACTTTAAAATTAAATCTCGTTATTATTCAATATCAAATCATGTGTTCTTTAATGTTGAGCCTTGCTAATTTTGAATACATTATTCATAAGATAAAAAATGTTTTAAACTGATACATCTTGAATGTATTTAAAATAAATTTGTAAACTGAATGTCTGCTTATCTGTATATCACAAATCATTATATATTCTATTATTTACCTACCTGTATAAATTCATTTTTAAATAATGAATCGAATTTTGTCAATTTAAATTAATTTTGCTGACCAGTTTTTGGCCTGATGTTTTAAACATTCTGTTTGAACTTTGAAGTACTGACAAATGATAAATATTAAAATCATATTTAAAGTGCTTTTACATGTTTTACAACTAATGTGAATACTTATAATAAAGAAAAACCTTTATTATAGTACCATTATTTAGCATATTATGATCACTTAAATTTGATTGTTTTTAATTATATTTGTTGAGTTACATGGAGTAGGTACATTTATATATATATATATATATTATATATATTAAAATAAGTATTAATAATTTTTCCTTTTAAATTTGGAAAAGAATGAATTTCGTAACCTTATATATAGTTTCTAAGGGAGTTTATCAGTTTATCACATAAACAAATTAATTATAAAAATTTTCGTTTATTAATTTAACGCCAAACAGCTGTAAAAAGTAATACTAATGTGATAATAAAATATGTTTTATGGTAAGGAAAATTGATAATGCACCTAATTGAAGTCTCATAAATGATTTTGGTCGTTGCCTCTGGATTAATATTTAAAGAACTAGAATTATGCCCATGGATTAAATTTTTCTTAAAACACCATCGGTCATAATTTTGATAACCTACCTGTCATATTATGCCATGGACCTGGGTGATCCATTTCAATCGAAACAATAAGCGCTGTATGTTCCTTAAACTTTTTTTTGTCTAATTTTATCATCAATCATGTAATTATGCTTTTCGATTACACATATTATATGGATGTCGACAAATTGGTCACACTTACAGTTCTGAATTCTTCACACGTGTTTACAAATTAGAATCATTATATCGAGTAGATATTAAATTTAGCTTACCTATTTAAAATATTGTTCGCGGTATACCAAAGTTTTAATTCAGATTTATGCGGTTAAGATGCTCATTTTGTTTAAAATGTTAACGCGTATTTAGATTAAAACTATCTAGTATTCGTTTTTCAAATGAGCATAGCTATAGTCACAAAAAATAACAAAACAAATTAAGTTATGTGTACAATACCTATAACTCAGACAACCCAATAACTAACGATTTTAAGGTATGGATAATTTTTGAAATAATCATGGAAATAAAAGTTCAAATGCTCAACAGGTCTGGGGTAGGAATAGATATTTTCTAAAATCTAATGACAGGAGGCAAAAGTAAAGAACGGTCTCAACAATAATATGCAAAATGTCGGGTCTTGTTGATACACGAATATTCTGTTTTTCTTCGCGATTTATTGTAGTTATACGTATATTTTGTTATTGGAATATTACGTCAACAACTATTATATTATACATTTATCATCGTTGTTCGTATACAACTGAAATAATAATTAAAGAATATAAAATATGTACTTTGACGGGAGAGTTGAAAAATAATTTAACAATAACGGAATGCAACAATTTAACGAAAACAAGTAATATAAATTATTATTATAACTGTATAATTCATATCACTTTTTTCTTACACAGTTAACACTTTTAAATCACGTTTTTTTTCCACGTTGTTATTGCTTTTATCTAATGCTCAATATTATCTTTGTGTTCAAGATAAACGTAATTACCATTTTGTACACCCAGTTAACCGTTCAAGTATGAACTGTCGCGACGCGTCGTGTCGTATATGTACTTAATATATTATCAATAAAGGTGTGTGTGACATTTTATATACATTCTCCTCACTCGTGTATAGCGTTTCGTGCTTAAAGGTAAACTAAATTCATCTATCGTTCATTTACAATTTTACATAGTAATTACTCAGTTATTTTGTGTTACGTTTCCGTGTTTTGTACAAGTCGATGTATTATGTAAACTGTACAGTCTGAATGCAATAGTAACATAACAGTAGATAATATTTTAAAAACGAATAACTGTGTATGTACGATTATACATTTACCTACTATATATTATATATTATTATTATTATGTATATATTATTAAAAAGTTAAATTAATATTGTTTTTACTTTCATACATGAGTAATAACAAATAACTAATACATTTCCATGTGTATAGTTACCTTATATTATTACGTGCAACGGCGAACAGAATTATTTTTAATAGGTATTCAATTTCAGATTATTTGTTTTTAATAATTCATTTTTACTTGGGTAGTGATTTTTTCGTTTTGTTCATCATTATCCTGTCATGGATATCCATGATGGTTATAATTTAATTATTCTAATAATTGGTTTGAAAAGCGGCAAATTTTTTCTGATCTTTCAGAACGAAATAACGTATTAATTATTAATGCAGCTATTCAGTGTCTTAAGACACTAGTTATCTATTAATGAGTCATTATTTATACTTGGCTATTCAGTTTCATTATTAGCCTGTTTAGATAAAATAACATTATTAATTTTAAATTATTGAACACGTTATTTCTTTAAATAAGTTGCTGCAGCAGTCGCAAAGTAAATAGGTTTAACAAAAACGTTTCCTCTAATGTCTCATATTATGCATGAAGTTAAATTTAAAATTTTTTCAAATGCTTATTTGAACATTCTTCATATTAAATATCGTACATGAAATGCTCTGTCCTGAAAAGGATTTTCTGAAAAGTGTTTCCGTGTTTTCTTTATATTTTATTTTAACATTTAGACGTCAGTTTTTTTTTTTTTAAATTTTCCATTGTCTGGTTTTTTATGTGACGTCAATCGTTCCAGGTCACTCGATACGTATGCGTTTACTACGAGTTCTTAGAATAATACATATTTACAGATTTATTTTCATCCACTGGCTAAATATTTAATTCCTAAAACTTGGTTGGATTTTATAATGTGATTGCTTCGTATTGTATTTAACAAAGTTTTAATGTCACATACACGATACAGTCAGGTAAACATAATATTATCCTATCGCACTAGGAAATGTATGTAGGTACGATAGTCAATTTGTTTTGTTTCGTTTGGCGAAGTTATCTATTGTAATCACTGAACTGTGTTCAGTAATATAATATTATATTCAGTTATATAATGTTATATAATAGTATATTGAAGGTCACCAGTGATTTTTACTATGTGGTTTTAGTAAAAATTGAAATGTGTGATCAGAAGTTTTTCTCTCCCTTCGTCTTAATACTGCATCTTCCACTATCGCGTGTAAAATGTAAAATCGGTAAAAGTGTGTAGGTACCTTGGATACATTGGATTTGTGTACCTTGATATTTAGCGAGAACACATACAATATAATGTAGTAAAATTGTTGCTGCTTATTGTAGCTTATTGTGTTGTTAATTAAATTTAACAGCCATGCTAATAATGGTGGTGAATAATTCTCAGCATGATGTAAGTGTAAACCCGTGTAAAGTGAATTGTTACCTATATAATATTATGTTATACCATTACGTTCCATCAAAGAGTGGCTGATTTGTCAATATTGCAGTGTTTCAACGTTATCAACCTACGCATTACGTTTGAAAATAAATGGATGCTATTCCTGGGTGTTCAAGACACGATCCATACGTGTTTAGGTTTTCCAAAAATAAGTTTGGCTCATGTATTTTTTTATATAGGTATAGTTGCGTTTATCTAAATTCGATAAAAAAGCAATTTATAGATTTCTACGGTTGCAGTCCTGATCAAAATAATAATATAATAATAGTTAAAGCCTTTTAGATGTTTTTACATCGGTGTTTTCTTGAGTCAGATAACTCGTACACTATATACATACATAATCAATTTTTTTTATTCTCCACAATTTTAAACTTAAATTTTCTATATCTCTTATAATAAATCTTCAGTGCCTATAGTTATTTAATCCTCGATTATCGTGCCTCGTATATAGGTAGCGACTATGAAATATTTGATTTACACTTTCTGCTTATAGCAAACTAAATACTCATATTTCTGTAGGCGTTATTGATACTCCTCTCGGTGTAACTATATATTGAAATATGAAAATGTTTAATATATATTTTATGACTTTCATTTGAACGTATTTCAGTACATTTACTATGAAATGCGGTCATAATCAATAAAGTAGATCACAAAAGTACATAAAATCAAACATTTAGTCAAATCTTCCCGATTACCAATGGGGGATACGCGTTACTTAAAAATAAAAATAGGTTACGGTCATTCTATAACTGACTACGCTTTCTTCGTTCGATCTTAACCTAAAAATGTTTAACAGACAGATGTGACAGTACAGATTATGTATTTTATTAATAAAGAAAAAAAGAAAAAAAATTCAAACATTGTTACCTTGGACAGTCAGATTTACGAAATTATATGAATTAAGCACACGTCACAACCGTAAATGCACTTCAGTTAGATACATATAATACTTATACGTATATATAGATGGAAACTATTTATTTTAATAATGATTTATAAATATTTTCCCTACAAATGTATTCAGTTTTGGTCATGAATTGCATGTTTAATATATACATATTTGTCTTTTTTAAAAAAAAAAATCTAAAAGTTGCGGTTTTAGCATTGCGTTATAATAATACTCGTATGCCTAAATTAATTTGAAATTCCATAGACTATTGGCGCAAATAAATGGTAGAAAAATAACCACTGCACTGTCTGCACTTTGCATTACACATTTCTGACATTGATTTCTGGTTTTTATTTATATTTTCTCTTCACCCCATCTTAATCAAGCCACCCGCCGGAAAACAATAGCTAAAAAAAAAAATCTAGTCCATACTAATTAAAATTGGAATGTCGAGAGTCGCAGAAAACATTCAGTTAGTATTCTGCCGTCCTTGCTGCCACTCTCGGTTGAGTAGAGCTTGACAAAAGGGCACTGGACTGTAAAAAATACCCTACCAAATTGCATCAGAGCTCTATTTTTATTTATATTTTTCATTATAATGCCACCACTTGTGACTGTGATGCTGTTGGCGTTACATAGAAAAAAAAATTGTTTAAAAATGTTTCAATTACCTCTTCATATGTACTTATATATTTTTAAATTAAACAAAAACCTATGTACTTACTGAAAAATGTTATATTTAGTCTTTTTGTCATATAATATAATAATTTATAAAGTTTTGATTAAAAAAAAATTATTTAAATGCATTTAAGTCAATGATTATTTTAATTTAATCTTTTCGTTTATATGTACCTAATTAAAATATGTCTGTTGTCATAGTTTGTAAATTTTAGTTTATTTGTCGTTACAAGCTAATCATCATCATCAGGCATATCAACTCTAAGTACTAACTGACGATATAATTAACTGGCCAATGAATAATGTTTCATTTGAAACTCAAGTCGCTCTTATCTTAGATACTTATACCGCGACCGTTAATTGTAGGTTCCGATGTGCTTAAAATGCAACGCGACACGTTTACGCGAAGTTTAGCTTTGGTAAAATGTAGTAATTTAAGATATTTGGCTCCGTTTTCAGAGTTTATACTAAAGAATACGATAGTAATAATATAATTATTGATTAGGTATTGCAGGTATTGTCATTTAAAATTACTTTGAGATGATATAATAACGATACCGTTGTATAATAATTTGAGATATTATTTGGTTTAAATCAACATATTATATAACATAACCCTTTCTTCGGTTTCGGTATAATGAAAAAGTCGGTTCTTATATGGTAATTTTTTTTTAGTTTATTCGATCTCACTATAGGCAGACAATATAATATATTATAATAAGCTCGTCAAGCTGCAATGAAACATCATATATTTTACTTGTCATTGTTATTATTTTCGTATTACACAATATTTCCACGCGACCTACGCACACTCGGAATTATTGTTTTGCGGATTTTCCGGCCATCTATATATACATACCTACGTGCGTCGATAAAAGAGAGAGTGCGCTCGCATTAACCAACGTGCCACTTCACACGAATTACTACCAATACCTTAATGAACGTTCATTGTGCGCATCGTATACACGCCCGACGGTATCTGATGACAAAGCCAATCAACGTGCGATTCATTCGCACTAGTTGTTTTCTATGCGATCGTCGTGTACATATTGCACCCCACCTCCCCCCCCCCCGGTGTAGGTCAAATATTACGTATGGCTCCCGTCGTCCTTTGAACATTTCACAGCGCGCGTTAACTGCTGCAGGCCGAAAGTTTGCAGAATATCAGTATGTAAAGGCATTACCTATATAATAATAATAATATAATATGCATAATATTATGTATTGAGCTGTGCATTTTGACGTGTCGCGCAGAAGATTGTGAAAGTATCGATCCCCTTGGCCGACGTGCCAAAGTATATTTTTTTACATGGCTGCGCAGTGGCCGCGTACGGTTATTATATTTAGTCGAAATAGTTAAGGTGTTCCGGGAAAACGGGAAAATATGAAAATAATATAACCCTCTAAGAAGTAAAAAAAAAAAACTTATTCACAAAATTGTTTTTATCGAAAACAGAAATTTCATTATATATATTATAGGCTATGCCATTAAAAGCACAACGGTCAAAAATACCGTGTCTTGCATAATTAATGTCCGTTAGATGGTTTACATAATTCGTACGTTCCTGCAGAAATCGAACGCTGACATCGTGCATGGCTCTTTCTATCATTTCTCTGGGAATCGTGGCTGAAGTTAACTTCTATTTGAATGTGAATTTTCAACTCGTTAATAATATTGTTATAAAACCGTGAGTGGTGCACCTAATCACTCTGTTTGTGAGATAGCCCCGCAATAGAGAATATCACAGACCGTTAAGTCGGGTGATCTTGGGGGGGAACGAATGGGCATCATCTTACGGATATTAATCCCAATGTTAGGTTCGTAAGACAGGAAGAAAAAAAAGAAAATACGTAATGATCACAGTAATCTTCAAGTCCATACAATGAAGTGCCGTAACCTGAGGTTACCCGTATTACGATGTACCTTTTATTGACCTTTTTCACTTTTCTAGATTAAATATTCCAGTGTTCAGGGTATTATACATATACCTCTATAGTTACGCAATTGACTTCAATTACTTACGTTATTTGTATGTTAGATTCTGAGCCGAGCGATGAATGTATTGACTTTACAATGATATCTTTTTTTAAATATTTTATTTCGTGTCTGCAGAAGCTTTTACTAATAGAAAACATGCTCTGTTCATACAATTTGATGGATGTTTTTTTATATAAAATTGGATTTTTCGTTAGTTATTTTGAGAGGTCAAATTTGAAAATTCTCAACACTTTAGAACAATAGGGTAAAAACTGAAACAAAAATTCGAACATTTGTCAATATTTTAAAAATAATTGCTTGGTAACTTATTGGTTATCAAAAAGTTAGAGTCTTCGCGCAGAACCATTTTTTCATCTTATAATACTATGATTTATCATTGCATTAAAATTTAATTCATCCATTACAGTAGGTACCTACAATATTGCTTAAAGTTATCAATGACAAGGTACGCTCGACTCCAGCTGTACACCAGAGCGATTACCCACTTTCCCCCATTTGTAGTTGTTCTTACTTTAATAAGCCAGTAGCATATTATATTTGTGCTTAATTAATAAATCGTATTGCTGCATAAATAATAATTATAACAAAAAAATACATCGAAGAAAAACTTAAGAAGGAAATTCCAGCTACGTAATAATATATTATTAGATTCATACCTAGGAAATATAGTGTAGGTTACACTAAAGTATACCTACTTTTATATAACGTAATCTTGAAGAAAAATGTAAGAAAAATGTTTTTGTTTATAAATATGCAATTAAACGAATTCCTGAAATGATGACTATATTTTTCAAAGGTTAACAAGGTTGTAGAATTTAGAAACCATCATAAATTGAAATATTAATTTTATGGAACATTTTAAATAATTTACTAAGAATCTTCACGGTAATAAATACGATCACAAGGGAATCGTATTAACCTCGGAAGTTATTTATGTAGTAAAAACACTAACGAATAGGATATAACTTTACTTTGGTACCTTACGGTATAACAATCTTACTGCCTAGTACTAGTATTACTACGCCGTATTTTTTTTTTCGTAAATTAAGTAATTTCTTGAGTTACATAATGATACGGTTCGTCCGTAGACCATATTTAATTATTTACCTATGACCTATGTATTATATACCCAATATATATTGTATTTATACATAGGATTATCGGCTTATATAACATAAAGTATCGATAATTTATCGTATTGCTGTTTTGGGACATGTTAATAATTTGATTCGGCCATAACCATAAATGTATTCTAGGTTAAGGCCTTTTAAATTATGAGACTTTCATGATAAATTACTGTTTTATATAAATGATGTATGAATAATTTTTGGCGTGTACAATAATATGGTAACTTACTAATAAATTTGAATTTAACATATCCGCATTAAAGTGTCTTACTCAATAACGAGGTAATATATAGCAGAGCGAAGTCTCCGGTTTTTAAGTTTGTTCGTATCCGTTTAATTTTTATTATTGGTAGTGCGTGCTTTTCTCTAGGTATACCAATATTGTTATATCCCCTGACCTTTTAAGCAATTTACTTGTTTGTTAACTCCAATAGAACTCGTTAAATAAGTTATCCATTCACATTAAAATCTAATACCGATTGTCAGTGGTCAAAAATATCTTGTGAAAATCAATAGCATAATTTATTAAATATTCATTAAATGTGTTATTCAATGTGACTTTAGTATAATAGTGGCCTGCTTGATTTAGTATATGTATATAATATTATGTGTACCTATTGATTTTAAATTGATACATTTTACGCTTAATATAAATTAATAATAATAATATAAATTCAAATTTTAAATGAGGCAATCATCTTTAAGAATAACGTTTAAAAACAAAATATTTGTGTAATTTATAACGTACTATTTCAACAAATAAATGTCATATAACATTATCTTAAGATTGTTGAAGTTGCATTACAGTTTGCATATTAATTTTAAGTCCTTGCTCGCATCGTTTAATTAAAATTGTGTAGCTTATCTAAATAATCCAAACACAACATTTCATAGTTACATACCATATTAGTTGTATATGTTTTAGTTTTTAATGAATTAATTCAATATGCGTATGACTACTGAATACTGATAATGATAATCCATTATTTTTATACATCCTTACTGTGATGCACTCTGATGCATGTTGAATTGAGTATTTTGAAGGTGAAACTGATTAATCGGTAAATCGTAAATACCCATATTTAACTATAATCGTCTTAGGGATGTAAGGGCTTACCGAAGAGGATTTTATTGAGGGGCCAAAGTTGGTAATTTGGCCAACCCTAAAAATTGACCCAGGACGACTTGTTTTTGTTATTTTTTTAAAGCCATATTATCATCATTACTCTGTTAAAATGTATCATAAATAAATTATATAATTAAATAAATTCATATCGTAATACTTATCATCCAAAAATACTGATTAGCGTTAATTAAGAATAAAAAAAGGTGGACAAGATGGAACCGGTCTGCTATACAGTTGTAGGTGTCTAAGGGATTTACTATAATAAAAGGGTCGCAATCGACTGGTCGATCTTTAGAGGAATATTGAGCGATAGTATTCAAAATTAACTATACCAATATCCGTTGTTCACGCTCGCAATCATAAAGATGAAGGCTTAACACCCTTTGACGCTTTATATACAAAGTAAATTATTTGTTGGTGAAGAAAAACACAATATTCCTATGGAGAAATAATAAAAGAAAATTATTATGATGCATTTAAATAACTGAAAAATAATATACCTTAACAAATAGTGACCGATCACCAATTATTTAAAATTTTTTATATAGCCCACTTGTTTGAAAAGGTTGCTCCTGTAATAGATGTGTTAAATTAGAATGATTTTGATAAGTTTTGTGAACACTTAAACTTCAAATGCTTCTAGAAAAAAATGTAATGGTACTTATTAATACATATACAGGGTGTCCCGTGAGGATTTACTCAATAGCCGTAGAGGGGGACTCGCCGCCCGGACAAAAACCAGTTTATTGACGTTTTACTAATAAACTAAAAAAATTATTAAAAATCATGAGATTAATGAAAATAAAATGTTAAAAGCTCAAAATGTTCACAAAAATATACTCTATAGAATGGCTATCTTCAATTTTTTCAAAAATTAAAAAATTAAAAAATAATTTTTTTTAACTTTTTTACTAAAAAATTTAATTTAATTAAAAAATAAAATATTTGTAGTGCTTACCTCTGCGAGTCTTAATAAAAAAAACATAATTACGATATCTCCATTATTTCAGGAGATATCGCAATGAGTAAATCCTCACGGGACACCCTGTATTTTATGATTCATAAATTGCCTTCAAAGTGGAAAATATCGACTAGCTTGTATGTCAAACAATATTTTATTTTAAGTGGTACCTAGGTATTTATTAGTATACTTAATAACATTGGAATTTATGCTCTCTCTCACGGCCTCACCCTTTTAATCAACATCACTATCACAATTTTTTCAAATCGATTGGCCATTAGGTATACTTATTCAGTTTTTCATAAATGGTCAACTGAAAAATTAATAAAACAAATTATTGAAAGGGGGGAGGGGTATTACGACCATCCATTCCCCCTAGGTTCGCCCCTACAGAGATGAAATGTATTTATTTTATCACAATAGTCAGTACTTATGACAGTACAAATCGTTTGTTTTTTGGTAAATTATTAGTCCAGTATGATTTTTACCAGTTATAGTATGTCTCTGATTTTTTTTAACCCATTCCAGGCGCATGGTTGATAGGATATGGTATTTTTTAGCAAATAGCTTTTTCACCTAATCTTATTATAATATTAATTAACTTCATTTTAACTAATGTCAAATACACATTAACGTGTTTATATTGTAATTGTATACAAAGTGATGATTTTTTAATTTTATAACAGTTGCAGGTCGTAATTTAAAAAAAATTGTAATCCTCAAGTACCAATAGATGATAACAGTTTGAATATTATATGGTATGAATCGATTATATATAAAAATATTATATAATGATTACATATTTTATCTAATATTTTAATTTATCATGCCTATTTGAAATTTATTTTGTTAAAAATATATACATTTTTGTTAGATAAGTAAACGTTATTTTTAAATTGAATGTTCGGATTTTGATGGTTGAATTTACTGAATGTTCGATAAGTTTAAAACTTTTTCATGATGCTTTGAACTCTAGAATGTGTGTAATGAATTCAGCCATGGTTACATCAGTTGCCGTTGAATGAAAATTAGCCAAAAATCAATAAATATACAGTTTCCAGCTGAATAGTAGAATGTTTAAGTTTATTAGAACTGAAAATAGGTTTTTGTAATGCGTATATAATATGTCTATTGCGTACTCCTTCGCTATCTGTTAAATTAACTGCCACCAACTTTTTGAAACTATAAAGATATACCCACTACATTGCTATACTGAATTTAATTAAATAGTATTTGTTGAGATAACTTTCAAACTCTTCGAATTACGAATTTCCATCATAACGTAAATAATGCTTTGATTGTAAACGCCGTTTATATTATAATAATAATATTGATGATGTTTTATTCATATAATTTGTAAATTCCAAATTGCTATTTTATTACATTGGATCATTAAATTTTTTTTCATAACTATAGTGTTCGTCTTATAGCAACCTATACTTTATGTTTTTTTTTTTTTTTTTAATTGGATAACCCGTTTCAACATAGGCCATTGGGTGTTGGGAGGGGACTGTGAGGTTTTAGGTTGCGTTGGTTGGTACACGTGTGTGTTGTGTTTTGGCAGAATTTCTAATGGGGCACCCGTAGGTTTCTGCCATGCCCCTTGTGGGGGATGGCGGCACTTGTTCTCCGGACACCGTGACTTGCCCGAAGAAAAATGCCACCCGCCGCCGAGGTATCGAACCAGCGTCTGCTGCGTCGCAGCCAACGCCTTAGTCTTCTCGGCCACTCGGCCCCCCACTTTATGTTCTGTTTTCCAACTACTGAGTGTTTATCTTAATAAATATTTAATATATGCATAAGTACAATCCCTTTGAAAAATCTTCCGTGTCAAATACAGAAAAGAAGAGACAACATTAATAATATAAATATAGGAACTAATCTTGTTAATAATAATATAATAGCGCTTAAAATTCATTTGTATATTATTCAAATGTTGGTATATACCTGGTACACAAATTAAAATGTTTTATATAGATTTTTTAAATTATTTAAAAAGTAATAACATGTTTTGATTGATATAACAATTATTTTTTTTAATCCATAATACATACTGTGTTGTATTTAATATGTTTGAACATTGAGTTACTATGATACTTACATATACGATACACACTATCAAAGTTAATTATGAATTATTATCCTGATTAGATATTATATGACATGTTTGGCCATTAATCAAAATTAGAATTTATGCAATGTGAAGGTGGAATTATTATTAAACTGTTCTAGACGAATTTTCATACATTATTATTAATTATAATATTGATGATATTATTTGACATTTAGTGGTTTCTATAGTTTGTGGTTATTGAGTTATTCCATACGTTATTATAATAATTATTAGTTACTACCAATAAATAATTTATGTAAAAACCATAATATTATGGTTTCTTTAAAAAAAAAAAAAAATCCATATCCTCTAAACATAGGTACCTACTACCTATATAACGATATGCATTGTTCAATTTATCAGTTTAATTATGTTAATCTGTTGAAAATGTTTTATGTTAAAGTATATTATGTCAAATTTAAAAAAAAGTTTAACAATTGTTAATATACTTTTAATCTCAAAACTTTCAGTACGCTTGGTAATACCTACTACGCTATTTTAAATTTGAAAATGTACGGGTTCATTGTAATAAACTATATTCGTTTGTAATTTATATTGTACCACTGAATATAAAAAAACACGACACACCGTGTATTAGTTCAATCGATTTCTCAGTAGGTACACTTCGCACTCTGTAAATATTTAATTAACTTTTTTATGCTGACGAAGCTATTTCTAAAAGACAGGAAAATTACCTCAACGTCACACCTATATATCTTGTCTTCTTTCTATATATGTGCAAATGTATTCAAAACTAACCGAGAGTATGATTTAATTTTGTTACAGTTGGTTGGCGGCGAATTCGACATGGAATTAAACTTTATCATACAAGACGCGCAAAACATCCGACATATGTTAGAACTTTTAGATCATTGTCCTCCGAACTTACAGGTAAGTTTAGTGATTTCCTTTATTCCTCTAGGTTTTGTAAGTTTTCTGTTCATGATGTTTGATTGTGTCTAAAATATTTATTGTAAACATACTGAAAAAAATCGATTCTACAATGTATATATTTATACATACGGTTTTATACGATGTTAGTATATCTGGATTGAAAGTTTTCTTGCACAATATACACTTTATGGTATGAAATAATGTCATAGAAATTGTTGAATACTTATATTTAATAAGTGCATCAAATTAAATAGCATTTACTTTGGTTATTATAATCAACAATTAGCTGTCAGGAGAGTGAAAATATTTTAGTACCTAGGTAATATAAATACAATTTACGTTTATTTGATATATCAATATTGTTTCGGACGTTTAATGATTGTACCACCGACAACCACCCTCCACTGTTACGAATAAGATGAAATTGATTTTAACTTCGTACATAAATATAATTATATTTTGCTTACCATTAAGTACAAAAGACGATTTATCATCTTGTTTTATTTATTTAATAATTGTACAGTAAATTTTTCCACTTATTTAACAAAAATGTATTCATCTTGTTTAACGTTAACAAAATATAATTTTAAATTATTTTTAATGATGTAGTCACTAACTACATATAGTCGTATTATAGTGTATTATAAATTATATAGGTATGTATATTTTAAAACATTGAAATTCAAAATTTTATATTTTATGTATTTTAAATCATATACTATCTACCTAGTTTATTGTGGTATTTTTTTGGATAGCGTTAACACATATTGTTAGGTAATATTATAAGTTTTGCTTAAAATTTAAACTGATTAATCACAATAAATTAATAAATCACACAGAATTCGGACTTAAATAAACGCTTTTAGAAAGTTTTTAGTACTCTAACCGTGGGAAACGCACGTGTTAGTGTCCAATATGAGATTTTAAAAATATACTGCTCCTGTGATTCAGTAAGTAGCTTTTTATGTATTTGAATTTTTCGTTTCAATATTAATCTCGTACAATACATTAAAATATTTCGTTTGTGTTGTATTTTAGAAAAAATGTGAACGCATGGAAATGTGTCACCGCCATTACCATTCAATCTATTTTTTCATAAATCCAAATACTCAACTGGGTCTTCTTTTAAATTTGTCAGGTAAAATAAGATGGCTTCTAGTATTCCTGCAGCTACTATTAGTTTGAATGATAAGCCTTGTAATAATGCCTTAAATGCAGCTATACCATTATTTTCAGTTAACATTCATCATGAAATAATTACCTGGAACAGTCAAAGTTCAAAAATCCCGATAAAGCACTGCCAATTTCTTTTTAAGGATAACTAAGGGACGGATGACTTACAAATTTTAAATTCGTGCTTAAAAATACTTAAAAATTGTCAACTACATTTTGGCACGGTAAAAAACTTTGAAATGCCAAAACCGCCAAGTTTCGTGGAAGTTATCCTTGATTTAAGCTTTTGAGGATAATTGAAAACGGCTCTACTTACAAAATATTACCAAATTGTGATTACTAAAACTTACAAATGACTTACAAATTTTTGACAAAATTTGGAGCCAAAATGTTCATTGTGCGGCCGAATTCACGGACTTTGTCTAACGCCAAGTTTTATTTTCCTAAGGTTCTAAAATTTACTTGGTGATGTGTTAATTAGGCTCCACTCCTTAACAATGTATCTTCTGGTCTGATGATCTACCAGGTGTGTATTGTTCAACATCAGTCAAGTGATTGCTGAACGTTTGTGTCCTCTTTTGAAAATCCCTTTAATGTATCTTATATTCTATGCTCTATCAATCCAGTACCCAAAATTAGGAAATTCCTTAAAGTTGAATACTAATCGACCAATAGCAATTATCTCTCACGTTGACAAGCTTTTTAAGTCACTTGTACTGAGGGCTATCAAATATGTTAATCACATTTAATTAAATCAGTCTACAACTCAATTATGTAGGTAACCTAGTTTTCTGTAACTAACTCATAAATGCTTTTCAGTTCCAAGGTCATGTTGATGTCGTCTATACTTACTTAGGTCTATACTAGGTCTCTAAGGCCTCTGGACATATGGGTTATTCCGTTCTTTTCAAAGAAGACTAGTTGTGTTTCGAATTTCGATGAACTGTTATATTTCATATCTGTATAATAGATACTGGTGGGTGAAGAAGCTGAGTTATTTTCTGACGATATTAAATTATTTTTAATGATACGTTCACTTTCTCGAGCTTCTATAGTTGACTTAGATCGTCTTAATGATTGAGAAAAAAATTTAAATTACAGCTTTATGTTGCTAAATACAAAATTAAGTCCTTCTCACGCTGCCTTCATCAGTGATCACCCTAATTTTGCTTATAATATTCATGGTATTACTGTTCCACCCGCGCTAATATTTCTGTTCGTGATCTTTGGTTTTGTATATCCCGCATTTTAATCCTGGATTTCACATAGAAGAGATTTTGTGTAAGGCACTGAAAATGATTTGAGTTGAGTTAAGGATCGCACATCAATTAAAACAATCCGCTTCTTTAAAATCCTCTTCTGTTCCTTCCCAATGCCTATACTTGAGTGTCTGTACTTTGGACCAGTTTGCTTCTTCTGGCAGTTTTATATCTGAACATGTTTAGAGAATGTTTTTTTTGTACTGGTTCATTCATTCTTTTTATCCAATGCTCTCCCCATGACTAAAGTTCCAATCATTCAAGTGCTTAGTTGATCTAGTTGGAATGATCCCTGATTCAGGGCCAATCTTAAATTTCTCTCCACGCTCCAATGTAATACTTTCGACTCCTCTTCTTCACAAGCTAAAGTTAGTTTCAGAGTCTCTACTCACCCAACCATAATATTGCTCCTTTTAAAATTTCTCTCTTTTTTTCTAACTATCTGCCCAATTCTTCTTTTATCTGTATATTGAGGTTTAACGATGTAGAGTCATATCCGTCCCTTGTTTCTACTTCTTTGTTGTTGTCATTTACATAGATATGTTTTTGAACTGGGGCACAAAGTCATGTTTTCTGTCCTATTTTTATTTATAGTAGATACTTACTTAAATTGCCCCTGGCAACCGATGCATAATATAATAATTTCCCGTGTACTTCTTTGGTTGCCCCTAGCATTCAATGCATAATATAATTACGGTAACATAGCAAACTCTAAAAAATGGATTCATAGACAAATACGCCGTTTAATTAAATCTTTGATTCATTGTTTTTCCTCGCAGCTGAAAAAATTTAAGTGTTTACTTTGTATATTATTTTAAGCATGTTATTGTTTAATATTGTATCTGTACAAAAACAAATTGTTACTATACAGTTGGACATTTGCCTGTAATATTATTAAAATACAATAAAATATTGTTTTTACCATATGGTTCTAGAAATTCTAATACAAATTTTGTTATTTTATAATTTAAAAATAGTTGTATTTCATTAGAATAGAATAAAGTTGGTCCGTGGTTAGTTTTAAATTTAAAAAGGGTTTTTTTTTAAAAAAAAAAACGAGTTCAGAGGATTCAATTCCGTCTCTGTTTTCTACCAAAATACTATACCCAACTATACTGTCTATCCTAGTCACCGGATATAATTTCTGAAAACATATTTAGATTTATCGTGAAGTTTTCTTTAAAATGACTGCCACTTTCGTGAAATTGATCTCCTTAACCCTTCAAAATTAGACTTTTAAATTTTGAATATTAAGAATTTTAAAATTTTAATAATATTGAAGTTAAAAAAATAATTTAAAAATGAAAGAAAGTCATTTTCAAGTAAATGTTATGACAAATTAAAATATGTTTTTAGAAATGTTATCGGATATACAGGTAAGTTGATATGATTGGCAAAAGATTGTTACTTTAAAACAAAAAAAAAAAACAAAATTATTATTTATATTTGTGTAATGTGTTATTGACATGTGCGTGTATGTGCGGGACCGCTCTGCTATTTATTTTTATATACATTCACTCACACTAATGATTACTTACTATGAATCCACATATACACATACATAAAGTTACCTATATTGAACTCCTTAAAAATGGCCAGGATCAAATCCACTGAGGTACTTTTTTTACTGTTCTATTTTTATAAGTAGGGAAATTAGTTATTATAAATTATATAATAATTATAAGCTTCTTGTATTAAAACGTCAGGACATTAAACCTAATATTACAATTTTTATGAATTTAAAATATATAAAAACATGTTATAATAATTCTCGTGTTTAATAAGTCAGATAGGATACAGATACTTTATGCAGCGTGTTCTTGTCTCGTTTTGCTCACATCAGCCCATGATAGCTTGGGGATAATGTTTTTAATTTTTGACCAGTAAAATTATCTTATTCGTAATATGATGCTCATAACGTATATTCCTTTCAAACTACACAATATTATGTGTTAAATTGGGTGGAATTATTGAGATTTTGAAGTATATATTGATAGTGCTTATTGTGATACGTTTCTTTATTATGTCCTCTGCATTATAAATCGTCTGAAACATTCCATGGATTTTCAATTGGGTGGCCTTAATTGTTGTGAATCAAATGTGTTTGTTTTCGTCGGAATTTACCGCATCTTATGTTTCTACGACATCAGACTGGCGTTGACCACATTATGGGTGTTCGTAGTTTATATTAATATATAACATGTCTTTCATTCGTCCAAGTGGAAAATACAATTTTCGTCTACCGCTCTCAGATAATATAGAAACACAATCTACTGTACACGAATCACAATGATAAGTTGTACAAGCTATAGAACCCTTTTGGTCCACAATTTGCACTCCGCTGTTGTTAATGTTTATTCTGTCACATGATGTGTAATTTTCGATGTATTTGCACTTGTTATAGTTGCCGGCCGCCGCTTATATAAAATACGACATTTTAGTTGATACAGCTGCATCTTTGGTGCTTAAACTTATTTAATGTATATTTTAGGTTGTGATGTTACAAAAACAGTATTATGATTATATACTTTAACATTCAGAATGAGTACAAATTCTAATTGTATAACCTTTCCACGTTGTTTATGAAATCAAAGTCCAATTAAACTTTTGACACTTTTAGTCACTTCATTGATTTTTTCACTTTAAAAGGAAATTTATATATCACTGTTTTTAAATTTAAAAGGTTTTATTTTTATCGTTCATTATTCATTTTTAATCAGAAATTTAAATATATTTTTCTTTTATCTTAAATAACATTTTAATAAATCTATATTATATATAATAGTTAAACATAATTAAAGAAAACTAAAAGATTACTTGTATATTTTATAATATATAATATAGTCACAACATGAAATAAATAAAAATAAAAAAATGCTTTAATAGTTGTTCTGCAATTTTATATAATTTATGACATGAATGACTTCATTTATTGAAATAATAATTTTACTTTTAATAGCTGTTTATGACTAGGTAGCTTTT
The DNA here is from genome assembly GCA_949089665.1 of Macrosiphum euphorbiae. Taxonomy (NCBI): domain Eukaryota; kingdom Metazoa; phylum Arthropoda; class Insecta; order Hemiptera; family Aphididae; genus Macrosiphum; species Macrosiphum euphorbiae. The sequence goes on along the minus strand of CARXXK010000001.1, from coordinate 144,594,788 downwards.
AAAATCATATTAAAAAATACAAATATCAAATCTTTTTATAAATCTGCTTCATTAATGTACATTAAAACTGTAGCTCATATAAAATAAAAGTAAATGTGTTTGAAAGTAAATTAGACCTATGATGTTTGAATTTCAATAAAATAAAAGTTCTAGTTGGTCGGTTCTAGTAGCAAGTTCTGAATATGAATATAGATTCTTTCATTTATGTAACTTAAAATAATGTATTGTTAGATATAATTTCTGTGTTATATGATCGTGTGCTCGGAAAAAACAAAATTATAACAGTATTATAATGTTATGTTAACAACCGTATTAATAATTTACTAGTCAAAAATAAAAATAAAATAATTATTCTTAGACATTTAACAAATTATTTTATACATTTGACTTAAATATTATTTTTTTCTTTAGTACAAAAGAAAAAAATGGTTTAGTACAAGTTCTAATTGGAAATGGCGTATTTAAATAAAATAAATGATTTCAATTGTGAAATGATGTAAATATTTTATTTTTGCTGATTTCGTATTCATTATTCAGTTTCATTAGATATATAGGTATTCATTTTAATTGAACTTCTTGATATTTTTAATTATGAATGTCATTAGATTCTGAATTAGTTGGTATAAATGTTCGTATATTGAGTTATGAAATGTGACAAATACTAATAATTTCGAAAACAGGTATTTTCTATTAAACAGTTTCTTGTAACATTTTATTTTTTTAGCCATTGATGTCTTATGCAAATGTTGGAATAATGTTTATTCGGTACATTAAAAATATGTACTCACGCAAAAAATAAAAATATTCATGTGTTTGTAATGATATTCAATAGGTATGTTATTTGTTTTTCTTCTAAAACAAAAAGTCATTAAGGCAGTCCCATGTCTTAATAAACTCTTAATGAACTAGTGGTTAAAAACTCGAACTATGTTTTATTTGCCATTTACTAATGGTTACTATACCTTATATTTTATACATGATAATGTATAGTTATTCCTGTGATTCAGATATAAAACCTAAAAGAGTCATTACATAATAGTGTAGAGAATGTATGCGACCCGTTTTTGGATTTGTGTCGTAAACCACGTCTAGGTTTTATTACGTTTGAATTTGCACTTGTTTTGGATTGCAGTTCGTTTTTGAAATAACAATTTCTTTGGTCATTAATCTTGCGTTACGTATATGTTGTAGCGTGTATTTCATCTCTGTTCGTATTATATATTTATATAAAATAATAGTAATAAATACGTGTTAAAAGTTTTCCTTACAAAACGAATTTTTCTCTGTATGTTTAGAATGCACGGGCGATATATTGGGCGGTATAATATATTTCTAGTCTTTTCTGGATTTTCCTTCTATTTTCCACTTATTTCCATCTCACCTCTACACTGCTGGGTTTTCATGGGCTAAAATATCTGTTATTTTGTCCGCAGCAATTTATCGTCCCCCATCCTTTACACGTAATTTATTTCACTTTACCGACACAAAAATGCACACACGTATACGTCTACATGTGCTATTGACCGAATCGATTAACAAGTCCGTGTTCAAATTGAGTTGGTTGATTTCCCAATTTGTTTTGGGCGCTACTAATAGCAATAATAGGTACCTAGGTACTTGTTTTAAATTTGACATTTAAAAACATTTAAATTCTATCTAATGTACACTGCCGGAATCTAGAATATTTAGTTATAGCATTGATTAGGAATACTTTTAGTATTCATAATCAATGGTAATAGGTACAATGAAGAAATTATTATTATTATTTTTTTTTTAACTCAATTTTTAATACAATTTTTAATTTTATAAATGTTTTAAATGTTATTGTACATGGTCATTTTCACAATAGATTCAAAATATCTACCTTATATTATTACAATTAAAAATGTATTTTTAATTTAATTAAATGTACTTACATTACACATTAAGTGTTAAATACATTGAATTGTGCAGGTGCTTACATTTGTATTTTGTCTAAACAAAATTATCACAGTTAAATATTCAAAGTTAGAACCATTAATACTGGTAAGTTTGCATTTGTATTTCAAAAATATTTATCAACCCTTGTTTGAATAAAGACGATGTTGTCATATTAATCATTGCCAATATTGTAAGCAAACAATTTAATAATAGTATTGGCTTGTTTGACAAAAAATGTACGTGGGAATTGAATGAGTTTTGTGCGAATAGAGTTCGTAGAAATCAAATTGTTAAAATATTGGAATTTAATTCGTTACGTATTTTTTTTCGCTCCTCGTTCTCCCTCCGCTCGAAGTTAGTGACATCTTCTGGAAGAGACTTCGTGACTGTTCTGCAAAACTACTGTTTCAAAGGCGAGTGACAAACAAAAGTTTTTTGTTCTCACTTCCCCCGTTCTTAATTTAACGTTCGGACTGCTGATTTGAAAGTTGTTTCCACACAATCAGAGAATACATACGCACAGTAGGTGGTATACAATTTCCAATGTAACCTTACACTGGTTTTTTTTCCTCTAGAGAATTTTGTAGTGTCTTTTGCGTGTGACAAAAATAATTGTCATTAAAAAGTTGTTCCCGGTAAACTCACAACCTATAGTAATATATTTATTATACGAGTAAGATGCATTCATTTGCTCCGTGTTTATTGTAACGTCATAAAAACAAATATATTTCTAATAAGTCAAGTGTCTGTACGTCATATTTTTAGCATTTTAATATTTTATTATTTATAGGGAGTTTTATCCCGTTTATTAGTTGGTCATTAATATCGTTATAGTTAAATAATTAGTTTCGCTTCAACGATATTTGTTCATTAGGTAGAGCTACAATGACATAAATTAATTTTATGTTTGAATGATTATTTTTAATCCTTTGATCCAGTTCAAATAAAAATTATTAATGTACTTTTTAAATATATAATTCATGTGAAACAAAGTTCATATCTTGATTAATATACATTGTAATTTGAAAATATTAACATTATCTTTTGTATTCGTTTGTCCTAAATATGATGACACGTGTCTTCTTATTAAGTTTATGTGTCATGAATTTAAATAAAATACATCATCTAATTGTGTTATTGTAAATAATGATAAGTGAAATTAATTATTGTGTTCCAAACAGATGGATTAGGTTTTTTTTAATATGAATATTTAATTATTTTTAATTATTGATAAAAAAATACATAAAACCATAATTAAATATTAATAAGGGACTAAAATTCAAGTAAGTTGATGCTACCGAGAAACGTTACGGATTTAACAGTTAATGAGTTAAATATCCACGAATAACTTTATTTTTATTCTGGAATAGTCCTTCGTGGATTTCGTAGGTGTAACCACGGAGTATTGAATTGTTCAAAACTCTGTTAACTGTATAGAGTTGTTGGTCAAAATAAGGTTTATGGCTGTAGGCAATAATGCTCACTAGCGCAACGGCCAACGATAATAAATAACGATTGTTGAATCTGTAGTTTAAAAGCAGACGTGAATTACCTACAGCCCACACAAGCGTTCGTTCCCAGGGTATCTCAAATGTCCAGGTCATTTGGTGTATTTACCGTCCCTCAGGACTTTATATCCTAGCCCTATACTTGTATTTATGTAGCCCTACTTGTGTCTCTCTGTTTCTTCTATACAATTTAAAATATGTGTTGCCGATTTGTTTCTACGCGGTAAATCCAAAATTATTCTTCCTGTACACGTTTGCGTTTAAACGTAAATAAAATAAAAATGTCCGTTTAACTTTGTCTCTGTTGTTATTCTATAACATTTATTATATAGGTTAACTATAGGTTGTTAACTAAACGGCGCCTATAGTTATTTAGGTACTCACTATTTGGTCAGTAAATGGTCACCATTCTTTGTCAGAACATGTACCAACCAGTGGCGTATTTTGAAATTTTTTCTGGGGGGGGTCTAAATATTAGGTACCTACAAGTTTATAATATAAAAAAAACACATACGAGTTACGATGTAATAATTATATTATATTATATTTTTTTCTGGGGGGGGGGTCCAGACCCGGGGACCCCCCCCGTAAATACGCCACTGGTACCAACAGTGTTAAATAACTTTAAATTTTAAGTTAACTATTAGTGTTGCATTTTTCAATTTCGCTATATTTTGCTCGTACTTCTAAAAGTTTAAATGTATGATAGTTTGGAAGTAGGTAACCAAAATAAAAGTATAAACTCTTATTTTGAAATTCAAACATAATTAAAATTTGATTTAACCACATATTTAAATAATGCAAATAATAATAATAAGGATAAAGTGGCGCTTTTCGTACACTCAACTGCAGCGCTCTGAATTTACGTATCGGCAGGTGTTGCTAGCTCCCGGATGGGTGACCACCCGGCATTTTTACCAATAAATCCTTGCCATATTTACATAACGTATACCAACTACAACCGTTCCTCCCCCTACAAACAAAAACAGCTAATGGCCATAATTGCCGGGCTTAACTCAATAAAAAAAAAGTATAGGTATAGACTTTTTCCATTCGACATGACGTATTCGTTTAAATGTATCTATAGGTGGCAGAGTTATCTTGTTATTTTACCTATATTTTATTTTCATAATATGTTAAGTTCGTATAAAGAGTAGACAACTTTTGTAATGTTTAGTTGTTTATAATTGATTAAAAATCTACTCATAGGTACCTACTGTTATCGTAAATTGTATGCAAAGTAGACATATAATGATTTTAAATAAAAAGTATTATTTTTTCGATGAAATTGTCCATAATATGTATTGTTAATTCTTCTATATTAGAACAAAAAATAATTGACCACTGTTTTTAGAAAATCTTATTCACGGAGTGGTTGGAAAAAAATATTTGTGTAGTGCTGAAGTGGTCCAAGCTAAGTGGGCTTTCGAATGGTTGAGAGAGGACTTCGACCGAAAACCGGTAGACCGGAATGGCCGGATGCTTTTGTGACTGAAAGTTTATCGTTTCCTATTTCTATCGTACATTAACAACACCTTTCAGTGTTCACTTTTTCCACATTTATCCTCGCAATCGATATTTTTTATTTTTTTTTTTCAGTACCTACTAATACCTCTTACTATAGCGTTGTTTATGGAATGAAAAGTGTATATTGTCCCATTCAAAAGGTGTTCCTCAATTTCGGTACTTATTTAACTTCCATGATTCCGTAGGCAAAGAAACTTTTTACTTCGCATTCTGTTCTCAATTCAGAAAAAAAAATGATTAGTCGTAGAATAAGTTAAGTTTTTATATAGCCATTAAACTTAAACGTGTGTAAAACTGGAAAAACGATATATCACGAAATAATGTCGCTTTGCTGCAGTGCTGGTAGTGGTTCGTATATATTAAAGGTTCTAGACACCCTTCTCGCTTTAGCAAGTCATAAAGCAATATTTTTTCTCTGTTTGGCGACAGGTGTAACTTATCTAGACCACGTGTGCATACCTCGTGATTTATTAATTTAATGAAATTAACTGACCCCGCCGACTCGTTTTTTTTTCAGCGTACCCTGGTGTTTTTCATGACTGCAATCAGTGTCGTAATTGAGATTTACTATGAACGACAGTTGCTGGTTCCCATAATATAAATAATATTTCTTTTTGGTTTTATATTATATTCGATAGGCAGTCACTCAAATCAGAAAATCATTGAATCAATAACTGTAAAACTACAGTGACGAATTTGATAATTATTTTTGAAGTAGGTATAAAAACTTTTTTAATATTTCATAAAGTTTATAAAATGCTGTTTTGTAAAGTTGACCATAGGTATATGATAAACATTGCGACCTCCAGGTAAATATGTTATTATATACACTTTCAAATTAGTTTTCTTATGGCACTCATTTTCTGTCAATTACATCCGTAGTAGTAGTTTTTTTAATATGACCGTATTATAATTATTCTCACCAAGCATAGCTTATAAAACATCTATAGTTTTGTTCGTCTATTTTCAATTTGAATATCTTTCGGTGTATTTAATGCATTTATTAATCGAGCTTGAAGTTCCTTAACAACGAATTTTTGTGTAGTGATGATTTTGTGAAATTATACATAAAATCTATTAAAATACTTTTTATTTATCTATTATTAATGAATCATGTTTAATTGGTATTCTGAAATATGTTTATAGTTAATAAATTAACTAGTAGAGTCGTTTTAATTAGAAAATAGTTTCCTTGATTGTTATATAAACTAAAATTAAACGTTTGTTACTTGTCGTCTTTATTTGTTTTCCTTATATAATAATAGTTATAATAAAGTTTATTCCTGGAAATAGAATCAATAAAATACATTAACAGTAAAGGTTTCAGTAAACAGTATATATATATAAGTATAACCTTTATACAATACATAATTTATAAATAGGTATTAAACATACAAATTCAAAAATAATTAATTAAAATTAATATATAATATTAAAATGAATTTAAGAGAAAACGAGATCAAATAAATAAGTTTAAATAATAATAGTGTTAACTAGATAAAACATTTGACGAATCAGAAGTTCTGTTTTTATTATTAAATAACATTTTATTATTTTTGACGATACAATTCTTCTTACATCAACATTCTGATTATCTTTGCATTCTGAAATTATAACTTACACCATAAATTGTATCAAATTGTACCATATTACAGAAGCATAATCAAAATGTGACCCAAACTAATGAGAAGTATAACATTTTAACAGCTGACACGTCGTTAAATTGTTATTTTTACATGAGTCTTAATAATCCTAATTTAATTCATGATTTATGTCTAACATGATGATTGGAATAAATTTCAAATACAAAAAAAACAAACAGGCCTTTTATAGCGTGTCCTTCCGTGTTAAACTCAAATAATTAAATGTATTGCCAAATATTAACTTAATTTATTTTATATTAAAATAAAATAAATTATCAATATTCAATAACTTACTTACCATCTATATAACGCCGTTGGTATAGGTTATTCTAATCAGTCTGTGTAATTTTATCGCAAGTTATACTAATGTTTGAAAATGGGATTATGGAATAAACTAACCACATCAACACTGAAGGTAACTTCAGTATATTTATGCTATAGCATAGACAAATACAGCAGTCTTTAAAGGTTATTGTAAACTATAAAAGTTCCAAAAATATTTGGTATTGATTTTAATTGAACTTATTGAGTAATATAAAGATTTTATATTCACGACGTCTTATATTTTTATATTTAGTCCGAAGATTGCTTGCATTTAAGTAATGATTCGGGAGATGTTAAAGTTTTAAAAAGAATATGATAGTTTTGTTTGATTAATACTCTTAACCCTTCGCTAAACCATAATAGTCTGCGTATTTTTGGTACACATTTATTTACTGCGAAATTAATATGTAAACATAAACCATCCACGTATCCGTTAAATTTACAGCGTTTACCATACTTGCCGAATTATTTACTCAATTACTGCTACCTACTTTCCGAGTATATACACCAGAATTTGCTTATTGCAAAGAATTCCGGCTTAAATAATATGAACTATATATAGAGCAGAATAAACAATAGCAGTATATAATATAATTATTAATATTAATTAGTCAAAATATGACATTGTTCTACGTATATCCTATGGACTTAGTTTCAGATAAGATTCCGTTCATTTAATTGTGCTATAATTTAACCTTTTCTGTAACACAGACATAATTTTTTAAAGCTTTTCGAAACTGTTATGAATTTATTTCGCTTAGTGCGAATGTGTAGACTGCAGAACCGTGTCGGAAATTGATTCTATTGGTTACCATTTCTGCAGTCTTCGCATAATATATGTTTTACATGTTATATAATAACATCCTAATACGAGTAGGTATGTACAATGAACTTTGTTCATGCAGCATTGTACTTATACAATAATACACACAGTGTATGATAGAAAGGAAATTTTGAACAGATGATGTGGAGGTGGTGGTGGTGGTGGTGGTGGTGGTGGTTTTGACGGCAGTGGTAGTAAGACAAAGGGGGTTGTGACCTAGTAATGTATTCCTACCTTATCCTTTCCATTACCATGCTATCTGTCAGGATCTTGTCGACAACGTCTCGTTGAGGTGAACGCATTTTGTTTTACTGAAAGACGTCGACACCGTGAAACATATATCAACTTCATCGGTTTATCCTTATTCGGTATTTGTAGGTCCGGCTATAGCAACGGTTCTTTGATCTCCCATCTCGTGATGTTTAAATACTTCTGGTTCGCTTAATGATATTTCGCCGAGTATAGTCTCGTCAACAAAAATGCCATCTAGCATTTGATTAATAAACAATAACTGACCGTAAAATAGTTATCGTATTATCACCAATCTTCGGTATTTACCAAATTTACATTTTAAAGTTGGTTCAATATTTTTAATTCTGAGCGAAGCGATGAACATTGTATTTGTTTTAAAATTATGTGTGTATCATCACGTACACATGCATGCGTTCAAAGGTTTTAGCAAGAAAACCTTTGATCTTCAACTTTGATGGTGGTTTCTGATAGAAAGTTCGTAATTTTTGAAGGTTGAAAGAAAATATTCCCAGTTGGTGCCTATGTTTAAAATAATAGGGAGTAATCAATAAAAACAATGTGACTAAAAAAAGATTATTTACTCTGAATCAATTTTTGAAAAAATTTAAATAGTTTATTTGTAGGTATTTAATTTTGAAAATCTTAAATATATACAAGCACAAATTTTTTTTTATAGACTTCAAGTTTAAACTTCGACGGAATTGGATATTTTTTAAATTATATATTTTGTTTTAAGTCAAAAATACATTACTGGTTGGGGTTTGAAACTTTTTGCCATTACTTTCGTAGGTATATTATTATTTACTACGAGTATACACAGCGAAGTTTTGAAAGTGTTTTGATTAATTTAAAGCTATTTACTACACCCTGCTACTACGGTTCATCGGTATTGACTTATAAGTTAATTACAGCTAGTAATATTATAATAAATATTAAATAATGTATTAATGTATGCGATTGGTTTTTGGCAACCTGTCGTATTATACTATTGGTATACGTAAAAATTATAAAAAAAAAAAATAGTAGAATTATTATTACATATGTAACATTCTACTTTTTACATAGAATGTTTCTATTCTACTATAGTATCTATGTACAAGATAGTTATTTTCATAAGGTATACAGTTAATTTATTTAACAGAAAAAAGATTTTGTTCAGTGTAAGTGCCTATATTGCTATACTATATTATGTATGTACTATATTATACTATTATACTTAACTACTGATGAAACCTTCTTATAGGCAGTGTTGAGATTCTGAGAAGAATGATGAAAATGTAAAAAAGTCACAAATGTTTTGTTGATAGTATCATTGGAGAGTATATATAGTATATAGTATATATTATATTATATATATTGTACAATTTATACTCGATGATGTCATTATTATTCATTGTTATTGTAACACTAGGAACTTCAACAAAATATTTATATTAACTATATTTGTATTATAGCTCCCATTTCACATTTATTTTTTATAGATTCTTAGTTCCTGATAATACATCCTGACAAATAGTTCATTGTTTTATTAATTCGTTAATAACAAAGCCATTTAATACATTGCAGAGCATGGATAAGTATTGCGTAAATGGTTCACCCCTATGTGGTGATAACATCAGGGAAAAAAAATACATTGTAGAGTGTAATGTTCCATGTATTTCTTATTCAAATATTTTCGTACGCTCATGTAACAAAGTGGTTGTAAGTATCAAATTTGAATACACTAACTGTGAGACTTGAAATGAACGCGTTAAATAATGATCTGAACACTTCTTATTTGTTGTACTTCATGCTGTGTGTTACTGTGTTATAGGTACCTATAGGTAAGATAGTACAAAAAATATAATATAATTCGTAGTTACTAGATTATTTCCAAAAAAAAAATACCATTTGTTACTTCCTCTGTGTTTCACAGAAATCAACACACAGTATTGTCGTGTTTTTAAATAATGCAATTATTATTTAGTTTTAAGAATTATTATATTCTTCCTTATATCGTTTTATCTTCTAAACATTTAAATGATTAATCATCATATTATATATGATTTAAACAAGGAGTATCATAAGCTTATGAAATATCATTTTCAAGTAATTCTATTTTTATTTAAGTATTTGTTACTTCTTTTCTGTTGTCTGTCCTTGTATTTTTCATATATTTTGGGGTTCAAGTCTTAAATTAAAATTTGGCAAATTTAAAATATGATCATAATTACAAAAAAAAATCAATAAAATAAACGGTAGGTACTTAAGTTCTTTGTTATTTATGTTAAATAGAATCTAGTAAATGTAACACGTTGACTGCCATGTGACCGCCAGTGGTCACATAATATGTATAAACGACAAGCCAAACATATTTTCAGCGTCATTCTTAATTTATAAAATTCTTATGTAAGGAAATATATTTTAAAATACGATTAAATACCCGATATAATATCGTTTGACAACTATTTTATCGTTATTTACATGATTTGTATTGTTTATTAATCTCAAGTCTCAATCTCTCAACTCAGATAAATGTACCTATCCTCTTAGTTATGTATGTATCTATAATTTTAGATTCTAAGCGGAGCGAGGAAGCTATTGGTTTTACAATGGTGTTTATTTTTTTTTTTTATATCCTGTATACAAAATTTCTACCAGAAGGGGTGCTTCGATTTCAACATATAGTACCTTATCTTTTAGAAAATTGGATCAAGGTGGTACTTTAGGGAAGTCATTTTCGATTTCATCAATAGTTATTTAATGCCACGGGAAAAACCACCGAAAAATTACGGAAAAACCGCTAAAAATGGGATTTTAATTTATAACGGCTAGTTTATCACCATAGAAACGAATAAAAAATAATAATATTAATTCAACTTACATGATATAATAACTAATACAAAAATAAAATATCCAGACTGACAAACCGTCTCCGCTCAGAATCGTTTTTCGTATACAATGATATTATATCATTGAATTCAAGTTTAATACAATCCATTTTACAATGAGCCACTTGTAACCTACTGTACGGCAGAGCGACATCCACTTACCCGCTTCCTTGTTTTTATTTTTAAATAACGTTATCATTTTTAACGAAGTATATATTCCTAAATATTTGATTTATATAGTTTTGTTATTCTAATAAAATTCTAGGAATATTATTCTTTGATCTAATCCTTTTGTATCGTGTCGTTTTCACACAACCAACGCAGTCACCATGTATCATTTTTCCTCCTAGGATTTTTTAGAGTTGAAGATCAAAATTTTTGACTTGGAAACTCGTTATATTATGCTGTTGATGTTAGTGCAAAACTGTCAATATGAAATCGGATGGGTGAACCTTTTTTCTCTCATAACAATACTATTCTGTTGTAATAACTAATAACCGATAATAACGATTATTAAAAGAAATAAGTGAATCCCAGTTTTATTATCAGTTTTATTTTCAGTATCGTCGCCCGTCGGTAACACAGACATAGTATAGCAGGACAAGAGCCGCCCCTTGGAAAATACGATCGTAAGCCGTACGAAAACGTATCCTCGTCGCATATCGTCGGTCGGACGTGGAATGTGGTGGTGCAGTGGTTGTTGTTGTTGTTGGTGATTGAGAAGGTGGATATGGTGGCGGTGGGGGTATTTATGGTGGAGGTTGTGGATGAGGTACAGTAGTTGTGCAAGTGGTTATTTATTGCACGTATAATGTATATATAGGTAGTCCATGTAGGTAGCGGCTCAACAATAGTCTCCTTTTCGGCGAGGGACGAAAGTAGAACTCCGCCATAGAGCACTTCCTGCTAGGGACCGTGAGCCCGAATTCCCGGTTACGTGTGCGTACAACACGTGCGGATTTCCATCATTTACAGTTCATTTGGTGACGGATGTAGCGCTACTTATTCTTCTACTCTGACTGCGTTCACTTTCACCCCGGCCGATGTATGTTTTATCGGTCGGTGCAAAGTCGATTAGTGGTTTTTTGAAAATCCCTCTTCCCCACACATCGGTAAAAACGGTCAATTCCTATCTTAATAAAATCTGTCTCTTTGTACACGATAAGATCGAAAGATCAGATCTGTATAAAAAAATAAATTTGTAGTCGCAAAATCGAATATAGACGAATAACGAGTTTAAAAATTGTGACAGTTCTTGACAATCTTTGTTTTAGTCCTTTGAAACATATACTTATGACAATATTTTTACGTTAAAAATGTTCGATACTATAGTTTGTTTTTAAAGATCGCAAAAATGAATCCATATTTATATACCAGTATTATAATGAATGTAATAATTATATGCAATTTTATAATTATCAAGCATAGTGCTATGTTAAATCAGTTAAATGTAAATGCTCTAGGAATGTATATTTACTCGTAACGACGTGGCTCGTTGTTGGTTATTACAGATTAATTATGGAGAATAATTCTTATTGATTATGTCTGTACTCAATATCCAAGTATGTATGTACAAATATCTCAGAGATATCATTATATTTCTTTTTTAAACTAAGGATTTATTTTTAAAATAATAACACTGCAATAAGTTTAGGTCTAACCATAGCAATATTACAAATTCTTATCTCGAATAGTTTAACGAATGTCATAGTGAAAAGTTTGAAATAATTTTTATGTTTTAAAAAAACTTATAATACCAATTTGTGTATAGAATACTATATTGGAGTAGAAAGTTTTCAGTATAAAATATATGTTTTTGTAAAGTAATATCATATAAATATTATTTTAATAACAGCCAACACAAATTACAATATAATAATATAATAATGTATATTGACATTATTATGATTTGTCTGTCAAATAAGAAATGATAATGTAGTTATTGTTTTAATATTTTGTATTATGTAATGCACTATATTTTTTTTGTTCAGTACAAAATGAAATATTTTCATTATTTTGTTACCAACGTTATTACCAAAAACAAATTATGTATTTTAATGGGTTTCCCGGTGTATAATAGCGGAAATACATATTTTTGATTAATGTTATTTTTCTGTGTACGTAGTTTTCCAAATAACAACAAACGTATCTTTTATAGAAAAATCAGAATCTCTTCCTTTTTTAACGGATAAAAATTAGTTAATGTTTAAAGTCAATTCAAATTGTATACATACGTTGCATTTAGTTATACGTATGATATGTTGTGTAAAATGTACATTCTACATGAACAACTTTTTCATTTTTCATTTTTCATTTATTAAAATTTTTTTTCATAGTATTATTAAAACAAAGTACTTTGAGATTTGTTGCAAAATATACGCTCTAAAAATAAATGGTCACAATATTTTACTATATAATTACATTATGATTCTGTAGTGAAAGTAACACTGTACTAGGTACTCCTACAGTAAAAACATGATCATAAGAAACTTATACAATATTTTCATCTCTAATATCGTATAATACAATTATTTTAGTTAAATCAATTTATAAACCTGTTAAATAATTGATGGCAGTTGTTTTAAATTTAAACAATTCAACAGAATTTACGAAACTTTGAAAGTTTGTTTACGGTATTTATTTATTTATATAATATCCTTTAGGCTTTAGCAATTATGTATTGCCCCTTTGTAATTATTTATTACACATAATATTAAAATATTATTCACGATCTTCCCCGTTTGAATGAATATTAATTCGAGGAATTTTCTATTGTATGATACTGTTTTCTTTTTAAATCTTGTTTTAAAAATTATTCCATCTTTTATAATAATATGCTAATAACATTTTTTTATGAAATCAGCGTTAATAAAATAAATGTCTGTCTTGTTTTTTCCACTTCACTACTTTCAATAAACTGTGATAATATCCATCAAAATATGTTCTCTACTTGTTTTTGACAATACTGTGGATTGTAAATTCATTATTAGACCAAACGTAAAAATTCATAAGACGAACATAATATTTATCATAATTTCAAACATCTCTGAAATGTAAATTGTTGATGCACGTGCTAGTTTTGATTACCTACGGTGTCTATATACATTACCTAAGGTATCTCATTTTTTAGAAGGATGAAATTCCATTTTATTGTGTATTGCATTATTGTTACGTCCTTTATATTGCGTCTACCTGAGACCTTAAAGCTTACGAGAGTCATGGATATATATATATATAACTATATAAGGCCGTTCTACTGCAGTTCTGGTTTTAAATCCTTAGTGTAATCAGTCCCGTAGCATGGGAATCTACTGTTCATACCATCTGCGGCGTCTGCTGCTCAGTCGTCTGAAAAAAAAAACGGTTAACTCTGCTTAAAACTTACCTTGAGCGATTCTAAATCTCCGTTATTCAGATTTCCCATTGTCTAAGTTCAAGTTTCGTTGCCTTTTGTTGGTCCTTTAACGAACGCTCTTTACTTTTTACAATTTAAATTCTTAAGTTTATTAATATAATTGTTGACATACAAAACGTACCTACATTTTCAATAAAATAAGGCGATTGAGACTACACTTATTGTATTTTTTAATTCATAAAATATAATATATTATGTTTTTGTGCTGGATAAAAAAATGTAGCATATGCTACTAGATAGATTTCCTCTTCAAGGAAAATGAGGAACCATATAGATACCTTTTTGAGTATAATGCTGTTAAAAAATAACTAGTTGCAGTTAGCATGCTACAACGATCGTTAGGATTTTAATGAATTAAGAACTATAGATTGATTTTTAATATTATAATATATTTAATTTATTTTTTATTGATTTGCGATTCTATGGTTAGCGTTACTCAAAGTCGGTTAGAAAATTGTTTAAAAAAAAAGTTGTATAATATTTTCTTAAAGATTTTGCAGTACAGTTGCAATGGAAACCAAACATTGACAAATAAATAAATAGTATTTTGTTAACTGATTTTGCGTTACGCAATAAACCGTACAATAAAACGGTTGCAATAAAACGTATTCACAGAAAAACGTCGAATCATAAAATGTGCAGCAAATAACTGCTACCACGAAAAACATAATATAATTTATGGCTCAATGTTTATCCGTGAAGCAGAGAATTCAAGTTTTTTGCATACAATTTTTTGTTCGTTTCTATTATATTTTCATAGGTGTTACTTTTTACTTCTTTTTTTCTTGGTATTTCAGTGTAATTCAAAGATTTTAGGAATATCCAGTTGTACGAATTATATTTTTTTAGATTCTGAGTGAGCATTGCAGAGGTTTTAAAATCAAGTGTGTTTTTCCCTTATGTTTATATTTTTGTTTCAGTTGATACCCTGTGGAGCAGGAAATGTAATTCAAATTTAAAAATTATAAAGGTTGGTTCTGGTTGCAATCTGATGTAGTTGGTATTTTGTGGATGTGGGGGGAGCGGTCATAAAAAGCGTTACAGTGATTTTCTTAATAATTGGAAAAAACTAACAAAATATAGTTATAAAACGCCAATATCAGTTCTCAAAAAAATCGATTTTGGTTTTATTTTCTTAAAAACCAGTTTATCAGTTGATACTTGAAAGTCTCGTAAAATGTTTAGATTTGCATTTATTACACTTAATAGTATGATTTTCAAATGTCTTGGCTCTTTTAAGACTAGGTATGTGAATATATTTTTAAAGTTTTATTTTTTTTTGTATTTATATATATTGATGAATTGTTTATTTATCGGCAAAAACATGATTATATGTAATATAAGATAAGTAAATTAAGCTATTACAGTACCTAGTTAAAAATTACCGACATTAAGCCGTAAAATTTTTTTTTTTTGTTATAGTAATTTGCTTGAAATTCCAATTTTGACAAAATCGCATATTCAAACGTAAAATTACATATTTCCGATTTTCCTTCAATGGTTTTAGTATGATATTTGCTGTGTTCAAAAAAAGTCCGTATAGCCTTATATGTTTTGGATAGATATAATAGAAATCAACTTCCAAACTATTTAGTCTTTTTTTTTTTTTAGCTTTTTTGTAAGGATCACAGACCTTTTCCATATTTCGTGTAATGTATGTAAAAATAAATTCAATTTACTGAATTAAGAAAATACTTGTAATTATATGAATATATAACAGAAACTATCCTTAAAAATAGTCCGACTACCATCTCTGAACAGAATCAATTTTTATGCAATAATTAATCATTAAATTTAAATTTAACAGTGACCTATGAAATTACGAGATATACTCAGTACTTACTATACAGAAAAGTGAGTTTTTATCATTTTCGGTTTTTATCATATTATAAGTATATAATAAATGATAATCGATATAGTCATAACCAATTATTATTCTGACGGGTATTAATTATTAATCTTGCGTTCATTTTTCATTACATTAATTTAACTTATTCGGTGAGTTGAATATATTAAATGTTGCTCTAACAACCTAATTATTAGAACTCAATGTAACTTTGAATAGACTTTAAACGTTAAATCATTAACGCTTAAAAATAATCATGTATTTTGAAGATGTTCAAAGTAATTATTAGTTTAAAATTTTTACCATTAATATTAATTAATATATATAGAATCTAAAATCAATTCGCGTCGGATCTTTAAACATAAAACTGAGACGTTTTTTTTTTTAAAGTTTTGTTTAAAAAATACTATGATTAGAACAAACTTAATTGGTGACAATTTATGTCTTTGAGGAACTAAGTATCGTTTGTATCGTGTTATATTATGAGTTTTAAGGACATTAACTGATTTTCTAACCTGAAATAACGACAATATTATACTGCCAGCGTATTATTGGTATTTGGTAATTTTAAATTATGAAGAATATAAAAACCTTATTTTCATTCTTTTGAAAAAGCCTCTTCGCAAATATCAATCACGGGACCCGTGTAAATGTTTTTTTTTTTTTTTTACTCTACATATAGTGAAATCTGCTGCAGAGACATGAAAAATGTAGATTTTGTTAGTTTGTTACAACTTTGTGCGGTCTCTCTGTGTTCGTTCGATTCCCTAGAAGATATTCGTCTCTTGTCGAATATCACATGAACTAGAGGAAATGTAGGGTGAACTCGAGGCCCCCGAGCAGATGTGACAAGTGCAATCCATCAAGGCTCCACGGCAATAATAGCCAGGAGTGGTTAGCAATGTTGCGAAGGATGGGTGAGAAGAGAGGTTTGTCAGGCAGAGCAAGATCCTCCTCCTACTGCAGTGTGTCACTTACGTTAGGGAAAAAAATAGTCACCGGGGATGTCTGAGACTAGTCTTATCCATCTTGTAGGTATAAATAAAATTGATTTTACCTTCTTCTTTTACTTCTCTCTTTCCGAGAAAAAAACTGTTTTGTAATTTATAATTACGGAGAGATTATGACGTACAATATTAAGAAGTTTTATTACACTACTACGCAGTAGCTCATAATATATTGTATTAGTTTATTATTTTTTTTTTCTGTTTTGATGTTTACAGTTTATTCTTCTTCTTCGCTTTTTAACAGTCATTCTTGTTTAAAGGTATTTATAGGTACGACCATTCGACATTTACATTAATTATCAAACCATCGTAAATAATGTTAAATACGATTTTGTATTGTAAGTAGTATTCCAAACATTTACAATTATGTTTACGATTCAGGTGTGTTTCGTAAGTATATATTACATTTTTCTCATTGTGTTATAACTTAAATGCTGTCATACCGAGAACAATGACAATTGTTTGGGTGCATTGTGATTGCTACGTGATTTGCGTTTGATCATCACCTCTTAGAATCACGTTTCAATTAAAAGTTCCGAATCATTACTATAATGGAGTTATGTTTTTCTTACATTCTGATTACTTTATATAGGTACTAAATTATTTTTAGGTACCTATTTATAATAATATATGTATATATATATTTTTTTTTTTTCATTATTTTACTTTGAAAAAAAAATATATTATAAATATACCTGATTGCTTCAAATTGCCGTGTTCATTTTGTTTGAAAACGTTGCTAAAGTTATTCATGTAGAATATTGTTTGTTGTTTCTTAGCAGTATAATACTTAAATTTCTAATGGCTAATATTGAATAATATAATAATAAGAAACAATTGTTTGAAAAAATCCATAGTCAGTCTCGGATAAATACATTTCTTTAAAAACTCTTTTTTTTTATATAGAATAATCTGCAAATATAATATTAATTTATGAAGTGAACAAACTTAGCATTTATACTGTTTGTTTTCGTTCATTTATGCGATTAATAATAAATGTTCGATAATATAATAATAATAATATTATAATATACGATACATATGACTTAGTTTTTATTTACCGATTATTTTATTTTCAACATATACATTACTACGATGAAAATTAACAGAGTATTAATCATTTAATCTACAAAATTGAATTAACTTGAACTTTATGTGAAAATGAAAAGCTCTCAATTTCTAAGTTAAAGTTGTAGATTATTATGTTTTTAACTTATGATGGTATGCAGGCCGAATGATTGGATGAAAAGTTTTATCCAAAGTTATAGTAGTAAGTTCCCAAGACTGTATGTATGTAAATTTATCTTATCAACTAACGTGGTTGAGATATAGGAAATGCTTTCCAGGGTCGTATTTTACGAAGTTTATGTTTATACTGTGTGCATTTTTGTTAAATGTCATTATAGATTTTGGTACATTTTTTCAATAAATTACGTTTAGTTAGTCAACAACCGTTATTTTTTATTTCAATTTCTATTGATTAACATGAATTTAGTTATCAATCAAAAATATAGTGTGTAGGTATCAATACAATAAAATATATTCGCATGAATATCGATTTCATTTGATTATCGCGTGCAGTAGTGGTATTTGGCACATAATCATATTGCTGGTGAATAAAAATTGTTAATAATGTTTATTTTAATTCTATTCGTGTAACAATTTTAGACTCCTGATTGAGTACTGGATGTATTAATTTTACAATGATATGTAGGTATGTGTGTGTTTTTTTTTAATTTTTTTTTTTTGTTTGTCTATACCTAGTCTAAAGTAGTAGAAAAATGCTTAGATTTTCAACCTACTTTGAAGGTGGTTCCAAATTGGCCCTAGTTGGTACTTTTGAGACATCGAAATAGAAAATTTCAGAACTTTTCTTAAGATTAGGAGAAAAAATGAAGGAAAAACTAGATTTTTAATGTATAACCAGTTTATGGACAAATCGATATAGTTTTTTATTTTGGCATAATGTAGGTACAGCGTTACCCACTTACCTGCCTTTTTTTCTTGTTATTAATTTTATCTTCAATCATGTACCCATCATTTGATTAAAGTAAAATATTTATGGAATACTAGCATAAGAGGTGATTTATTATTAATAGTCCTATAATTACCTATATTTTTTTTTATTAAATGTATTTTTCAATTGTTGAAACTAATAATTTTTAATTTGAGAACTTTTGGGTGTAAAAGAAATCAAATGTCGATGGCAAAACTCAGTCTATATGTAGGTTTAAATCAAATAACCTAATATGAAGGGTTTACAAAACGTTTTTCAGAGATATCCAGTCACGAATTTTATCGTTATGCCATCGGCAAAGTGGAACTGTCCATTTAACGATTAGTTTTCTATCGCCGTTTGTCGTAAGTGCTGAATTATAATTTTTTCTTCTCTGCTAAGATTCTTCGACGTTTACGTCAACACCCTCTAGCCATTTCGACTATCTTCTCTGTACGTGACAGCTAATCCTCAATTCTACTTAAGATGATTAAAACTCAACATCTCAGCTTCTCACTATTCGCCCGAGGTGACGACCACACCAAACATATTCATACTCAATATAATAAAATTGTGTGAAAACTCGCCTTAGCTTGGTTTTTGTTATAATAATAATAATTATTATTTTTTGTTATTTGCAATTATTTAGGTACACAAAAAATATCAAAATCAAAATTATTCGAGTGTCTTTAATATACTTCCCTATTTAATATGTATCTAAATGTTTTATTTATATTGTACTATATTATCAGGTAATATTGTGGATGTGTATAATAACTTGAATATAAATAACTAAATATACAAATTATTTAATATAATATACTAAGTTATTAGTAATATATGTCTACTGCAGTTGAAACACTGTATATAATGCAGTAATCAATTAAAAGAAAACTATTTAAAAACAATCAAATCAGTAAATTGTTATGGAAAAAAAATATAATAATAATATGTGTATATATGGCGAAAGTGTAAATAATATTTTTCAATTTAAACCTAACGAGTATATTTTTTACAATATTGATTAATTGTAGTATATGCAATGTATAACAATACATGGGAAAGACGGAAATTATTGAAGTATAAAACAGTATCATCAAAAATGTCATTAAGGTTTGACAAAAATGTGAATGCTATGAAAGTATTTTTATACCATTTCTAGGGTAATAAACATAAAAACAAATTTTTCTTGAATTACTTTACGTATGTGTTGTACCATTACATTACTTTTTTTTTTAAATAAATTTCAATCTCAATTTACTTTTTATAAGAAATGTTTAGTTGTTACTTACGCATGAGCTTTTATCCTTACCAATTTTACTAACTTGTATTCAAATTGAGACATACATTTGAGTATTATTTTTATTTTTACCTCATTAATCACAATTTTCTTCAATTAAATTTCAATTAAGTATTTATATGTATTTAAGATATGTGAAATAATTAAATTTAAATTTAAATTAATTTCCAATAAGCTACAATGTAATATTTCTAGAGACATCTCATAGTATCGTCAATATTTTAAATTTGTATGTAGTATTTTTTCTTATAGAATATAGAATGTATAACTTTTGTTATTATGTTGTAACCTAACTATTACTATACATTTTATTGTATACATTTTCCTTTATTATTAATTTAATGTATTATTCTTTTAATTTAGTTAAATAGGAAAATATTTTAACCGTAAACATTGTTATTATTCCTAACTCTGAATGTAAATCAGTATATAAATCAAACACAAATAATGTTTAATTTCCCTAAGACAATAAATGTTCAAACCTTTGTAACGGACATAATTTATGTAATTGTAATTATAGTACGTAACTAATGGTGAGATAAAAGATAAAGTAAGAGAATTAGTTATTAGCATATACGCAAATAAACATTATAAGAATGTAAATAAAATGTTTTAATGAATATTTTTAATTAAATGTTTATAAGAACTATACATGCAAATGAAAGATGTGGTTATATACATTTTTACTATTCATATAAATAATAATTATCATTGGTTAACCTCTCAGCACTACACAAAAGTAGCGTTATATCTTAATTATTGATTAATTGTATTTGTTTTATAGCCTACACGTTTATCGTTCTGTAAGTTTAAAGAATGGGTAATAGTATTTTTTTTATAGTATGTAGGTATATCAAGAATTTATGTCTTACCTTAATTAATTAAAAACATAAGTTTGATTATTTCGTTACAGTATAGTGCGACACAGTTAAATCCCCACGTTTGGTTAACTGTGATAAATTTGTGATTAATATTAAATTCAATAATATTATATTATGGCAGTATACAGTAGGATAAATTTAATTAAACCATCCATAAATTTAGTATTTGCCTGTGACATAGAATCGCAAACAAAAACATTAGCCAAGCTTTTGCGGTATTGCCTAACTGTGTGCAATGCGTTGAGCTTTTAATACCGAACGGGCCTTAAAATAACCAGTAAACCTTTCTAAATTTGTGTCATTTACACGTGTCTCACTTCTTTTACTCCATTATAAGCAAATATATTTTGTAAAAATACTGGATAAAAAAAATGTGTCATCTCTTTTTTTTCCTGTCCGACGCATAACATCTGCTCCGGAGTGTCGAGTTTTAGTAACGACAGGGACGATTTCGACGCTTTTATGGTCCAATTGTTATTGTTATTATTATTTTTTAAAATAAACCTGTAGTCACGTACCATATTTTATGACTATTATCGTAAAGATGAAACTCGGACATTATATTTCTCATAGTTTCAAAACCATCAACGGAGAATGATCCATCCAAAATGTATTTACCCTTCTATACCTATATAGTATATATATATTCTCGTGTAATGTTTCCATTGTTCTATACACCTTATGGCTTATACACGCGTATTAATCATCTTCTTGGATTTTTTTTACTTTCAAAATATCTCTTCAGTATTTTTAGTTTTATAAAAAATTATACAAGCCCTTTAACCCTGATACATTTGTCTATCTTTTCAGACTAAATTGACGTGCATCAGGAAATTTTCTTTCGTGCCCATTATAGTTATAACATATGTTGTTTGTTCGGGTATTTTATCGAACAATTTGTCAATGACAAGACAATTCTAGTTTTATTAAAATAAATGTTCCTGGCTTTTTTTTTCTTCTGAATTTAAAGACGTTTTCAATTTAAAATAGTACGGCACTTAACAGACAACTGCGCACGTCATTCAATTATAACGACAATCTACGAACGCTGGAACAAAAATACAACTGTTTTCAACATTTGAACACGATTCCTTTCGTTTCTATTTTTTATTATATTATATATTATTATTATAACTATTATTTCTATAATAGTTCAGTAAAACTTTTAGTCACGTGCCGTTAAAAAGAAATAAAATCGAGTACTCTCGAGACAGACCTATTTTTTTTTATATCCACGCTGTGCCGTGCGTGTTGTCGGCACACATGTAGCTAAATTGCCTACGCGGAGCGCCGTCCTTGGTCGAAACCGTTCGATCGGAGTTTCGCTTATGTTATGGGTTTCGACTGTTTCGAGAATACGTGTCCGTGTCGTAAATAATCTTCTGCGAGGAAATTTTTGAAGATATATACAAATAATTTTATTATTATTTTTTTTTTTACCCTTTATTTTATCCGACTTGTAGCCGAATTACGATCACGGGGCGTGACGGCCGAACTAACGACGTTGAGTACTATTACGGGAGCGGAATAACCGCGGGGAATAAAACACGGCGGTGGTATCGTTTTATAATGCCTCTGTCTACCGGTCGGGTCTAGTTTATTAATTGGATTCGATTGTGGTTTGTGCCAATGTACCGTATAACATGTGTATACAGCGGGTGGTGGGACGACGGAATGTCCCCAAAACAATGTCCTCTTCGATTATATGACCCGAAAAAAACGGTCCTTAATTTAAATGCCTTTTTTCTTATAACTTTCTTCGGGTATATTGTGCGAGTCAATACACAAATAGCTGGTTAACATACATAACTAAATATAATAAAATATAATTAACGACTAAAGACAATATATAAGTTATAAGTAAATGTATTTATAAATCATGAGCTATTGCTATTGAAGGTACGTTATTGTTTTGTCTATGCTCCTGATAGGTATGTACCTATAGTTTCCAATGGTGCATTTATTCTTCTTTGGTGCATATCGTATCTTTAATAATTGATTGTTTAATTCTTGTAGGTACGTACAGACATTGTGTAAATTATATTATAATTTGACATTTAGTTTTGATCCAAATTCTTCAATATATTAGGAATTGAGGTTTTGAACGTATAAAACCATTTAAACTTAGTAATAAAGTGTTTTTAATTTAGTTTATTATCGTCATCTAGAAATAATAAAAACTAATGATTTTTACTTAAATATAAATGGGTCAATTTTTGTTTTTTTTTGAATAATAATATTAATATCAATGTGATTATGGTTGTGATTTAAATACTTAAAAACTACTTGACCGACGTTGACGACAATTTTAGATGAGGTACCAGGAAAGTTTGAAGAGTAGATTAAACCACGTCCGATAGGTTATTTTCAACAAACTTTTTTTATACTTTTGTTGATTACATGCCATATTACAAACTATAAACTTATATCGTATAATATGAATTCGCCGTTGCCGCTGTTATCAATGTTTTGTAAATTTTTTTCACGAGCGAAGTCTGCAATAGTAATTCAGTAGTATCAGTAATAGTTTTAGCACCTTAGTGATATGTATATTTATTACTAATAGTATGTAAAATATTATACTAAAACTACCAGTGGGAATGTATGCAATTATAACTTCTTCAGATTTTTTTATCTGGAAATTTTGTTGCTTACATTTTTGTTTACTCATACATTTTTTCCTGTTTTTCGTTGACATTTGTTGTCCTGAAACCTTACCGAGAGTTTGGTCGTCGGCGTATAAATTCTTACATATATTAATAAGAACGACGACGGGGAGGGTCGTCGTCTGCTTTGGGCGTAATCGAAAACAAATTAATACGAGCGAACAATACGATGACAGTCGCTGTGCAGTGGAGACTACGTGACTCTACTCGTTGACACGTGAATGCGACCATCGCGCACTTTGCGTATGACGGAGAACCCTCTATAACAATCGACGTCGTCGGCCGCGCAGAGGCGTAGGGTTAGCATTGTTGTTTTGGTGGTCGTCGTCGTGATAATTGGCAGTTTAGACGGCGGGACATACCGCCTCTCGGTGGTTGACGGTGGTCTTGATTTTCCGACGACGGTTAACTCGACGATGACAGATGTATTTTTTTGTAAATCTTCGGTGTGATTTGCTTTCGGCCCGTCTCATATCATAAGGTTCTGATATTATTAATGGACTGCGCGTTTATGGATCGATGAGAGATATCGAATATCGTCAATGGCGTCCTCTCCGCGTTGTGTTTGCGAGTGGAGTAATAACCGGCATTTGTTTGTTCCGCACACGTCTCGTTTGACTGGTGTATATATAATCATAAACAGACAACTTATACATATATAATATAGGGATTAACATTTATTTCAAAGCATCGGGTTTTGGCGTTTTTGAACGTGTATAAAACGTCTATTAATCGTATACCTCTATATTTATATATCAACATTATCCCCGGGCAAAAGTAATATTATACCCCAACGTCATAGAACCGTGAAATGTTCAATTATTTTTTTTTCCAACGCTTTTATTTGCTGACAAATATATTTATTTTTTATCGTGGTAATACTGCAGGTATGTTCAGTGAAAACTTGCTTGAATTTAACTAATAATGATTTTGGAATCCTTTCCAAAGGAGATTTGAATAATAACAACACAATAACCTCAACAGAGTTCGGAGAAACTTTTAATTACCAATAATTTGCAAAGCTTCCCGATCTTTATTATTCAACGACATTTTTAAAAAATGTTTCACTTCCGAGTATACACCTATTATAAGAAATATAGGTTGCCATTTCAAAATCAAAACTACATGGCTGGTTTGCCGGTACCAATATAAAATAAGTGATAACAAGAAAAAAAATTCAATTAAAATGTTGTAGTTACTCTTACATTATATACAAATATCCCAAAACAATTATTATTTTTTCAAAAAAAAAAAAAAAAAAAAAAATGGATAGTTATAAAAGCAAATTAGTCCGATTAATAATCATAATAAGATAATATTATTAAGTCGATTATAAATGTTTTATTTAAATAGTTATATTATTGTGTATAAATTAAATTAAGTTATGCTCTAAAATATTAATTACTTTTTTCGTGGAGATTTGTGATTTTTCAAATTTAGAAAGAACGGGACGAAATTGTTATGATATGCACAAAATAAATCGAACGAAATCCAGAAATAATGACCGGACTTCGAACCATCCAATCGGAAGGAACGATGGTGTTTCCGGTAGGCAGATGATTTAGTATCTCTGCCCGGCCCGTTATAGGGATGACGCGGAAGTTCTATTACGCCGGAAGCCGGATGTGGCATGGGGCGGAGGGAAAAATATTGGCTCAGTGTCGGTATGGTCGTTTGGACAACACTCGTGGGAATAGTCGTATAACGTTTATTTATACGTAAACTGGACACGGTTCTTAACTGCGATAAATTTTGTTTTGCCTTTAAAGGTCTTAAGAACTTATGAGTTTACTCGATGAAAATCTGGAAACCCTTTGGCCATATCGTCCAAGAAGTATTGAAGGGAAATAAATGAAAAACGTGTCTTTGCCGCAAGGAAACTAACACTGATGAAATCAATAGTGGCTCGGCCACAAACCAATTTCCCTGACTTCAAAGCCCTCTGGGAATGTTTGCACACGATGGTGAAATTAAAACTTAACGGTCCTATACAGGAGCAACAATAATATCTTGGCAATGCTATTGTGGCGGATACTAATATACTAACTACTTCCTTGTCAAGTTCGGCCTGCGTTAGATATTAAGCATATTTGTAATCCGATATTAAATTAAATCGATATATTTTAATTATATTTTCGAACGGTTTTTTTGTTTGTTTTTTTACAAAATATTAATTATCATCGTCAAACTTTCATATTTGTTACACTTCCGTGGTTTTTTGTAAATAATATCAAAGTTTAAAATTTTATATTCTTCTGTTCCTGGAAATAATAATTGTATTTGAATATCGATTCGTTATGTGCAGCGGCTCAAAGTCCATGGATTTTTAATTTATGATTTTAACTGTACCTACTTAGTGTTCTGCATTTAACTTGTAACTTCCATTGATATTGTTTCTGTTTGTGTTCCTTAACCAACATAATTCGAGTTTGCCATCCCTTAAATAACGGTCCAGCAAACAACGATAAGACATTGACTGATTAAAACAATCAAGTTAATGGTAATAATACTAAATTGAATACATTATTTGAAAATAATACGCGTCAATGAGCAATCATAATTTAAATTTTCCATGTGGCAATCGAAGCACGCAACCAAATCCTTTCTATGACAATGATTTAGCATAATATTATCGTTCCTTAGTACAATAATTTGTGTTAGGATTTTTATATATTTCTTAACTATAAATTGTTTTTTTTAATGTGTTTCATTCATCAGCATTAATATATTATTGTTAACAGTCGTGTTGCTAAAATTCCTACGAAATTGTTAGCTTTCCCTTTCCTTACTCTCATTTTTTTTTTTAAATACATTTTCTTATTTTTGTCGCGTTGAAAAAAATGTTTGATTTGTTTGTTTGATGTTATTACAATTTATAACAAGCTGTGGCATTTGTATATTATGTACACACTTAACCTTATTATTCTGGGGTGTATAAACTTGTATACATAAATAATATGTACATAACCACATATTAAATATTTTGAAATACGAAAAAATATTTTTTTTATATCCTCGTACGTTTTTGTAATATTTATACATTTACATTTTATAGTAGATTATTCAAAATGATTTGGTAACATTTTTCACTGTAACGTTCTCTAGGTATTAGATAATATATATTGTGTTCACTACATAAAATAATGTTATTTCTGTCTCTTGCGTTTTATGTAATTTCACGATACATTATAATAAAATCATGTTATTTCGATAAATGTTTTAAAAATAGATAAAACGAATACAAATACTAATAATATAATATGGTGATAAATAATAATGGTCATACTGTTTAGTGTGAAAATCGAATGGTTTTTTTTTTTTACTCATTTGGTTCTGAACTTAATATACATTTTTTATGCTTCAATTTGAGATTTGAAGTTTCGAATAAATGACTGTGTGAATGCTGTCAATAAACAGCGATTATTAACTATGCGTTTAATAATGAACCAAATATAACCGAAGATAGACATTAATTGGACGTCCGTGGCTTTAACTGTATACTGGCCGACTTAACAAACTTGAATTCTCCTGGGCATAATAATGAAGTCATTAAAAATACATAACTCTGACTGAGCCCTATCGATGTTTGAATGAAAATCATTATTTTTTGTCCCCTAACTGTTGAATCTACTATGTACTGTATTATCTTTTATTCGTGAATATTTACCTACTGCGCAGAGCACATTTTTACGAATACTGATCACAATCATAATTCTGATTAAACCGTATACTATATAATTCCGATATACATAATACACTATAGGTACACTAATCGCAATGGTTCTGATGTTAAATAGTTGTTTTTATTGTACCTAAACATTTTTTTTGCCGCGCGTACATAATAATTGTCAATATATACTGCAATATTGTACGTGTGTAGTTGGTATATACCTTAGCAAAACACATTAAAATTGTTGAATGTTTTTAAACGTTTTTCTGTGGAAATCAAATGCACAGATCTCCGGACTAATTTTTCCCACCGTAGTGTGTAACCACAGATTGTATAAAAGAGGATGGTGCACTTGTGCATTTACTGATAACTCGAACCTACCTCAATGCAGTATTAATATACATACCTATATATGAGGAATAAATTATTGAACAACTACACCTATATTGTACTTTTTGTATCAAGTAATATAATGACAATGATTAGGAAGTTGACGCGAGTGCTTAATATCATGTGATGCGTAGCTTATAATCAAAAATTTCTCATAAAATCTGTTTTACTCTTATGTGCCTAGTGACGATACTGATTTGGGATTAGAAATTGATTTGCTTACATTTTTGAGAATTACAAGGCTGTGAATAGGAAGTGTGCCATCTGGTTTTATATAATCTGTGGTATAACACCACCTTTTCCCTATAATTGCTAACGTGTAATCTATCTCTGTGGGCAATGGGCATTCCACATTTGGAATGGAATGTGAATAGGTATTGAAGTAGTTGTGAGCGCTGAATATTATATCATATATGCTTATAATATATTATAATGTTCAGTGTTCACTCGTTGTTGATGTGATTCATCGATAATACTTAAGCTATCACTAATAATTCTATGGTGCTGTATATAGTTTTCATATTAGGAATGTACTTTGTAATACTTCAACGTTATACAATATTATAGTTAAATTATTATAAGTGTTAGAATATTTTAAATTATTGTGTAGTCATTAGCCAGATTTATGGTTACCGATATTAATTCCAAAGGTATTACTATACAATATACATCCGCATTTAATAATTTTTTATTCGTATTTACCTACCTTATTTGTTTGTAAATAAATTACTCAAATTTATAAATAACTGCACAGTGTTGGGTTTTACTACGTTTAGAAAATAGATTTAAAATTGAACGTGACAACTTACTCATTATACAGCCCACCAAATATTTGAACATTTGCGAGTAAATTATATTTTCTACGTTATTGTATAATTTATAGTTTGTACTATGAATAATCTACGCATAACACGAGTTTAATTTGATTAGTATAAATTAACACCTTTACTTTCGCAGTTAATATAAATAAATGTATGTTGTCTCTCTTCCAAAATTCAACAAATTGTTAATTATTAAGTTTCAAGCATTTGTTTACTTATGGGTAACATACATCTTAACTATAAAGAACAGCAAAAACTCGTAATATTTACTTCTTCCTAATTCTATTTACTAACCACTTTATAAAACTTTTGGAAACAATTTTAGATTTAACAAATTTGGGAGTTATTTTTCATATCTTATAAAATACAAAGTAATGTTATATCACATTTTAATAATATCTACAGTTTTCATATTTTATACTACTACTACTATAGTACAATATAATATAATGTACATTATATTTTATTTAATTTTGTACGATTTCGATAATTCGATTAACTAATACAATATTTGTCAACAGCAAAGAATTGGTCGGTTCTGTCGGTTCTGTCTGTTAATGGGCAATTGTCCTAAGTTTATTTCAATTTTCATAAAAGCCTTAGCGGAACAATACGATCAGAAAATTATTAATTGGTTTTTAACATAAAACACGCGTTTTGAAGAAACTTTGTTCGAAGTGGAACAAAGTTTTACCCTCTTCAATAGGAAAATCGTATGAAAAAAAGATCCCTTCAAGTTATTTACGTAAACGCGCCAAATTTACTATTAAATTGTCACTCGTAAACGACTCCTAAAGATTAATTAAAGAAATAAAAAGAAAGAGAATCCTTATAAAAAAAACAATCACGACAAAATTCATGGCACAATGCTATTTTTTTAAAAATGCGTTCAGCATTTTTAGCTTTTAGTTGAACAATGGGATTTGTGTTTTTAATTATTTAATTCGTTCATCTTTGTTAGGACTTAAACAAAAACTGTACTTGAGGATGTGTTAATTATATTATATCATATGATAATTATATTATATTGTGTTTTATGTAAGTACATAACTTTGTTTGTGTCGTGTTCACGTTATTGACTTTGAGTAAGTAAATTAATGTACATATTTACTTGAATGTAGATCAACGATTTACCATATTAGGCCACTGAATGTTTAAAAATTATGTGCAATTATATGTTGCTCTTTCAGTCGGCTATCTAATATGTTATTATGGCGTGTAACATACTGCCCTTGTTCTTTCAAACCTATCGATATTATACCTAATCCTAACCAATTGATAAGTATAGGTTTGTTTTGGTTTAATTCTCTCTGGTTTTGAAACTATCGTCTTCCGTACCGGGTTGTTGGACACTGATATACATTTTGCAGGCCCTATAAAGATACTTATATGACCTGCGTTCAAAACTGCAAACTAACACAATGTAGAAAAGTATTCATCGATTTTCACAATGTCTGTAAAATAAATAAAATAATACGGTACACTATCGCCCTACTGACAACCCTGTTCTATTGAGGGTGATATTGAATATCACATGAGTGGCAAATTATGAGTTGAGAAATTACATTTGTAATATATATATAAAGGTTAAAAACGACTCATCGCTATTTCTTAAAAATGATAAAACGTGTGCCTAGCCTCTCAACTAGATATTGAGATTTGGAATAGTGGTTTATCCAATATGATCTAGATGTGCAAATAAGAAAGGATTTAAAAAATTTCACATTTTAAATATGTGCTCACACAAGATTTTATTTCGGCAAACAGAAATGTAATATTTTTGTGTATAATATATTATATTTGAATACGGTTGCCGTCGGTTGCAGAAAATAAAATAGTTATTAAAATTCGGTATAATTTTCAATATTTTGTTATTTAATAATAATAATAATAATATTTTATAGCTTATAGAACTGTCATGGAAACTATATTATTGTTCTTCATATTATAAAACATTGAATTATTTAATTTCCATAATATCCACGTACTCGCATTATTCAACTTCAACGTGAATGGGCAAATGTTTTCAAAATCTGTGGATGTCCTGTGTACTTTATCACGATTAACGTGACTTTGTATTATGAGTGCATTACAAACATAGCACTTCGAGTGCTGTCAATATTCACCGTACACCATTTGTGAATATCAACATTCGTCGTAGGTTGTATAGGTTTGTCAGCAGTCTACTATTTTTTTTTTTTTTGTTGACATACGCTGGCTAGTGTCAACATTCCCCGATCGTAGTATTTCGCCTGAACTCATTGATACACGTATATATATGTACTATATAGTATTTACTTTATAATATATTAAGTAGGATATTATTAAATTAGTTTCCGTCGAGTTGTGAATTATAGCTTGAGAAATAATACAATGTAATAACGGACATACTTAAATGTTTTTAGATTTTTAGAATTCGTCTTACAGTCTGTCTGATATGTTTTTATCAGGTCAATACCTTATAGTAATATATATTACCTATTACCTATTGAAATGGGAAATGAAAAAAAAACCAATAACTTTTTTAAGATTCAAGTGGTTTTGTTCCGCCAATCGAGGACGGTTAACAACAATATATAAAATAAAGAAATACAATTTGTAACAATATAAACCTTGATAGCTATTTTTGTTGACGTCTCTTAACATTTATCATTTTTTTCATTTTGTATAATATTATCCCTATAAACGTAATGTGTATAGGAGGGATACATGGATTTAGAAATAAACTATATACCGTTGCTGTCTTTCATAGTATATGATAAAACATAATCAGAAAGTGTGTACACAATTCGCTAGGTATATTGCAAATAAAAATGTTATTATTGCATGACATACGTAATATATAATATTATAATATATATACACATATAGATAAGTACATATTTTTATATACGCATTTATATTTTAATACGTTGGCCGTCTGGGATTATCAGTGCTGCCGATGCAGGTAAAATTGTGCATCACTTGCAGTGCACAATATTTCAACCGTTCTGTATGTGACTCCGTTCAAAATTTTTTTATAATGTCAATAATATTATTGTTAATGTTGGCGAGTAAAATTAATATAATTTGAATAACTTTAACAAACCAAAGCTTTGAGTGCTGTATTTACTGCAACAAATTAGATCTACTCGATCGACTTCAATATATTATTATTTAAATTACAATCGCGCAACGCGTCAAGCACTGCACCGTAGATAACTTGTTTACAAACTGTAACGTATATAAAGGAAAAAGCTCTCGAATAGTTCTTGGATGATGTACACGAAACTTTAAAATATGCAAAACAAATAGTTGGATAGTAAAGTATTTTTGGTATAGACCATACAATTTATCAATGTTGTGAGTTTGCAACCAGCTGTTAGGGTTACCACTGTACATATCATATTTACAAAAATTAATAAATACAATTATATCTGGTATATTAGACCGATAATTTATTCGGATTTTGGTTAATCAGGGTGTTGTGCGTCACTATATCAATACCGTGTGGATGTTCAATTTAGTTTTGTTCGGTTTTGTATGAGTGGTCCTGGTCTACACCCAGCATAAAATTGTGTGGTTTACGCATTGGGTACATTTTATTAACGGTCGACATTTTTAATGTTCTATGCAAATATCTAAATCATACCTATACTAATATTTATTATGTGATTGACTTTGATACAACATTGCATTTTGTCATAATTTAGTTGAATATATTATATAGGTATAGCCGTATATGCACTATAATAATTACTACGCCTTTAATTTCTAAAAAATGTTTTTGAATTCTGCTAATTTCTAGTTGAGCAGTGTACTTCGTGATTAGCCTGTAAGAACATTGTTTTAGTTTGTATGAACATTTTATTGTGGTAAACGCTATTATAATAGGTATGTTTATTATACGTGTTTAATTTAAAACAAGATTAATTCGATTGAAAACTTTAACTTAATTTAATAAACGTGTATATAATAAATGGGCATACATTGACCAATCATCAAAGGTTAAATATTTGTACTGTAGTCACAAACATTAGCGTTTCAATAGCGTTTAGGTATGTGTAATCAATCGGGAAATCAAATGCCTTATAGTATATCCTTGGTTCAATACAATTATATTAATTTTATTATTATTTTTTTTATATTTATATATACTGTGCCGTAGAAAATCAATCACTCACATCTGATTTGATTTATGTTACGTCTGCGATTTTTTATTTAAGGGGGGGGGACTTATTCGCTCAATGATATCATACTGCATCCGTATTTTCATTTACGAAAACCATTTTATTTATTCGGAATTCGTTAGCGAATACCGTACTCGCATGTCTCCAATAACGGAGCTGTAACGGTATATGCAAGAGAAAAAAAAATACAATTGTGTTTTCATTTCATATTTTTTTTTTTTCGTAAATGATTCCGTATTCATAAACATTTTTTTTAAAAAAACGAAGTGCAAACAAAGAGCCTTTTATCTTTATTTAAAATACGGCTTTGTATCACTGCCTTGTCTCATCAGCGTGCTTGTCACTATTGAAAATAATTTGTATTTTAAGTTCACGTTGCATACATATTATGACACTCCATACTCATTGCAAACACAACGACCCCATTTAAAATCTGTTAAACTCGAAAACATTGTACTGCTTACGAAATGTTCACATAACGCTGCACAGATGAATTAAAGTTATTGTTTTTTCTTTGTAAAACGGAGCTTGCGAGGTTCACATAATAATTAAAAGTATCCTTTATCAAGCGATAAAAATCATTAGTGTATGTTTGATATAATATTAAGGATCGGTTCTGTTGACCATACAATTTGTATTATGTTGTATGATAAATTCATAATATTTGTATTACATTGTTAGTATTATTATTATTATTACTATTGGCAGTTCTTTGTTAAAATGTATCACAAAGAAAAATTTCTTTTTCCATGGTACTCACAATGTTGTTATGGTTTTGAAGGAGATCAATGCTTACCGAGACGAATAAATTCTCAGATAATGATATTTTTTTTGAAATGAAATTACTGCAGTGTTGATTTGTATATTATTGTATTTTTCTCCTTAAACTCTGTCAGACCAATGGTTAGTTTACTTAAAGAACATTTTGTGTTTTAAATTAAATAACTGGTCATTGTTATTCAACCTAATGAAAAAGTTCGATTTCTGATGAAAAAAATCTGGAAAAATGAAGTAAAAACCTAATTATAATAATTTGAAAGCATTTAATTTTCTAATGAGAAACTTAAATTGTGAGTGGTCATCGTTATGTCTCGTTTATAGATGGACTTTGAAAATACCTTTTCGGCCTCCTCAAATATTTTAATATCTCAATATTCGCAGAAGCTTCTTAATCCTTCAGATAGGTACCTACTTAATGACTTGTTCAATTAAAATGGAATTTAGCGTCGCGGTGACAACTCTTTTCACTGCTAACTCACGGCTATTCAAATGATCCGAAACTTTTCGTAGGTACCTTTTACGTAGGTATCTTCTAATTGTTTGATTAGAACAATGACACAAAGCTTATATTATATTCATCATACACGTCATTATATTAATATTAAAATGTATATAAAAATAATATTATAAACATAATTATGGTGTTTAATTCACTGAAACCCTCAATATGATGCCGTATCGAATTTTTATGAAGACTTTTTTATATATGTTTTCTACAAAACATATACATTTATATTTGTTCAATAGTGAATAAATATCGATCGTACTAAATCGTGCGAAGTTCTACAACGCGATGTATAATATTTTCAGGGATCCTGCGGTGCTTAAACCATTTTATTTATTTTTTTTTTTTTTTGTTCAAGTCATGTAAAGTTTCCATATCTGTTTACAATGCTGGAAAAAATTCCAAACTCTGTAGGGTATACCATATAGCGAACGTGTTATGTACATAATATATATATTGTTTATATAATATATATATATGAACCTATATATATGTGTCCTATAAAATTAAATAATTACATTTTTACATTTGGTTTTTATCGCGCAGACAAAACATGATTGATTTAAATTACTCTTTCGGTAGGAAATTCGATTAAAGTTAAAATAAAAAAATAATAAATGTTTATTCGAGGTTATACATTTTGTATGCGTAAGCGTATATCTACCGTCGAAATCGTTCGTGTTGTATAAACTATACGTACCTACTATATAAATAGGTTCATATATTAAATATTTAATCGTATCTATAATATAACACCGAGCGAAAATTGTATACGTTATATACGTAGGTAAGACATTCTATTATTCTGTGAGGTAAATTTGAAAAGAAATAAATGAAAAATGAAACACTACGAGTGAAGACAAAAATCAATACGATCACAATATTTGAATATCCATTATATTTTGGCTTAATTATTATAACGTGAGAATAAAAACTCGGACATCTCGGATGTACATGAAACCAATTAGGAGGATACAAATTTGTATTTAAAAATTTGAATATTAATTATACTTTATTAGTTTACAGGCCATATTGTGTACCTTCCCTATACCTACGCTAATTTCAAATGTTCTACCCTATACCCGCGTGGTACTTGTTTACGTATAATATACTTTACCTATGTTATAACAACAGTTTTGGACTTTGTAGAACGTTACGGGATAATGGACGTGCGTACTTTTATTTGCTTAGTTATTTTCAGTTATCCTATAACAATAAAAATAGCCGACCGTACACAATAATATAGGTAGGTAGATGTATTTATACATATGTACAAAAAACAACGCACACGTGTATAATATATAGAAGTTAAAATGTGTACTCTCGCGTACAAACACTACTGCTCGATATATATGCATTGTTCACAACAATATACTATAACTATACTATACTATACTTACCCCAAATTATCATTAGTTAAAAATTTAAAAAAAAAAAAACAGAATAATTATTTCACTCTGGAACGCAATTATGTCTATACCTTATACATATACTATAATATATACACATTATAATAGTATATATGAAACCAAACGGTTGACGCAGGCCCTTACCGCTCTTAAACCCTCCTCACAAAAAAAAAAAAAAAAGGTGGTGAAAAAGAAAACGGTTTTAGTGCATGCGCCTTATTAAAAACGCATATAACCCGCACCGCCGCAGAAAAAAAAATTTAACCGTCAAACTATTGCCAAACCTCACGACGTGTATTTCTCCGAAGAGTAGGTACCTATATGCCGGCTATACCTTATTACCGGTCGTGTGTGACGTCGTAGATACCAGATCCTATATGGATTTAAAGATGCGGTATATGACGTGTATAATATTATATAGGTACATATTATATACTTAACGAATTTACCGAGTTTACGCGTCTAAGTGAAAAGTTTTAATCGGCGTGCTGCATACACCGTGCGGGTGTGTGATGACGTGTACCCTATACGTACATCTCCGCAGCCGAAATGCTCTCGAAAACAATTATTCAAAATCACGCCCGTTAAACAGGGACAGGTGTTGTTTTAATCGGATGTGCGGATTTCTGAACAAGTCGCGTTCCTCCGGAAAGGACCGCCACCGGATGCAGATCATATTATTTAAATGAGAAAAGGTTGCCGTGCAAAAGTTCACACATTTCCATATACGAGTTCCAGCGTGTGAGTTTGTGTGTGCGTGTGTGTGTGAGCGTGTGTACTTTTAAGCCTTGGCCAGTATTTTGTATATTTTTTTTGCTTATACGAGCACAAAGCTCGAAATTAATATTTTTTCACCCTAACTTCCACCGCTCGGTTTTTTCTTTCCCACTCTATCGCCCTTTTTTACAAAAAAATAAAAAATAATATATATATTATGCACATATACATATATATATATATATTTATATTGAACTAAAAAAAAAAAACCTGTGCGCATATATATTGTTATTTACATATTGAGCAAAACGACCGTAGAACGGCGGGGGAAATATTGAAAACAGTAATCGACCGAAACCCTCACATGAATTTGTATGAATAAAAACGTAAAGATAAAAATGAATAGATGTTTCTTCAAATATGTATATATTATATCCTCCAGTCTCCTTCAAAAATCCCACATTACATTTGTATAACGTCTTCGTCGTGCATTCGTGTGCGTGCGAGTGTGTGTATGTGTGTGGATGTGTATATACGTGGCGAGCGCTAAGGGTATATGCGGGCTCGTTCCACTCTCACAAAAGCCACTCTATATACGACGACGTTCCCATTTCGTTGATTAAACCTTCCCGGAAAAATGTCTTACTATATTATTATTATTTACGGCACGCGTGCTCTTAAGTAGCATCCGAAGCAGTGCAATTTATTAAAAAATAATAATAATAATAATAATATAACATATAAAATCCGTATAGGTGTTATATATATATTAACACCTAGGGGTACCTATGATGTAGTTTATATGAATTATATATAAATTCAATTATAATTTGGTCGTCACGTTTCGTTTTTCAGGCCGAGATATGGAGCGTTTTCATTGCCATCCTGAGGAAATCCGTTAGAAATCTGCAAGCGTGCACCGACGTCGGACTAATTGAGCTGGTCGTAAACAGACTAGCGCGTGCCGACACCGTCGTAGCAGGTAATAATAATGTTCAACAATAAATAACACGAAAATTGATGTCTGAGTGAGTAGCTATATATATATGAATCCCGGAATAAAAATCCCCCGGAAAAAAAATCCCCGGAAAAAAAACCCCCGACGAACAACCCCGGAAAAAAAATCCCCGACCCTAGGAAAAAAAATCCCCAGACTACAATATTACTCACAACCTCATGCAAATGGTTGAACAAATATTTTTTAAACGTTAATTAGTATCTATAATTACGTGTTCTTCTTTTGGCAATTCTAATATTGCATGTGGTACATTACTCACAGACTCAGCAAATATTTGACTCGGTGTTGCATGTGATATTTGTGCTTTTATCTTCGTTGTATTTTGTAATTTTAAAGCAGCGACTGCATTTTTTTTAGAATCATGTACATGGTCATGATCAAGACCAACAAATATTGGATTTTAAATATTTAAACTAGTCTTAAGTACACTCGGACATTTTAAAGAGCTAAATTTAGAACATCGCCAACGTAAAAAATTTGAACACTCTTTTTGAAAATGATAAATAAAGCCGATGTGCGTAATTTTAGGTTTTTTACCATTAGTTTTTAAAATTTCCAGCGTTTCCATAGCGTACCTAGTCGTTTTGTACTTGTGTATCGTGTAATACTAAATTTGTAGCTAAGATAACGAGTATCCAAATTATGTTCGTGAGCCCATTACAGATTAGATAGGTAGGTGTAACCTTTTACCTTATATTATATATTATCAAAGGTATATACTAAACCGCTTATCGTCAAAATGTCACAGAAAACGCAATATTTTATTTCGGGGATTCAATTTTTACAGAATTATACCAACATAAAATATATAGGTACCTATATTTTGTATAATATTTTTGTATACTATGTTTTACTAAGTTAAACTGTATTATTAATTGACGTATCGATCATTCTAAATATTTTTATAATTTTTTTAACAATATACTAGTATATTATATTATAATAGAATATAATATACGTATTTGTCATTAAATATTAATTATAGATACTAATTAACGTTCAAAATATATTTGTTCAACCATTTGCATGTGATTGTGAGGAATATTGTAGCTGGGGATTTTTTTTCCTAGGGTCGGGGATTTTTTTTCCGGGGTTGTTCGTCGGGGGATTTTTTTTCCGGGGATTTTTTTTCCGGGGGATTTTTATTCCGATTACCCTTTTTTATATATTTGATTGTTTAATAAATACTATAAAATATCCCTGTAACAAAATAATCCGTTTTTAATAATGGTTGTTTTAAATAATACAAATTTAATATCGAAACGGACGTATGATTTCAAATTTTATTTCAAAGTGGGCAATAAAATAATATCTTCGAATCCAATATAAAAGAACGGCATTGTAAAAACCATAAAACTGTATAATATTATTTCCAAATA
The DNA here is from genome assembly GCA_949089665.1 of Macrosiphum euphorbiae. Classification (NCBI taxonomy): domain Eukaryota; kingdom Metazoa; phylum Arthropoda; class Insecta; order Hemiptera; family Aphididae; genus Macrosiphum; species Macrosiphum euphorbiae. The sequence continues at coordinate 144,555,952 of CARXXK010000001.1, read as the reverse complement.
CTGTTAAAAATGTATTCGGATAGTTTTAGTTTTAAAAAACTTTTAAATGTCATAAAGTGATGACAACTACCTATTTCATTAAGATTAGGGGGTACCTATAACTATTGGTATACATGGAAGTATAGTAATTTAATTTAATAAGTATCTTGTATCTATTATGTAACTGTATAACACAGATTTCCTTCATTTAAGACTGGATAAAATTAAAATAAAGGTGCTCAGCTGTACAGTAGGTTACAAGTGGATCACTGTATAATGGATGATATTAAATTTGTATTCAATGATTTAATATCATTGTACAAGAAAAACGATTCTGAGCGGAGACTTTATGTCAGACTAACTACTCGCGTGGAATCTTGTTTTACATTTTCAATCCTTAGATATACAAGTTGAACAATTTATGAATTTTTAACTAAAAAATAATTATTCAATTTTAAATTTGATAAATGCTGTCAAAATTCGATCTTTAAATGCTTAAAAAAAAAAATTGTGCCTATTTTTAATATTTTTCAACTGCTATTGTAACAATATATATCAGGAGCCTTGTGTTAAATTTTTACACATTTTGGCCCAACAGATAAAACTTTATTGATATTAGCAGAAAAAAAAATAAAAAAAATTTAAATATAAAATTGTCCTTAAACAGCTAAAAGTCGAAAATATTTTGAAAATTTTATCAAGTATAAGAATTGATGAAATAAACATTCAGTGAAATTTTCATGTACCTATCTACAGTTATTCGTTTTTGAATCACAACAAAATAAGAAAACCGCTACATGAGAAATCGAGTGAATATCCAATGTTGTATAAATTTGAATTTCAAACGCACATAAAAATTTAATTCGACTTTCTTACAGACATTTTTTATTTTTGATAAAGGTAAATAATCTTATAAGGAATCTTGTATTAAATTTTAAAATCTTAGATATAAAAAGAAAAAATTTTATGAATTTTTAACTCAAAATAATTTTACTAATTTTTGTGATTTTTCCACATTCTGTCAAAATTTGAATTTTAAATGCTTATAAAAAAAACTGTGACTAAGGATTTTTAATATTCTTTCAAATGTCAATGTAACAATATAGTAAGAGCCTTGTATTAAATTTTCAAGTATTTTTACTCAACAAATACATATTTATTGATATTCATAAAAAAAAAAACGAATAAACTTGGAAACTGAAAATGTCCCTAAACAGTTCAAAAAATTTTGAAAATGTTATAGCTTATAGAAAATGTAAATATAAACAAACAGTAAAAATTGCATGTATCTACTTTTATTTGTTTTAATGTTACACCAAAAACCAAATTCGATATTGTGAAAAATCGATTTTGCTTAAAAATTCCCGTTTTTCCTTAATTTTTCTTTTGTTTTTCTTGGCGCCTTTGAAAATTATAGGAAATTTTAAATTTTTACCTCCTCAATGCACCAACAATATTCACTTTCCAATCGTACAAGATACTGAAGTTGAAAATCGAAGCATTATTTCGACTACTTATCGTGTACACAGACACAAAAAATAAAAAAATAAAAAATTTAAAAAAAACACACATCAATGTAAAATCAATACATTCATAGTTCCACTCAGAATCTAAAATATACATAATATATAGGACAATAGGTAATATGAATTATGAATATTTTATAATTTTTGCTATTTAATTTGTAAATTGTAATTTCCCCTCAGTATTCACAAAAAATAACGAATCATTAGGTATAGTTATGTCTTCGGTATTGATTTTGAAATAATGTATTCTCGTTCACTGCAGGACCTCAAATTGACGAAAAACCATTTGTACTTACGATAACATCACTCCGTTTGTTTGTACAATATTATATTTCTGAATATTATTAAAAACACCAAATTTTACAAAGGACTTTACGAGTGTAAACTATTAACGAATGATTCGCCAGAAGCATAATACACTCGTTACGTATGCCGCCGAACGAATGACAATACATTTTGAATAATATTTTACTCATTACGCCAAAACCGTTATTATTTCACATATTCTAGCACAACGAGTTTATATTTTTTGCATGGAAAAAAACAATAATCTTTTTCAGTATAATAGTGACGTTCTAGCCTTGCCAAATAATTTCGTTTTTCAATTACAGGTACACGTTTGCCTAAACTTTATAGGTCCCTACATTAGTTCTCGGATGTGCTTTTATGAAACGATTATGATAACATTTTGATGTGTATAAACGTAATAAACAAATATAACCTCCGGTGTGCGCGTGGCTACGCGTTATTCGTGTATATGTATTTATTTTATTTACTCGAATTATCAAATTTCGCCCAAATTAGAAAAATAACATCAATCGAATCCACGCCCCGTACTCTAAATATAATATTTATTCCTTTAGCCTTCATAAATATTTATTTAACGTTTGTGTTTATCCATCGATTTTTCCACGTTAAAACAGCTTTATTAAATCAAACAAGCGACGAAGGTGAACGCGGTACGCGTATCGGTACCGATTCGTATACGAATATATACCTACCGTTTTTCGTTGTATGCATACCATGGTACCAACAATTTTTCAAAACGCTGAGCAAGCATTTTTTTTTTCGCGTATATATAGCTGTTATGCATAATATTATATTATTCGTAATAACTGCAATATCCGTAAATCGCTCACACGTGTATTTTGTCATAATGTAGGTATATAGTTAATCAATCAATCGTCTAATTATAATAATATGTAGGTAGGTAAGTATACCTACGAGTCGCGTCAAAGCCGTTATTGTCTTACGGGGATTCCGGTTTAATGCTCTCTGCGTCATAATATATGTAGGCCGTAGGGGGTTAGTTACACATGATGTGCTGTACAGCTTTGGCACCAGCACATATACTGCATTATAATAATGTCGTGTACAACAATAATCCACTCAGTCGAATGTGTATAATGTACTAATATTAAGGTACCTGTGACGGATATCATTTGTTCTCCTCGATCGTCCGATTTGAAATAATATAATTATATAATTGCTATAATGTACAAGTATAATATAATATAGTATATCTAGGTACGCGCTTACGTGTATTTAGGACGTATATAGTAACTATTATGCATAATATATATTATAATAGTGTACGCATCAACGGTTCTCAAACTTTAAAAGTACGTGGACCCCGATAAAAAACTGTCAAACCGTGGACCCCTTTTCCAATTTTCTTTCAAATAATATCGTGTTTTTTTTTTTGTATATTACGTTTATATTTTCAACAATAGATCTCATGTTTATAAAGATTACAGAGGAAACAAACCTTATAGGTATACAAGAAAAAAAAATTGCGATAACTCAAGTATAAAATAATCGCATTTATACTTTTGAATTTATACCCAAGAATTTCATTATTGTACAGCCAGGTACTTATATAATTGTTATGAAGTCTTCATGGCTGAGACCACTGATAGCACTGTGGACTCCCAGCGGAGTGCGGACCCCAAGTGAGCCTAGGACCACAGTTTATGAACCACTGGGTCACTAAACACGATTTGTAAATTGTCCCATTGGCCGACTCCACTGCAGGGTTTCACGACTCGATCCGATTCGGCAGTCGCCAGTCATCGACAACCAATAACCTCTGGTTTCCAAATTATCACATCCTACCCATAATAATAATATATCAAAACTGTTTTTTCTGTTCACTTAGACAAACCTCTAATTTTAGTTAGCGACGCGTGAATCTATATAATGAGTAAACGATGAAAGAACATTTTTATTTAGTCTCGTGGAAATAAACCTCATGCAACGACAAAGATGTCTTCAAGGCCATTACATGTCTTTTTACCCTTACTATACAATTTGTAAACGTAAAAATAGAAGGAAAAAGTGTGTTTTTATCAAAAATTGCTTTTTTTTATATTATTTAACCAAATGCGTGATTTTAACAATGGGCATTGAAAGTACAAAATATATGATCAAATATGGATTTTTATAGAAATTTGGGTTCTTTTCTTTGTTATGAGTTACCTATTTTCATTTTTCTGTTATAAAATAATATAATGAATATCAAGCAAATCACAATAATTATTACTATTGTTTCATTTTACATATAGGTACCTATTAAAGTTATTATTTTTAACCATAAAAAAAATATATATTAGCCTATCAGTTTGTCATTAATTTGTTTTTTACTTTCTGCTATACTATATAATATTATGTTGTAAGTTCTGTTTTTAGGATCTAGATGTTTAAGTGTATATACTATGTAGACTGTATCTTTCTTGGCGTTCATCGTTCCTTAATTTAATTTTTGCTTCAATGCTTCCACGTCACTTTAAGTAAATTTAAATTCAATTAATTTATATTGATTTTAAATGTAGGAATTATAGTTATGCCCGAGTATAAAAAAGTTATTGCAATAAATACAAACGTATATTATGCACCTATATAGTAATACAGGCTGTAGATCCCGACGAAAGGTCTCGTATTCATACGTCCCAACTACACCGCCGTTGGTATTAGTTCATATTATTATTTTGCCATTCTCATGGAGACAATTTCATTGGAATTTGTGACAGCGAACTCAATAATAACTGTGCGTATTCAGCGTGACAGCGTATATAAGTATATTATAACCTTTTTATAAAAATATTATCTTGTAATCTGATCGTCTGCAGCTGTAGTGTGACACAACGATCGTGTGACTTCCGAATGACTGGCCGAATGAGGTCATATTCCTGCAACATATTTGTATTGTCGACAAGATAGTCCACAGGTACCTATTAAAAAAAAAAAACCCCAATCCTTAAGAACCCTTTAATGGATGGTTATAATATAACTTATAATATTAGTATGTATTGTAGCGTATCGTCTTCTCGGTCGTACTTCAACATCGTGAGTCTACATGGTGCATGCACTTAATATCATGTGAAACTGGCTATGGGTGTGGTACATTTGCTAATAGCTCTACGTATGTCGTGCACTCTATAGCGTCCGTTCTATGACGTCGCACATCCGTGCTGGTATACAAATGAATGTTTGTTTGTTTGTTTTGTTTGTTTGTTCGTTCTCTATGGACACAAAAACTACTGGACCGTTTTCGCTAAAAGTTATGTCAATAGATTCATCGAGACTCGAGGTGGGTTTGTATGGCTTAGTTTTTCAACCCACGTATAGGTTACTATAGGATGGCACACACATCGTATTTTGTATCAGGTAATGAAAATCGAATATATTTTTATATTTATATAAAGGCAGGGATGCCATTGGTGGATAATAAAATAGTTAATATGATTGGATATAATTTTCTGTATTGAATTATATTTTGTCTTTTAGGCTAAATGAGATACTCTATACGTTTAAATTTAAAATCGAATAACAGTTGCTGACTGCTATTATTTGATGGAGGCAAAGTCATTGGTTGATGTAAATACCTCGACTGATTTTGACGAAAACCAATAATTGAGAATATTTCAATTAAAGCAAAAGGTTTAACGATAGATGGTTATTTAAATGACAAAAATAATTTTAACAATTTAATAAAAAATAATATTTTCTTAAATTTAACAAAATATGCCTACAAAAAGATTAAAACTAGTTAAATATTTTGAAATCGTCATTATGTATAGAAGATATTTATTTCAATCATAATAGTGGAATGTTTCAAGTTTTTACGATTAATAATTTTTTTTAAGTATTACAAAATAACAAAAAAAAGACTGTAGAAAATCTTTATGACCGTCTTCAAAATTTGAACTTCAAAGTCCATAAAAAATATATTTGAATTTAAGACTTAAGTGAATATTTTTTTAGATTCCATGTTATTTTATATTGATTTACAGTAACCAAAATTAAGTTTTTTAAAAACTGAAACTTCCTATGAGTATTCCCGTTTTTTTAAAAATTTTTTTTATACAATGTTTCCTGATTTTGAAAAGTACTGAGAATTTTTTGCTTTTACCTTTTACCAATCAGTTTTTTATCACAAACTATCAACAAAGTTGAAGATTGAAGCGTTTTCACTGTTTAGAAATGTGATATGTGATACATACCTAATGATAATATGGATACACACTTTATCTTAAATAAATTACATCTCAAGTATCCAACTGATTGGATAAATTGTATTGAAAGCTTTCCTTGAGGACACAGACTGCCTAGTAGTAACTTATTTAGGAGATAAATAGCTTTTCTTTACTTACAGTAAATTGATTACGGATTTATCACACCCTAACCTTTGTGCCTATAGTGTGTAAAATTCACTATTGACAACTACGACAACTGCCAATATATTCTGTGGTCCACAGACTAAAGATCTATACGCCCTTGGTCAACATGGAGGATTCGAATAAGCATTGCAGTATCACTAGGTTTGGCTGGAGTAAACTGTTATCTAGATAAACGTAGCATTCGTTCAGTTTGTTACTTTTTGTGCCTGCTCTATTTTGATCGTTAGGTTTTAACGTTATGTTAGGTTAGGTACTAGTATAAACTAGCTATAATACTCTCACACACGTCTCTCTAACCTCCATACAGACAAACATTGATGAGCAACAACTGATAATTATCATAATTAATTATTATGAAAATCAAAGTTACTACTTCTAACATTCACCGGTGACTCAGTTATACTGTTGGTATATTTTAAATATTCATTCAAAAAACAGCAGAGATTCACCTTAACATGTACGATAAATCAATAATAATAAACTATACTCCGTTCCACATAAGAGTGAATCGCTTTCGCGCACGCAGACTGAGCCGCCGAACAGTGCCTGCCCCCCCCCCCGTGTGATGGCTATGCGTTCTGTGATTAGCGGACAGCCATCGCCGGCCGTCGGGCCCCCTTATTAATACTCTCACCGATGCCCGGATTGTGGTGGGAATGCTCGGAAGAAACGTGTTTTGGTCAGCCGAGTGGTTCACTCTTACGTGGAACAGAGTATACGAGGAGAAGGATCACCATAAAGTGGTAGAACCCAACGCGTAATATTTATTGTTTAATGAAGAAAGGTTTTATATTGTCTCGTTTGATTACTATTATAGTGGTTTTTATATACTATATATATTATAACTATGTATCATCTAGACACGCGGTAGCGTGTCAAGCCAAGTTCTAGCTAACAGAACTGGCGAGCAGCACCGTGTGTAATATTACACGAACCATTTGGAGCCACTTTTGACCCCCTCATAACTCAAAAACTATTCCACATAAACATGTCAAATTTGGCTCATATATTGAGACTAACGAGATACATATGTGCTCTAAATTTCATAAATATACTTCAACCCGTTATTTAGATATTAACGTCCGAAAATCGTCATTTTTATCACTGACTTACCTATAGATCAAAATTCTAACCCAGTTCCAGATGACCTAGAAAGTTCAAATTTGGCATACAGATAGGTAGTTAGGTAAATACAAAGGAAAAAATCAGAAACTTGAAAATTTTTAATTTAAAATTTTTTAATTTTTAATTTTTAATTTTTTAATTTTTAATTTTTTAATCAATTGATTTTATTATAATTTTGCAATTATTTTATCTATTATGTTTAATTTTTCAATTTATTAATGAATTGCCTCTAATTTAATGTAATGTTGACTTAAATAACCTTTCTCGTATCGCCGCTCCAAAAATACGACTAGCCCAATATGTGTCGATATTGTCGACCCGCGCGCAGCGACATACTTTTTTTTCTATCTATGTATGTAATTAATATTATTTTTTTTAAATATTACAATTAAAATAATTAAATAATTATTCTTACAAATTATGAATTATCCACCCAACAGTAGAAACTACAGTCAATAAAATTATGATAATTAAAAATATACTCAAAAAGAATTAAAATAATTGTATATTAATTTTACATATATTTTATACTCTGTACATACAACGGAAAATATTTTATAATAAATATTATTATTAATATTAGTAACTGAATTATATTGTATAGTAATAAACTTTATTTATAGAATACGTCATGGCTAGGTTAGGTTAGGTTATAATAATTTACATACAAAAAGTAATGATATCCCACCAAAAACATATATGTAAAATGAGAGCCAAGTTCAATACTATAATATATGCCTTGGTTGTTGACTTCAACGACAAAAGAAGTGAGATCTAAATGGGTGCCAAGTTAGGATAATATATTGAAGCCTAAGGTCTGACTTGGCTACGAATTATATATTATAGCATTTGCAAGTTCTAAAGCTTTGAGTTCTTATTTTATTCTTCGGAAAATCATCTTCACTCTTCCATTACTGTTTTAGTAGGTACTTATAATAATAATTCGTATATGAAAAGTAGCCAAGTCACACCTTAGGCTTCAATATATTATCCTAACTTGGCACCCATTTAGATCTCACTTCTTTTGTCGTTGAAGTCAACAACCAAGGCATATATTATAGTATTGAACTTGGCTCTCATTTTACATATATGTTTTTGGTGGGATTAGTTATATCATTAGTTGTAATGGACGTTTCCGTTATAATACTTGACTATATAAGGTATACTATAAGGTACTATACGGCGACCTTGATGTTTTACATCTAATTTATCACTACAATTACCCTTGTGTAGTTTAACATCCTAAGTAAGGGCTTAAAACACGTTTTTGTTAAATTGAATATTAATAACGAACAAACAACACAACACACTTTAGGCTGTGTTGGTTTGGTTGTTTATATCTTTCCAAATTTATTTTAACATGGAGTGCTTTGGGAAAATTGGGACAAATTAACGAGAAACCAATGTGTACTTTTTATACTTTAGTGTTGACTAGAATGTATTAATTTAGTATAGTAATAACAATAATATTTCATTACAACTAATTAACATTTGACATTAAATGGCTTTTTAACGTAATTTATATATTACAATGCCATATTCATCCAGATATGCGTCTATACTTAATTAATCTATTTTTTGAATAAATAATATACATTTATATTATATTATACAGTGTCACTTATATACTTACTGATTAGCTGTTTAACAAAATGAAATACATAGTTTTGAAACTTATCGATCCTGTCAAACTCTCGATAATCATTTAATAATACATGGTAGACTTGATTTTGATCATGTTTTTAATGGATGTTGTAAATTTGCCGTTTACTAAGCCCAGTAAACCTATATATATTTTATTCTATAGTTTGGATTGACATATGTTTAATGAATAATGATACTTCACGTTTGTATTGCAGCACATTAATTATGTTTATAAATTATTACACTTATCGTTATCAAAACAATTTCAAAATATTAAAGAAACATTTTTTATAAACATTTTCAAAAAGTTAAAATTTTTATAAAGTTACGAAAATTTTGCAAATAATTGTGTACCTAAAAATGGTATTTAAAAATGTATAAAGAAATTATTTCTATAGCTATGGATTAAAAATGTAAAACAGGGTTTGTCATAACTAGTCCATAGTATAACCATAAAATCTAAAAAAAATATATAAGCCCGGCGTTTTTTTATAGATATTTTAAGTTTAAATTTAGACGAAATTAGATATTTAAACGAAGAATAACGGCTACAGTTATTTTGTAGTAATTTAAAAATATTATCAGTGGGTAGGTACTTTAATCATTTAAAGGATATTATAGTTATCATAATTCATAATATACACAATTACATTTCCAATACATTAGGATTAGTTTTAAGTTATTGCCTGTTATTTATACCACTAACCTATTTTACACTGTTCTACTTTAAGGTGATATTATTAAAAAGTTAATAACAATAATATATTATTATGATATAACTATAGCATTCAATATATAATTAATGCAATGTTTTTGGCAAAAGTAAAATTAACCTACCATAATACTAATAGTAAAATAAATTAGTTTAATAGTATAATATCAAAAAACATATAAAGAAATAATATATTTGATATATCGTTTTTCGTATACAATGACTTATATCATATTGAATTAAAATTGAACACACCCATAACAGTGACCCACTCGACACTAACTGTATATCACTAAGTCTATAGCTAGTGGTGTCCAATTGCCCACCTTTTTGTTGTCGGGTCAATGTATAGCTTATGATTTTAAATAAAAGCTCGATAAAGACATTTTACTTTATAAAAAATGTGTTAAGCTAGGTTATGTTTAAACTATATGTACCTATTTTTTTTTACATTTTTTAATGTTGAGAAATCAATAAGTCAATATAAAATGATAGATATTGCTCTTGTATTTCACACTTCCTATAATAATTTTTAGATTTTTTTATAATTTATATATGGTTTGTATTAGGAACTATAAAATGTTAACTCGTTCTTTTTATAAGTAATTATTATATTTATTTTGGTTTTTAAATATGTTCTAATCGTTTGTTTACTTATATGTTTTCAGATCTTCTGATTGATATGCTTGGAGTTCTTGCTAGTTTCAGTATAACTGTAAAAGAGTTAAAACTACTACTGGGTTCAATGAAAGCTATTAATGGAAAATGGGTAAATACAAATATATTAGGTAGTTTAATTTACTCAATAACTATAGATGTTTGGTATATATTTGAATATAATATAATATTAATAGCCAATAGGTTATTATTTTTTGTTTAAGTGTATATTAAATAAACTGATTTATTCATAATATTTTATTTATTCTTAAGTAATTTATTAGATATGAATAAAATACTTTAAGAAATATGTACAGTTATTATAGGTGTTATAATATTATAGTGACATAAAGATTTTGAAAATTAATTTGATTATGTTTCATATTTGTGGATATTAATATTCTCACAATTTAATCGTAGGTAGTTGCTTAATATATTTCTCGACATTGATCTATATTATAAGTATTTTAGAGTATATTATTTTGGATTTAACGCATTTGAAGTAAAGTGTAATTTCAAAAAGAGGATCTTAATAGTATGAAGCTTTAATTGAAGATTGTATATTACAAACGCTTTGACTTTTTATATAGATATTTTGCCAACCTTTCTGTCTTGTCATTTATTTAAAATATCACCCTAATCGGCTTAGCTGTTTCCCATATATTTGCAATATTGCGTGCTTTGGATACTGTCCCTTTTTGAACTATACCAAAGGCTTTTCCTAACTAAATTTTAAGTATGTTTATAATTTAGGATTTGGGTCAATTTTTAATCGGGTCATTTTTCTCTTCTTGCTTTACGTTTCATATATTCTTTGAGTTATTGAACCATTATGTAATATGATACCAATTTTTAGTTTTATACATATTTTACTTCGCATATATATGAAAGTATTTACATATTTTAACATTCGTATGCATAGTTATACCTAGGTATGTTTTAAAAATGCAATTCATTATATAGGTAGGTACACGAAAAAATAAATAAATTATAATACATAGGTAGGTTATATTACATATTTTATATTTTTTTTTACATTTTAATTTCAAATGATTTCATCCACAAACAGTTGAATAGTATGGTAGGGTACGCATTTTTAGGAAGTATGAATTGAAAATAAATAAAACATTGAATTGCTAAAAAAACATTCAATTGCTTTATAATATTGGTAAAAAAACCTCTTCGCGCATGTCACTATAAAGCTGTTTCTAAAATATACCCTTATTTTTTCTATTATTTTGACTGACGTTGTAGCAGTAACATCTATCATAATTCATAACGTACCAATATAATTTTATCGTTTAGTCTGCTCCTAAGTAAACAACCGTGACCGATATCTGTCAAACTCCAGTTTTTCTAGTGTATGATACAAAACAATTTTTTTTAAATAAAAAAAAAAAGAAATATACATAATGCATTATGTTGCGTTGTAGGTATACTTTAATATTGTTAAGTTATTATGAGAACTTGATGTTTTAATAAATCCACCCAGATCAATACATTTATTAGTTTTCATCAATTATTTTATATTGTAGAGTACCTAATCAATTTAAAACACACTCGGTTTATTTTTTATTGTTATAGCCCTATAACTATTTTTTCAATATTAATAATTAATTTTATACCTACCCTCCCACCGTCCATTAATTATTATTAAAACAAAAAAATCCGTGTTCAGTGTTATGTCTATAATATTATTTTCACATTATGTTTTAGTATGTATACACGACGTCCGACCAATATTTTTTTATTTTTTATTTTTCGATATTAATAAATGTTTACACTATTATTGCTCGTAACATACGTTCTTTGATGTATTTACAATTTGTGATTTGTCTGTACAGAAACTGCCGTATAAAAACATGGTTTCTTGTGATTGTTGTGATCGTGTTAAACAATTTTTTTTATTTTGATTCAACGTTAATTTTATCTTCAATATAGTTAAGGGTATTTGCGAATATCATTATACATAAGGATACACTTTGATTGGTACAGTATACCTATACAATTTTCTAGTATCTATTTTAATTTTTCAAAAAGTCTCTTATCCCGAGCATCATTTAAGGATCACTTTTTTTATATCGTTAATATAATAACACTTAATCATTAAATTATAAAACCCCTTTCTTAGTTCTTTAATCTTCTATAAACATATATAATCTCATAAATTAAAACTACCATCATCATCTTTACTATCTTACGGAATGGGGATCATGATTCATGACACAGTCGTCTCTTAAAATGTCTTCGGGATTTTATCCATTTTGGAGGTAGATTTCTTATATGTAGGTGGTAGTTGTGTGTTCACATTCCTAACCTTAATTAATACTTAAAATTCTCTATTCATTCTACACTTACAGTTTTCATGTTTGCGCGTTATCACTATTTATGTGATGCATTTTTTCTCTCGGCTTATTAGGTACCTACGTACCTACATCCATCTACAAATTATCGTTGGAATATCGTTTTTCCGACATGGTTAAAAGCGATTTTTGTGCCATATAGTTAAGGATGTGTCTCCTCTCAATAATTTTAAATTTTGTTCTATCATCTACGTGTCTTACCAACGTATTTGGTAGATTTATTATTGTAATTTATTTTTTTATTTTTACATTACGCAATGTATGTGCCATTGAAATAATTGGTTTTTTTGTACCTATATTTGTTCGGTAAATACACACCTTATTTACACGTTGCCTTTTTTAAAATAAATAAACATAAAAAGGCAGGTGAAGACTGTCCATTGCTGTTACAACTTACGAGTGATGTATATCAGTACACAGTTTTTCTTTTATTTATCGCACATTACCAGATTGAAATTTATTTTTTACTACGACTATACTATCCTTAATACATTATCTACTACTACTATCATGATGTCATTGATGATTAGATATTAATTATTATTATTAGGCACCTATATACCTGTTATTATTAATACAATCTTATAGTAGTCACGAATAATATTCCATAATATATTGTGCCTAAGCACAATGCGCAACTCATGTATTTGTTCTTCGACATTATGTTAAATTTTAATCCGATTATTTCCATTTGTATATTATTAATTCCTGCCGATAAACGTAAATTAAACGTTCGGAGTAGGTTCAGAAAGAGCATAGAGGCCTTAGTTTCAAACGCAACTAGTGCGCCCTCGGTCGGGTCCTCGCCGTATGATTCTCCCAGATTACCTGTATAATATAATATAATGTGTGCATACAATATACATATACGAGACAGCATGGCGACGACATGAAATGAAAACTCCATTAACTTGTGGTCTAACGGGTGAACTACGGGGTGTTGGGGGAATCGGTGGGTAGGAGACGAGAGAAAACGATATCGGTGCTTGTCTGTATAATATGTACACTGTAACATATTAGATATACAGGATGATTCACCATGCTAGCTCACTTACTTTTTTTTCTTCAATAATGCAGTTCAAAATCTGATTTTTGAAATTTTTAACTATAGGTAGGACAGGTAGCTTAAGACTTAAGACCATATTTTCAAATTCTTGAGATACGACCTTATTTTTTCTCTTTTATACTGTAAATGTATTTATTTATCTATTAATTTAGTGAATCGGAACACTTTGGTAGGTATATCAAAATCAAAATTTGAACGAGTAGTTTTTGAGAACCATTTTAAACGACTTTTATCCTTTGTATAAATATTTTAATAACAAAGTAACTACTCGTTAGAATTTTGGATTAGGTACCTACATCAACATTTTCAAAAAAATTATGTACTAAATAATTTATAAATTACTGTATACAGTAAATAAAAGGAGTTCTCATTTGAAAAAAAATCAGGTTTCTGTATCGTCACAGCCCACAGGACCCTTTTTAAGTAACTCAAGAGAATCTCAAGAATTTGAATAAATGGTCCCAAGTAATAAGTACCTACCTACTTATATTTAAAAATTCCAAAAAAAAAAAAACAGAATTTAAGTAAATTCACTATTAAAAGAAAAAACGGGGGTGAGCATGCTTGTCGAATCACCCTGTAAATAAACTACATATACCTATATATTTAATGGCAGGATCGTAGGTATTCATCGCATACAGCACTAGTCATTGAGTTTTATTGAGATTCCTGTGGCATCAGACTATTGAATGTATACCTCACGTAACCTTTAATATACACTTGGTTCAAGCATGTGTGTGTGTGTGAATGTTTTGAGTGTTTGTATTCGATCGACCCAAATGACTGTTGCAATTTTTCATCTGGGGCCTTACAGTATATATATATATACTTAATACTTAAATCCGTCGTTTGGAATAGGGCTATCTCGTTTTCACGTCTGATTCGACGTTCCGAATAAACGTATATTACATAATAGAGCTAGAGATATCGATACTGCCCTGTAATATTAGCGTAGCGCTTTCTGGTGTCGGTTTGTTTTGTATCGGACATCGTGTTATTCCAGCACAATATAAATTGCACTCCAAATTTATTGAACGTTCTATGCGCCTGGCGCACCTCGCACACCTAATAACTTTTGCACTAACCCACGTTTAACGTTAAATAGGTATAGATTACTATAGGTATAGCAGGTAGTATAATATTATTTCAACAAATGTAAATAGGCGCCCTTTTTTTATAAAAAATATAATTTTGTTAGGTACCTAGGTAAATGTTTAATGTAATAATAGTTCATTAATACTTTCAGCTATATTTTTCTTTTATTATATGTTATATAATATTTTTTAAATATATGTCGTTATTTTTTAATAACTAAATATGAATAGTGTAGGTGCAGGGTATACGATATTTCACGAAATTTGATATAGGTATTATGTACATCATATTATTCATTTAACTGCTAATTATTCGAAAATTTATACTTAACATAATATATTGAATATAGATACTACGTTTATTTCATTAATCGTTTTAGTTATTACCTATTCATATTTCCCGTATACGGTATACATATTATTATACTGTTATTTTACCGACCACTGTTCGTCGAACTTCCTTTGGCCATCTCGCCTACATGCTTAATCATTATTGTCGCGGTATCTGCTGAATTAACTGCCTACCACCACAAACTACTTTATACTTACATACATATAGATAAGTTTTATTATTTTTGGTATTCAAAGAATTTTATATAAATTTATAGGAATTAATTTAATTATATCCGAAATGTGAACGCACTGTATAGGTATTTGAAGACAGTGCTCCAAAAGTTGCATGTAGATTTGCAACCTAGCTGAACGCCCACTGAAAATAAGATATACTATATTATTTAATATCATCTAGAGTATAGATTCTATAAACATTGAGAATTTGATCGATGTTTAATTTTTAGAAACCAAAAAAAAGTGTTTAAGCACAATTTGTTTTCCTTTAATATTTTTAATGTACAATTTAGGTGTAAATGTTTGAAATTATAATTAATAAACTAAATTCAACAGAAGGTAATGCAAATAGGTTTTTTGAAAGCAATTTTATCGATTTAAATATATTTATACGTATGTTTTATATATGAGCAGCTCGAGATTAAACATATCCATTAAATATAATAGAATTAAGTGGATGTAAAAACAAGCACCTAGATACCTACGTAATAATTATATATTTAAATATTGTACAAGATCTTATACTTACATTATGTCATGAATAAATTATACTTTTAATGATTAAAAAAAACCATATAGGTATGGGTATTAATATTACGGATATGACGTGTCAACAACCCTTATCAAACTGATGGAAATATATTTTTGATTATTTATTATTATTTGTAAAAAGAGTATCCTAGTTGTACGCTTGTACTTTATACTTAAATCTTTATTATTTACTAAATTATATATTTATATTATGCTTTTATGAGCTCAGTATGAGTTGTATCAAAATATTAAAAGTTCATCATTGAATGAATAGAGTTACATTTTACTTCTGTATCGTTTAATGTCGTTTACGGTTGTTTATTATAAATCACTTATAATAAGTTTCGCTAGTTGAAAATTGTTTTGTGCACAAAGTCAATGATATATATTATTTTGCTCCAATGGGTATATAGAGTAGTTGGTTCAGGTAATTCTTATTAACTGCTATTACTTGATTGCATCGCCAATGTATTCTCATCACATCAGTATATAGGTAGTGAAAACGATGAGTTCATTTATATAATAATATTGGAAGTATATTAGTTATGTTTATTTTTCAGGGATATCGCTATACTATATACTACTGCGTATTCCACTCATATTATTTTTCTTGTTCCTTATTCGTATAGATAGATAGCTTCCCTACAAACGAAATATCGTTTGAAATAAACAATAATTTATGTTTATTACTTAGGTAGCTCACTATTATAAATTGTGTTTACAAATTAAATTAACCACCGTAAATCATATTTATAATGTAATAAAAACTATTTGTTACATCAATATGCAATATGGTGGGTATGCACTATACAATGGTATTAAAACATATTAGTTGTATTAAATTATTATTATTTGAAATACGAGGAAGTAATTATTACACATCAATATTTTATGCTCATAACCTATGCTTATTGACAGTCATTAAAATTCTACGCGTATCGATAGCATTTACGGTGTTTGGAACATGAACACTGCAGTTCATATAATATTATGTTTTATAAAATTACAACTTATGTAATATTATATCATAGATACCTATATATCGGTACTACTGTTTAAATAATTTTCAAACTAGAAATAATTAGTGAATATGCCATTAAAATTTTGTCATTTGAAAAAGTACGTGTTAAGTATATAAATTATATTTTGTGGATCTATTGTTCTTCGTGTTATAAATCAAACGCGTGTCTCAGCGATTGTTTTAAAGGACTTTACACCACAATTTATTGTTTCTGTATATCCCACTTGCTAGTGTAATATATACGTTTTGTATTTTCAAAACTATAAGTTTTTGGTTATAAACGTTAGGACGTATAACGTATAAAACATTAAGAAAAAAATTTGATTTATGTAGGTACCTAATATTCTGTCTTATATATAACATAATAATATGTTTGTATATAATAGATATTATTATTACCTATATTATATACCTACGTTATATTTATTAGAAATGTAATCGTAAGTTTATAAGTTCGATGAAATAATAATAGGTTTTGTCAGTTTAGGGATATACATGTTATTAATGTACCTACCTATATTGCAAGTAGAATATTTAAAATATTTGAAACGGAAAAAAATAATTTTTGTGTGAAATTATCTATTTGATGTGTACCGCTTTTTGATGGTTAGTTCTTTTACTTATAATTTTTAAATATTTTCATTGAAAAATTGAATTAATTTTATATTCAAAATTGTTTTGGTTTGTCTGTTTCACTTAAAAAATATCTTATAATGGAAATATTCAATATTGTCGTATATATTTAAGTACACGTTAAACTATCATCTTCGTATAGGTATTATTTTGTTACCCGTATATAATTTTAAAATGTTTAAATCGATAATTATTAAGGTCGTTGCCCAGAAAAACATATGAAAACTAAACTTATATTTTATTCATTATTTATAAAGTATATATTATTAAACTGTATGTAATAGGTACACTAAACAGTATAAACGTCATGAATATAAATATTAAAATAATAACTATTGTTGGTTCCCTTTAAAAATTTCAATATTACAGTTTTTTTAAGTATCTAGCAAATTATTGTTATAATTGTCTCCTTTATCTCTCTATCTGTTCTTCTATTATAATTGAAATCAAAAATAGGTACCTTACGTATTCAGATATTTTATAGATGCACATAATATCATAATGTCATAATGTACCCCCTAAATTCTTCCAATGCACATATTATGTATATAAATATATTTAAAAAAATATATATAGCTTATATAATATACATATTGTATAACAATGTGAAAACCGGCCTTAGCTGCTGAAGTTTTAGATCAATTTATATATTTAAAATAAAACTATTATAAAATATTATTAGATAGGAGCTGGTATTGAAAAGTGTTATATTGTTCTTATCTTATTATTGTTAATCGTCCAATCTATAATAATTATTTAATATATATATTTCGGCCCGATGACATTATATTGTTCACCTGTGCTGGCAAAGTCATTAATAAAAAATAAATAAACCACGTCTCGGGGAAATAAATTCGAATTTCCCGTGACCCGCGTCACCTCAGAGCCACCTAGATTTTACAAATGCATGAGGAGGATGTATATACGATATAACTATCTGCGGAGAAAACGACGTAATTGATGATTTCCCTTGTGTGTTCACAGCCAAAACACTCCACCAAGCTCTTGAACGTTTTGCGACAGATGCCGCAAAGGAATGGTCCGGATGTCTTCTTCAGTTTTCCCGGAAAAAAAGGATCGGTAAGCGACAACTAACCACGCCGCGTTTATAATATGTTCGACGTGGTCTCGATTATTTTTTTTTAACATCTTTCGTTTTTATTTTCCAGGCCATTGTTCTGCCACCGTTAGCGAAATGGCCATACGAAAACGGTTTTACGTTCTGCACGTGGTTTCGACTGGATCCCATCAATTCGGTGAACATTGAACGTGAAAAGCCGTATCTGTACTGGTAATAATATGATTGAAAACTATGCGGTTTGCTCTACCCTACCTGTTTCCTAAACGAATCGTCGTCGTTTTTTTATTTAATTATTATTTTTTTTTCCAATACGAAAGTCTTATCATATTATATACTTTTCGCTACTTTTTCAGTTTCAAAACGAGTAAAGGCGTCGGGTATTCGGCGCATTTCGTGGGCAACTGTTTGGTGTTGACCTCCATGAAGATTAAAGGCAAAGGTTTCCAACACTGCGTAAAATATGAATTTCAACCCCGGAAGGTAAAATTGTGTTTCTCTGTTGCGCCCGGACCATACTCGTCGTCCTACGGGAAAATTTATAATTAATATTATACATCCGTCTATGTGTGTTTATTTATATTGCAGTGGTACATGATAGCCATTGTGTACATTTACAACAGATGGACGAAAAGCGAAATCAAATGCGTGGTGAACGGTCAACTGGCATCGAGTACAGAAATGGCCTGGTTTGTGTCGGCCAACGAGGTACGTTTATCATTACACACAATCACACCGAGACGTGTAGGCAGTGGCGTACGCAGGGATGGGGTTCTAGAGTTCCCCCTGAAAATTCTTTTACAAAAAAAATCTCATTTACCACCATAATCAGCGTAGATTAATAATTACTAGTCATTTTTATTAGTAAAATGGTAATGACTTCAATAATAATAGTTTTTTTTTTTTTGACTGGTTCCATGACGTGTCATCGATTATTACCACGTTTATTAAGGCCTGCAGAAGAGGCTCTATACATGACCATGTTAAATACTCTAAACGTAAACTAAATTCGAGTCGAACTCTTTTATTTGTCTTGACCAGTTATATATAAAAACTAAAAAAGCAAAAAAAATATGTAAACTGGGATGAATCCTCCCTACCCACTGGTCTATGATTAATCTTTGGTAAAACCCTAACCGAACTGAAATCCGGCATATGCTACTGCGTGTAGGTACCTACTACAATATGACGAGCACATCGTCCGTCTATTACACTGCGGATTTAATAATATTTTGACCTATGACCTAATTATTATTGAATTGTAACTATTGTGAAACAGCCGTTCGATAAATGTTACATTGGAGCGACGCCGGAACTGGACGAAGACCGCGTGTTTTGTGGTCAAATGTCAGCCATCTATTTGTTTAGCGAAGCGTTGACAACTCACCAAATATGTGCCATACATAGATTAGGTCCAGGATATAAAGTTAGTATCTACAGAAAGTTTACATTTTAAATGTTAATTAATAAAATAACATCATTTTCGGGAACTTACTTTTTGTTTCAAACTATATTTACAACCTTCTAGAAATAGTGTATGTCAAAATTAATAATACTTTTAACAACTATAAAACCTTTTTTAAACTGTTGATCAATATTGGGATTTGAAATGCGAGGAATGAGTTGAACTATTAATAATTCTAAGTTGTACCGAGATTTATTGATTAAAAATAGTAATAAAAAAATAAATTATGCTTGGCTTATTCATTTTAATTCAATGTTATATACTTTGTGTTCTTCTGAACAATTTTCCCTACTGCTCCTCTAATATCCATTTCATTTTTAATAAGGCTTGCATATTAATTCATATTTATGGTAGATATATCTACTGCTAATAATTAATAACTTAGGTTTGCTTTATTAACAACCAATGTTACTATTTTATTTGAACTAAAACATTAATGATCAGCTCAGTAGTTATTTTAATTTAACCCTAAGCCTTCAATTGTATTATTTTTGTTCAAATATTTGCTTAATGTTATTAATATTAACTTATTTATTTTTAGTGCCAATTTCGTTTTGATAATGAATGCCATTTAAGTCTACCAGAGAACCACAAAAGGGTGAGTGAATTTAAGAATTTGAGCCAAACCCAGAATTCAGATATTTCTCGCATGCCCCAACACGCTGTCGATAGTTCTGTAAGAATTTTGTTTTGTTTGTTTTTTTTATTATGCACTATTAATTAATTTTGTTTGTTTTTAGCTTCAGGTGATATATGGTTGCAAAATTGGGATAGAAATTCCTGTAATATTTTTCTTGTAGGAATTTTCTTTTGGTATTTTGTAAAACATTATTAATTATTTTTTCAAACGCAATTTGATATATCTATAATTGTGATAAAATTTTCTTTCTATTTGAAGGTTTATTTAATTAAATTTTTTCACATTATAAACAATTTATTTTATTTTATAATACTATACAATTTTTACAAATTATAATTTTTAAATAATTATAATTCTAAAACTTTGATTATCAAATGATTTGAAAGTATAAGTGGAATATTGTTATTATGCTTGATCATACTTTGGGATGACATTTGGCTGCTTTTTTCTTTTATATTAGGTATACTATATTATGTGTATCATTTCTTTTTTAGTTTGGACCCATCTTATTTATTTATTGAAAAAAAAAAACCAATATAGATAGGTAAACTCTGAACATTCTTCAAAAATTGATTTTCTATACTCCTCATGAGACTTCAAAAGAGAATTTATAATGTAAACTTTTATATTCATGAGTGTTCAGTAAATTTGATAATCTAATATTATAAACCACGAGAATCATCTCCAAAAATTGAATCAATTTTACTAAGATTTTCCAAAGTACAAAGAAAATAAATATAATATAATATATATATCCTGTATCTGCTTATTGATTGTGAACAAACATAATATAATCGTAGTTTATAATACAATAGAATAAAAAAAAAAAAATTGAGACTAAACCACTAGCCAAATAAAATAATTTTTAATCAACTCCATAGCATTCTTTTTAGTCTGTGAGTTATTATATCATTCTTCGCCCCATTAAACAAAAACAATAAATTACTTCATACCAGTCCTTCCATAACTAAATCTGTCAATAATTGATTTTATTATACTGAAATTCAGGTACATTTTGTTATAACATATATTTGAATAAATTTAGAGTAGGTTTATATCACATTAGTTGACAGCATAGACTAAACATAATATGTATTTAAGGTGTCTATATAATGTGTAAGCTTTTAAAATCTTATTAAAAACATGTATGCATAACGCGTATTCATTTGAGTATTGTTGCCATTGTTTTTTTTTGGAACTTTTATGTGCTTGTTTTTGTATTTTTCCATAAATAGTATTACTATGCAACTACAGTAAAAATATATATTACATATATTAAAATGAGGAATTCATTAGATGAGATTTTGACTTAATTTATGTATTTCTTTTATATTTTAACCTATCCACGTTCATTTTTTTAAACCTTAAAGTTAATATTAAAAAGTACTACTGCTTTGAGAATTGAATAATGTAGATACATTACACTATTTTATTGGTAGAATTAAGCTATTTTATCTTATAATCTTTCATTGTTGGTATCATTATATTTATTATTATGAGTAGATAAAATTAACGAAATATGTATTCAGATTAGTTTTATTTTTATTTATACATTAAAATTGAGTTTGTGAGATAAGTCAAAGGTGAGTAATATGACTGCAGTTAAGACTGATCAACATCAAATAAATGTATTGTACTTGTAGATGGTTCATATACATTTATTTCATGATTAAAATGTGTAGACACATCACACGTATATTATATATATATATATATATATTTAATTTACACGTCATGTTAAAATTCAATTTAATTTTAGGTTTTATATGATGGTAAATTGTCAAATGCAATAGTGTTCATGTATAATCCTGTAGCGACTGATGGCCAACTGTGTTTGCAATCAACCCCAAAAGGAAATGCATCATATTTTGTGCACACACCACATGCACTCATGTTGCAGGTAATACATTGTATAATAAATACTGTTATATGTCAATATGTGTAATAATATAAATAGTAAAATAATTATTTTTAAATCATCTTTAGTAACAAAACAATACTTATTTTTAACAAAATTATTAATATTTTTTCTTATCAGGATGTGAAAGCTGTCATTACCCATTCCATACACAGTACCCTAAACTCTGTTGGTGGTATACAGGTGCTGTTTCCGTTATTTGCTCAACTTGATTTATCTGCAGAACCTATGGATAAAAAAGATGCTTCTATATGGTATGCGCATGTACATTCAACTTTTTTAGTCTAAATGTTTAGTATAATATACAATTTCACTTTTAAAAGTGAACACTGTACATTTATTATTAAATTAGCTTTGTGAAGAAAATTACAAATTAAAAAGTAATCATCATTATTTTTTTTTTGTTTCAATATTATAAATTGGTTTTAACTTTATAACATTCAATTTAAATATAATTTTGATTAATTTGTAACTCTAATTTAAAAATTGTGTTGGGTTTTAATTAGTTTCTGATTCAGTTTTAACCTAAAATGTACTTTGTTAAAATCCTAAAAAAATGAAGTATTTTAAATTAGTTGTTCACTATACAATTAAATTGAACCAGAGATTTAGCTTATATTAATTTCAACTTAAATTTTTTTTTCCAGTTGGAAATTATTGGGTTTCATTTGTGATATGGTTGAAACTTCACAAACGGTACAACAGCACATGATTCAAAACCGTGGATTTCTAGTCATTAGTTATATGTTACAAAGGTCGTCTAGGGATCATCTGACGCTAGAAGTATTGGGTTCATTCTTACGGCTCACAAAACACCTAGTCACCTGTCTTACACCCAACAATGAGTTACTACTAAAACAGGTAAATTATAATGATAAACATTTGATGAGAACGTGTTTATGTATGAATTTATATTTGATTTTGATCAGCTCCTCGATCATATACTTTTCAACCCCGGTCTGTGGATATACACACCAACTCATGTACAAACTAGGCTTTACACGTATCTAGCAACAGAATTCCTCTCTGACACTCAAATTTATTCAAACGTACGTCGAGTATCTACTGTACTGCAAACTGTCCACACACTTAAATATTACTACTGGGTAGTAAATCCAAGGAATAAGAGCGGTATTATACCAAAAGGACTTGGTAAATATATAAATATCACTAATATTATACGATTTTCAATTGTTTAATAAATTTTTTTTTTTTTAGATGGCCCTCGGCCTGCTCAAAAAGATATTTTGATTATTAGAGGTTATATTTTACTGTTTCTCAAGCAACTAATGATGTTAGGCGTAGGTTTAAAAGAAGATGAGCTTCAGAGTATTATTAATTACTTGACGACTGGTGAGAATAAATTGTTAATTAATATGTAACTCACATTATAATTCATTTCGTTTTTTACATGTGCTTATAGTTTGTGAGGATGAAAATCTGCATGATGTTCTTCAAACTCTCATGTCTCTTATGTCGGAACAGCCAGCATCTATGATACCGGCTTTTGACGTAAAACATGGTGTACGATGTGTATTTAAACTAGTGGCATCAGAAAGCCAATTAATTCGACTACAAGCTCTAAAGCTCTTAGGATTCTTCTTGAGCCGCAGTACGCATAAGTAAGTTAATGAAAGCTAACGTTTTGTGTTAAGTTAAAAGTAATATAATTTTTTTTAATAGTCAAATATCTCTATTTTTGTACATATGAGAATACTACTAATGGTCTTTAGTGTATACAGATAGAAAATAATCTCTTTCTGAGTAACAAAAAAAAAAAAAAAAACAATATTTCAGTTGCATAAATATAAAATTTCCTTGGCTAAAACATTAAATTTACATTTTATAAATATAATCAATATTATTTATTATACGTTTAAAGTGCACATATTTTTTAGAAAAAATGTAAGCTGAAAGTTGATAAATGTCTAACCCAACCTATACATTGAAAAATAGAAAAATGTACTTATATATAGGTATACCTTTTTTGTAAGTAATTCAAAATATTTTGGTAAAAAGCCAAGTAATATGAAAATCCATGGCGAGATTACAATAAGAATATGATGTAGCCATTTTTTTAAAAAACATCTAAATTTATATATTATAAAGATTTTAAACTCACTGTAGGCAAATTAAAAATATAAATTAAATGTTATTAATAGAGTTGTTTTTTATACAACGGTTTTACAGTATTATTTTTCTATGAAAAAGTAAAAGAACTCAGCTGAGACTTATATATCTAAAGGTAAAAATATATTATGAATAGTAATAGTTATTATTGTTTTGTAACTTTAGAAGAAAATATGATGTGATGAGTCCTTATAATTTATATACTTTGCTGTCGGAACGTTTAATGTTAAACGAAGAAACTATTACACTACCCACTTATAATGTTCTTTATGAGGTAAGAAACATATTTTATTTGTTTTACTAAAAAGATTATACTGTGTTAAAACATCTATTGTTTCCTATTTAAATTGTAATATAATATATATGATATAATACTACATAATATTTATAAAACTATTATACAATTGATTATAAAATATAAACATGTATACTTACTTGACTAATTTGATTTCAACCAACTGAACTTTAGAATAAATGTTCATAAATTATGATAATGAAGTCTCCTTAAGAAGAAAATATGTAGAGTGACATAAATTGGGTTTTTTTTTACCTACTCAATTGCCATAGTGGTAAAGTTTTTATTGCTCAGAATAAATTTCTTTGCTATATTCCCTAGTGAATCATATTTGTCATCTCGTTTTATAAGTTTTATATGATTTTGAAAATTATATAATAAAAATATAATAAAAACACTGCTCTGCTCAACTATTCAAGTGTTATACCCTAGGGGATATTTCAATGGATCAATATATTGGACCACTTTTTTTTTCTTACGTATTTTATAATACGTAAAATTGATTTAATTATTGCAATAAAAATACACGGGCTGACCAGAAATTTGTATCCTTAATATAGTTTAACAAAGAATTCAATATTGTTAAAGGTAAAACTAAATGTTCCATAATAATTTTTATACCATTGAAGTATCAACTTTAACCGGACAAAAGTCACCCAATTTTTTAATGTAAACATATCATAGACATTTATAAGTTTAAGATACATATACATACTTGTAATGTTAATTTATCTCTTAGAATAAAAACATTTAAATATATTAACAATTAATGTATACATTTTTTATTACTGCACAGACAAAGTTGTAATTTATCTTGTGTAAACATTTGGTGCCTTATGTAGGTATGTCTGAAACCTGATTTATTTCTTTCATAAGTCGTGATGTCATTTTGTTGGTGAACAAAATGTAGTGCATGTCATTATCATAAAATGTTTTTTGTAAATGCTCAATATTAATATCTTTGTTAAAATATTTAGTTGGGTTTTATAAGTGTATTAATAAAACTAAAATATTATGTAGTATAAAACCATCTCCATGTGTCAATATATTACTATTATCATATAATCATATAGTGAATCTATCCTTTTGTTATTTATTTATTTTGTTTTGTTTAGATATTAACCGAACGGATTAGTCAACAAATACTTTATACTAGGCATCCAGAACCTGATAGTAATTGCAGATTAGAAAATCCTAGTAAGTCGTTTTTTTTTTTCAAATATCTGGGTTATTTTACAATAGTTTTATTATTAATTATTTTATTTTTATTTACTAGTAAAATAAAATATTATAATGTGTTCAATATTTTTATTTATTCTAGTGATTCTCAAAGTAGTAGCTACTCTAATTCGTCAAGCTAAACCATCCGAGCAATTATTAGAAGTAAAGAAACTGTTTTTATCTGACATGACAATACTTTGTAGTAATAATCGTGAGAATAGAAGAACAGTATTGCAAATGTCTGTTTGGCAAGTGAGTTACTGAAATCAGGGATATTTTAATTGAATGTCGTTAAATCAATTTCTTATTTATACAAGGAATGGCTGATAGCAATGGCGTATATTCATCCAAGAACGTGTGAAGAGCAAAAAGTGTCTGACATGGTCTATAACTTATTCACTATGTTACTACATCATGCTATCAAACATGAGTATGGTGGTTGGCGAGTGTGGGTTGACACTTTAGCCATTGTACATTCAAAGGTAATTTTTATATTTAATGGTATTTTATAATTTTATCAAAACCCTCTATTAAAATATAACATTATAATTACAGGTATCCTTTGAAGAGTTTAAACTTCAGTTTGCTTTAATGTATGAACACTATGAGCGCCAACGTAGTGACAACATTACAGACCCCCGTCTACGTCAGCAACGTCCAATCAGTACCATATCTGGTTGGGAAAACCAACCTCCAGCACCACCCATAAATCATTCACCATCTGAAACTCCAGTATGTTTAATAATTAATTTAATAGTAATATATTATGATAGTACAATTATAATTTAATTAAAATAACTATCATTTTTACTTTTTGTTATTTCAGGAATCTACTATTAGTACACCTGTAGAAGACGTTCCAGTGCTAAAAGAATGTAAAGAAAAAGACGAACAAGAGTTACCAACAAATTCTGAAACTATATTAGGAGAGAGTGAAATTGAAAATGAAGAACCATTGATTTCAAGTGAAACTACAAAACTAAAAACTTTTACAGATAGTAAAAAAGATAATAACACCGTAAAAACCCAAACTCAGAGTAATGAATTAAGCTCCACAATAGAAATTGTAAAATCAAATGAAGAAATATCAAAAGAAATTGACAATAAACTTGAAGAGGCTTTTAAAGAAAATGAAAATGAAAATGAAAATTTAGAATCACCTAATGAAACAACAGTTGATGAATTAGTCCCTACTATTATAGAAAACAAACAAGATTTATTAGATTTGAACGAGAAAAATGAAAACTATATTATTGAACAAGTTAACGATGTAATTCCATTAAAAGTGGTTGAAGATGTAAAAACACATTTGAATATCTCAGAAGAAATTAAAATGTTGGATACTGCTGTCAAAAATAGTATTCAGCTAGACAATTCAACAACCGAAAAATATTTGCAAGTAAATGGTGACATTTTACCTGTTGATCATGAAAGTACTGAACGTAATTTTGATGTAATAGTTGAAAACCATATAGTATCTAATGGTGAAGACCTAGTATCAAAAGATATTGAAATACATAATAGTATTAACACTCTGCTAAGTGAAGATCTTAAAGATAATAGTATTACCGAAAAAGAAAATATTGAAATTGCGATAACGATTGATTCAGGATCCAATGAAAGCTTGAAAGAAAAAATAAATATCAATGATCTAAATCAAGACAGTATTAGTAATAGTAGTGATAGTGAAACAATCATAAATTCAGAATGTTTACAGCATGAAATTAATGAAAATGGCGTAGAAAATAATATTGAGCAAAATATTGTTGCTCAACCAATATCTGTGATAACAGTTCAGACATTTGACACTGTCGATAGTGATTGTTCAGAGGCGTATTTAACACCAAATGAGCTTAATGATACACCGAAAAAAAAATTAGAAAAAATCAATTTGAATGCAAATGATCTTACCAGCATTGTTAATGATGATGTTATGTCTCAATTTAATCCGTCCATAGAGTGCAATAATGAAGTGGAAATTCCGTCCAATAACACATCAGAAGCAATCATAGAACAACAAATAAAAGAGGGGGATATTGAGCATTTAGCAGAAAATGATGCTAAAGTTGAAGAAAATGTTAATAAAGTAGCAGACAATTTTAATAATGTAGCAGAAAATGATGACAAAGTAGAAGAAAAAGTTAATAATATAGAAGAAAATATTGGTAAAACAGAAGAAAATGTTGATAATACAAACGAAACCATCCGTAACATAAATGACAATGTAGATAAAGTAATAGAATATGTTAATATTGTAAAAGAAAATGAAGTTAACGTAGAAAATGCCAAAATTATTGAAAATTGTAATAAAACATCAAATGAGTGTAAAGAAGATGTGAACAACTTAGCAGGTATAATTTATGATAATATTGACATATTTTTCAAAAATTGTATTTAGTATTTAAAAACTAGTATTGATAACGATGTTATCTAAGGGCATCTAAAGCAGTGTCGGTCCGGCACACTTGGCTACTTGGTGTTCACCTGGGGATGTAGTTTTTCTACGTGGTATCCCAACACAAAAAAGCGATTATTCTGAATACCTTAATGTCTAACCGAGATAATATTATTATGCTTGTGATTATTATTGTATTAGTTATAACTGGTTATACTGTTATAATTATTTATGTTGACTTCAAAAAACAATTGTTATATCATCCTAATGATCATTAGCTGAAAATTAGTTATGATTATGTTTAAGAACTTAAGGTGACCCAATGGAACACATTTTAGTTAGCATTTTTATTATTTTTAATCAAAATTTTTTTTCTTTGACATTATATTAGTTTGTTGAAACTAAATATTTGAAAAATAAGTACTCAACATGTTATTTATCCCCTAACTTTCAATTATTTTTATAACTTTAATTAATGATGTGTAGAATTCTGCCATGTGGCTTATAAGTACTTGTTCGTTTTATAATTTTCAATCCACATGCACATAAGTCGTACAAAGTTATATTAACTTTGTTTTATTTCAAACTGGAAAATTATATATCATAATGCAGTTGAACATGGTTAAATAAAACCGCTTTAACTAATAATGGTCAATACCTCAAACTTTTTTCACTGTTCCCAAGAATTTCCTATAGTTGTATTGTCTTTGGATATCTTGAAATTTTTTTCATTCATTAGTTATTAGTACATTAAAATTCTAACAGTTGTATTTCTATAATTTAGATAATGAAGAAACTAAATCTATACCAATGACTGACAGTGTTACAGACAATATTAAGGAAAACAAGAGTCTAGAAACACCGGGTAATAATATAAAATATTTATAATAATTAAGTATCAAATTTAAATGTTATAATGTCCACATGAAGTAATCCGAACCTTTCTATAATATTTCTTAAAATATGAAATTTATGAAATTAATGCGATTATAATGTATCACCAACTGACCAATTAGTTGTTGCTGGTTTGAGTCCCAAGCACACAACAGCCATTAATCGACGAGGTAAAGATGTTATCGACATACCGAAATACTTCTTACTCTAGACCACTCCCTGGGAATTCCCAAAAAATTATTCATTTTATATTCAAATCTGGGTCTTAATAATAACATAAATATAATTTTAAAATACTTGTGGCCTACTATAAGCACTTATATTTACATTATTTTAATTTTAGAACCTACTTCAGTAAATGGAATTGAAGACAAAAAAAGTAAAAAGACTGAGAAAAAACCAATTGTTCCAAATATAGATACGAGACCAATGTTTAATCCAGGTCCATCCAGACCTCCCTTTAGAATTCCAGAATTCAAATGGTCATACATTCATCAAAGATTACTATCAGATGTACTCTATTCACTTGAATCCAACATTCAAGTCTGGAGAGGGTAACAAATTGGTATATTGAAATACAGCTTGTTCAAGTAATTGATTTATTGTGTTTATAGCCACTCGACCAAATCTGTTTTGGACTTTGTTAATGGAGCCGAAAATGCAATTTTTGTGGTCAATACTGTACATTTGATCTCGCAGTTGTCAGATAACTTGATTATAGCTTGCGGTGGGCTATTACCATTGCTTGCATCTGCCACATCGCCTAATGTAAGAAAAACATTTAACTTGAGATGGAATTTTGTTAATTTTATTACAATTTCAGAGTGAGTTAGATATTATGGAACCTACCCAAGGAATGACGGTCGAAGTGGCTGCGTCTCTACTACAAAGATTAGTCAACATGGCTGACGTGTTGGTATTTGCTAGTTCTCTGAATTTCTCTGAATTAGAAACAGAAAAGAACATGTCAAGTGGTGGAATACTACGACAATGTCTGCGTTTAGTATGCACAAATGCCGTGCGTAACTGTTTAGAATGTAAAGAACGTAGTCGTCTGTTGGTCTTACCTTCGCAACCAAATAACCCTAAACAGTTACATTTGCAATCGCTTATACGAGCTGGTCAATCATCACCTAAGGTAATTATTACTATGGTGAAATTACTGGAATTTTAATATGTTATTATTTCAGAGTTTAATCGATGGTTCCACAAATCCCATACGTGATCCAGAAAAACTATTACAAGAAATGGATATTAATCGTTTGCGTGCAGTTATTTACAGAGATGTGGTAAAAGTTTCTATAATGTCTTATTATATAGTTAATTAAACATTTTTTGTTTTATTTTTAACATTAGGAGGAAACCAAGCAAGCCCAATTTTTATCATTGGCTATTGTTTATTTTGTGTCTGTGCTGATGGTATCCAAGTATAGAGACATATTGGAACCACCGACAGCAATGTTACAAATACACGGGAGCGCTCAAACAAACAATAACCAAACCCGATCAGAAACTCCGCCAAGTAATATATTTTACCAATAATTAATCATAATATTAATTTTACTTCGTAACCTTTCACACACCATTAAGACTAGTTTAGTGGCACTTAAATGTTGTGTCCCATTGATTTGAACTGGAATTTTAATTGAATTCTTATTGTGCCCAGATTGTCATGGTACAAGACCGTTGTTTCCTCAATGGTCCCATCATGTCTATCCTCAATTCCTACCTCCGTCTCACTCGATAGATCCACAAATGCCCCATAACTTCGGCCACCGCAACATTATGTCACATTACGCTGCGCCCTCGTTAGGACAACAAGGTCAGATTATGTTCTACCAAATGTTTTTTTTTATCCTTGTCCAATTTTTGATTTGGCCTTAGATAGCACTGTGTTATGCTTGTAAATAAAAAAATAAACAAATAGAAAGCTCCACGCTCAATTTTTTATTTATTTTTAGTGTAGCTAGTATTTATCTTCATTCATTAATTTGGCTCACTGCCCCACAGTTAAATTTTTATTGGTGCCTAAAATATTGTTATTTATAGATAATATTTCCAAAGTGTATGGACTTGTAAATATTTATTTATGTCAATTACAGAATTTGAAAAGACTGATTTAACCTTTATAATATATCAATTTAGTATGTGTTTGTTGTATAATCTATATGCATTATACTGTTAAAATGTACTGAAAAAATAATGTCCTTATATTTTATTTTATATCAAACGTTGTTTAAACACGTTAAAGGAAATTTATAATTAGTTAGTATTTAAAAAAAGAAAAAACTACATAATTACTCTTTTAATATACTTAAACACACCAAATATGTTAATCATATTAATGTTAAATTCTATAGCATTTCTCTTATAAAATGTCATATTATTTCTTATTAATTGTAATGTTCAGTTTATTGACTTTATTTTTAATATAATAATGAGTTTAAATCAACTAATACTTTCAATTTTATTGATTATTCAATGCAATTCGTAATACAATATTTATGTTACATTTTTATTTAACTACTAGTTGTGTTTGACATGCATGGAATCAATTTACATTTTTACAGTAGGGTAGTATGCGTGTTTAATTTCCAAAATGTCCAATTAATTAAAAAAATCGGTTCGTTTGGTTTGTTTAACTGGCATTAGAAATAGATGGCATGTCAATTACAATGTACATGAAAATTTACGTTATATTATGAAAATCATACAAATTTGTTTCAGCAGATGAGGAAGACTATAATATGATGATGACATCAATGGATAATTTAAATCATACTTCACAAGTGCCAAGTATCCCGTGCAACAAGGTAAATTAATTATTATTATTTTTTTTCATTGTCATCCACTGGTTAACAATAGAATGTATATGCTCTTAGTACTAAGAGCATACCATCTTACAATCTTACATATTTTGAAGTACCTGTTTAACCAATTTTATCTTAAAAATGGTATTCAATATTTGCATTATTGAATTTGAAGCATCACATATTTTGTGAATGTTATTCATTTTTTACAAATGTGACAATATTAATTGTTATTAATTTTGTTTAGTTTAGGTAACTTACTAACTCTCAATGCTTGTACACTTGTTGTCAATAAAATGTTCTTTGAATCATAACTTTTCAATAAAACTCAATGTTTTAAATAATTTTAATAATTTTAAAAAAGCACATAATATTTGCCTAGGGACTGTGTTTTGTGTTAGTACTTATTGGTTATAAATTATAATATTTATCAATTGTGTCATAAATCATAATTGTTGTCAAGAATGTGGAATATTGTTCTATTGTGTTGTTTTATGTTCATTTGTGTAGCAACTGCTCAGAGTTCCACCAGTAACATCGTTCAACAATTATAACTTACGCTATCGCCGTAATGTCTTAAATAACAAAACTATATTGGCTCCAAAAAAGGTACTGGCTTAGAGCGCCAACCCATAACACACTGTTTTTTTGAAACACAACAATTAGGTATTAATATGCACAAAAGCAACGATTGACAAATTATGTATTATACATATAGGTACTTGACACTGTTGATTAACGTGTTGTTTATATTTTAGTTTGTTTAGCACACCTATGCTTATGTTTATTTTATTTAACTGGTCATCCAGGTCTTCGGAACAATAACATTTTACTATTGTAATATTTAAAGAATATATATAAATTATAAACTAATAATACCTAATAATCATACTTTTTATCAATGCTTGTTTAGAGTACATGCTCTGAAGAATTAGCATCAACAAGCTCAGCTGCATGCAGTGATGCTGAAAGCAATGATACTGATGTCAAAGCTAGTACCATAGCATCTGCTCATAATGAAGAAGCTTGGACTGATGTAAATCTTAACGAGGACTCTCAGTCTAACAACGAAGATGATGGAAGAATTCATAGAGGTTAGATAGAATAATATTGATCGCTGATATACAAGCTATTTAGCTATATAATGTATTCGATAGTATAAATAATACACAATATACAAATTCATTTATAATATTAATTAACAGCAACCATACTAATTCTATTGGCATTTAATTAAGATTTACAAAAATAACGATTTATGAATAATTTTATATCTTTGCTCATTGCTCTCGATTGTCTTTTTATTCGTTTTTCATGTAAGCAATGCTGATTAATATGAAAGAAAAAACTGGTATTTGCAAAGTTGTTTATAATTTTAATTTAACTAGCAGAGCAAACTAAATGTCAAAAATTGTTTGGCAATATCAAACACTGCAATTTTTTAATTTATTATTTATATTTTCATCTAACATTTGGAAATTTGCTCATTAAAAAAATTAATTTCTGTGCTTATTGGCAGATATACGTGGAGACAAACCGCTCAGTGAAATATCCGTGGTCAATGTCCCAACATCGACTACGCAAAACTTGAACATGCAAAACCCTGGGCATAACGTTGAAGATTTCGGCTTAAAAAATGTAAACTTGCCCCATCAGACACATTTGCCCAACAGAGAGGCATCTCTTACACACAAGTTGGAAGCAGCACTGGGTTCCGTGTGCCCACTTTTACGTGAAATAATGGTCGACTTTGCTCCGTTTTTGTCAAAGACCCTTGTCGGTTCCCATGGTCAAGAATTGCTAATGGAAGGCAAAGGTAATTGTATTGAATTCGGTTTGCTGCTATTTATATAGAAAATTAGTACAATAAATACATTAATAAAGTATGTTATTGCTGTCATATAAACCAAACCAACTCAATCTCCTTCAAGAAATAATAAATTTATCATGTACATCTATATAAATTAATGATAAAGGTACCTATATTATTGTACATAATATATACACAATAATATATTATATTCATAATTTATTAAAAACCTAAATAATATTTCATTAATTCCACTACAATATATTCGCATTAAAATGCATTGTACCTGCACAGGTACCTACATTTACTTTTTAAATAATATTATATTTCCCATTTTCTATTAATCAATAAGTACCTACCTACGTAAATTGTGATTATGGTCACATGAGTTAGGTAATAACAAATTTATTCATTGCTATAAATTAAAATGTATATAATATATATATAGGTACGTTATGGTTCAATTTTAATAAATAAATCATTAACTGAAAGAATTCACTCAATAATTCGAAACGAATTAAATTAATAAATACGATTTAATAATAATATATTTTTAATTTTAGGATTGACGACATTTAAAAACAGTCAGTCGGTCGTCGAACTAGTAATGTTGCTGTGTTCTCAGGAATGGCAAAATTCGTTACAAAAACACGCTGGTCTTGCTTTTATCGAACTCATTAACGAAGGACGGTAAGTGAATTATAAGGGTTGATTAATTTTTTTAGTCTCAATGACTTCATGTAGCTTATATTATTATTATTAGATTATTGTCACATGCCATGAAAGATCATATCGTACGCGTAGCCAATGAAGCCGAATTCATATTGAACAGGATGAGAGCTGATGACGTATTGAAACACGCCGATTTTGAAGTTCGTACCTATAATATATTATCGTTATTTAATATTTTAATATTTCGGTTCGTGGTTTGTGGAGTAAATATTATTTTTGTCACTCCTGCACCGAAAGTTTGGTTTTCGATAGCGGTTGAAACGTTTGGAAAGCGTCCTTTTTCCGTTCAACGGGTGGTAAAGTGGGAATCCCTATACGCTGTGTCCAACGTGAACGCGAAATTATAAAATTAATTATATTCTGACCATGCTGTTCCAAACGTGGCGAAAATCAAGGTGTTTTGTTTTTTGCCGCGTTCACGTTGGACACAGGGCATTGCTTGGCGTAAAGTGGAAATCCCAAAAAGTGCCGGGCGGTAAAGTGGAAATCCCCAACAGTGCCGGTTGGTAAAATGGAAATCCCCAAAAGTGCTGGGCGCACAATCAGACACTGAAATCTATACCACGGTCCTGACACAACATAAACTTTTGGTTACATCTTATATTCATATTATAATCTCCATGCGCGACGCTTAAAATAAATAAAATCAGATCGTTTCTTTCATGAAATATTGCTGTTGTAGAATTATGGTCTAGTTGATGCATAGATCCCTGCATTACCTTTGCCGTGATCGATGAATGCAGAGGCGTGACAAAAATAGTATGTGTGGCTCGTGCGGGAAAGCAATTTCAGTCTAATGGGGCCGCGACTGAAATAGCTCACTTGCCGCCCTTGCCACACAATTTTCTGTTATATTTTATTTTATATTTTAGGCCCACTGTGCTCTGACAACGCTGGAACGCCGTGAAGAAGAGAAAATGTGCGATCACCTGATAACGGCAGCGAGACGTCGCGACAGCGTGGTCGCAAGTCGCATTCTGGACAAAATCTGTAACATATTGTCCAATAAACACGGTGCTTGGGGCTATCTACACGAGAACATTCCCATAAGGTAAGTACTTTACAGCAGTAGTTTTCCTTGCATGGAATTCGACGTTAAATTATTGTTGTTCACACTGGACACCATCGTCACTGTTCGTTTAGAATGTCTCAGTTTTGGAAATTGGACGTGTGGGAGGACGACGCTAGGCGGCGCAAACGGTTTGTGCCCAATCCGCGGGGAACGACCCATCCGGAAGCAACTTTAAAGGCTGCATTAGAACACGGTGCACCGCAGGACGCAATACTACAGGTATTCGGACATCATTTTATTATCTGGATTTCGTTTGGGTTCGATTAACACCCACGCGTGTTCGTTGTTATTTCAGGCCAGAGAAGAAGTTTTTCACGCTCAACTGGTGGCTATGAGCACCCAAAGCGGTCCGGGCAGTCAGTCATCCGACCTACTAGATGATTCAGAACTAATGACTGATGACAGAGAACTAGATGCTGACCTCGTTGGTAAGTGATAACATCATTGCTTAGCATATTTACCTCGAAATTCGACTAGCCATATAATAATATTATGCATAAACCTATAGAATATATTTATATTATAATACATATTATACATAAAATCTAAAAGGTATGACACTATATGACTTGTGTTATGTTACTGCCATCTACCACTTCCCCTCTCTCATCGATACCTCTATATAATATATTTTTTATTTCGCGGTAAATCTATTTAAGAATATAATACGCATTACGTAGTGTTTTAGGATACACGTATTTGGAATATTACTTTTTTTTTTATATCAGTTTAGAGAGTGTTATTGTTTGTTTCGTGTAGGGCCAGTAAACATCAGCACAAGAGCGTCGTTAATATCGGCTGGAGTTGTTGCACCTGGTATAGTGTCCATAACATCTGCAGAATTGTACTTTGAGGTCGACGAAGATGATCCTGAATTCAAAAAACTCGATCCCGAGGTAAGTGCTTGATTCTATAAAGTATAAACGTATTGGCTTATTCATGATGGATAGATAGGTATGTTTGTTTGCATTCAAACAAGTATTCGCATATGGACCTCAGATATTATATTGTACAATTGTACAACGAAGTCAATGACCATATACCTAACAACGTATTTAGTAGGTCTTTGAACATTTACGGTTGAATGCTTATTGTGGCATTGGCCCTTCAAAATTATGCATCCTAAGCTCCTAACCAATCTTTATAATATGTTATAAACACTGAACAGCTAGAAGGTTCCGTTTGACTCAGGTCTAGTATTAGGATTTAGAACTTGGATTGGACTAATCAGTGTTATAAAATAATACTGAAAATTGTATATTTGACGTATATACAAATTACACTAAGTGGATTAATAAACATGGTCGTGGTAGACAATTGAAACAATATGAAGGCAAATTTACACGATATCGATTATTTTGTCCTTATTACGATTACGAATTTACGAACATGTATATTTTTTCATTTTATAAGTACCTACCTACTGATATGTTTATAGGTACCTACTGCTTACTTTGTAAACATTCAAAAGAATGTAAAGTACATTCAATATAAATCAAGTCTTATCGGCCTTGGTTTTGGACAAATATAAATGCTTTAACTACACCAATTTTTGATGTAAATTGATCTTTGCAAAACTATAATAAATCAATGTCATGCACGTTGAAGAAATTTTTCTCGGTGATCATTGTTGTATGGATCGTATTGGACGTCCCATCGTTCATTATGTTTGTCAATATATTATGTTACAGGGGACTTCATCACGAATTAATTCTTCTATTGAAAATGTTTTATAACACACACCAGCTGTTCAGCGGCCGATTATATGAAAATTACTTAACTTCCCTTTCTGCACAATTAAACTTTCAGTGGTATTTTGTTGAATTTTTAAAAATGCATTGATAATACTCAACGACACATCGTGTTTAACCGTTCATTTATACCCTGAATCTTGGTATAATTGAATTCGAATCTAGATGGTCAAATTATTATATTTTTATAGGAAGAAAACCTAGACTTTTACCTACCTGCAGTCTACAGTTGGCACCCCCAATAGCATCATTAATCTTTATGGGGATTTGCGTCAATCAGTGCATTGTCTATATTATTATACACGCACATTTCATTAATTCATGGTTATGGATTTTAGAAACGGACTACTTATGATATTCCTACTTTCGACTATATTAATAATATTGATATTACTTATACATGGGATTTTTATCAATTTACCTACTAACAATCTAAAACACTAAAACGTGTTCTGAAAATCAAAAAAAAATACAACGTAACACAATTTGCCTACACAAATGTTAAACGTATGCGCATGTACCCATATTATATATATATATATATAAGGTACCTACGTTTACTTATATATTATATTAATAATACTCGTAGCATTTTAGAAATCCGAGTTCAGCTACTGTTAAACATTTTCCATAACGAAACGGATTGCTCCTGCGTGCTCGTGTATTTATATCAGCAGGTATATATATATATACTTGGCTAGATATATGTGAACCATTCAGTGGTGTCCATAAAAACAGCGAGTGATGCGCCAGCCGTATTTAAACCTAATGGTAAACATAAATAATTGACTGACGTAAAATATTGATAGGTTATTGCATATCCGATAGCCATAACTCATCGTCGTATACCTATATAGTATAATAATAGATATATATTATATACAATATACCGGCGGTCGATCGTCCGATCAGACCACGTATGCGCAGGAAATATGGGTTCGATGATAAATAGTGAAATTATTGTAATTCAATATATATTCTATTTAGGTATATATATATATTATAAACGTCTATACCTTTAATAGTATATAATAGCGGGGCATCGAGAAGAGGCCTATACTTCGTCTCGTCGTTACTATCCATACTATTATGACTTGAGGCCACCGTCATGTGTCTGTCAAACACTACTGTTTGGACACACACACACACACACACACACACACACACACACACACACACCCATTTGTATATATTATATATTTCGGTAGAATCAATTACGATACGAGTGTCTCAGACGACCAATACAGACTGAATTTTAATATGCGTGTCGCTCCTGTGGAGGCAGCCGCGATTTTGAGTGTAAACAACGGACTCCTATTATACTGCAGGCCGCGTCGAAGTTGTACAAATACAGATGACCGACGAAGCCGAGTAGCAGCGAACGAGAGACGAAAAACATTAAGCAGATTACCTATACCTAATTAGTTTTACGCCTAGCCTCGTTATTGTCTGACGATTGGACGACAGCCGTGAAGTAAAAAAATACCCATTTATGTACGAAAATATCAGCCATCGCCGTCGGCTAGCTTTTTAAAGATTTATCTACGATTTGTGTACCCTGGCAAACGGAATTGATATTAACAAGATATTATACCTACACGAAGAGAGGTTCTGTTACGAAAACCGACATTGGTTATATTGCGTATTTATTCAAAACTGTAATATCAGTTATTTGCATTTATAATCTTAGCTCATCGCACTTTTTCTGAGATCAATAGAATTTTAAAGATTTTTTAAAAAGTTGTTTCTATTAAAATGACGATTTTTCCACGAGTACCAGCTGTACCGTCAATATAAGTACAAGTGTGCTTGCAAGTTTAAATGAGTCTGTACCGTTTTCGGTATTAAATTCGAAAACGTAGATTTAATAATTACTGCAATAATCACGGATAATAAATTTTACATGATAACCGCGGTGTCTATATATAATTTAAATTGCAAAAACTGAAATAAACGTTTTTATAAAACCGTATTTAACAAAAAAAATGACCTCTTAATTAAAACTCAACGATATTCTCACCGCCAAATTGGAAAAATGTAGATTTTTAGTGAGGTAATTATACTCGCATGTTTATAGTGATAATATATTTAATATTTATTCAACGATGAAAATACGTATTATTTTTAATCGAACATTCAACAAATAATTGCGGACAGTTTTTGTAAAAACGGTCCACACATAGTATACCAATTAATAGCCAAATCGCAATTGCTTATAATTCTAAAAGAGCGCGGCGTGATGAATCATCGCTGTTTGCATGAATATAATATATAACTGAAATAAATTTTAAAAAACAAAATAGACGATTGATATGGGTAATATATGTAGATGTGTACAATAGTTGTAACGATGTGTATTTAATTTCTCGCCGCGGGGCCGTCCAATGTATAATATTATATCTAACACAATATAATAATAATAATATTTAATAGTGCTAGAAATCCGTTGTGTGTAATCGAATTCGTTCGCTGTCAGCCTTAGTCTAGGTATACGCTGTACTGTGCACATATATGCGGACCTATACTAAAATACAGGTTGAACCTGAAAAAATATATTTTCACTCGCCGGGTAAAATATTATGTTAAATTGCAGGCTATAATACGTTTTATGGGAAATTGCGAAGCACAAACAAATATAATAGCAACGTTTTTGGTACATGGAACATGCTTGTATAATATGTATGAATGTATAAGGGGTAACGTTATGTTATTAATTAACGTGGTAATATTTACGATGAGATATTGTAGGTTATTGATATGCATATATATTATGTATATATTTATTTTAAATACAAAAGTAAAATAAGCTTTACGAATAATATAGAACCAGGGAAGGAGTGATAGGATAGATTATAAACAAATATTCGTGGCTGAACGCTGCTGGAGTGTATGACTAAATGGCGCCTCTCGACGGGATACGTGGCGTTTAGTGCTTGGGGGGGGGGGGCATAGGATTTATTTCTCCAACAACCTGTTCTCGATTCGGCGACGCTTCTTGATCATCGCCTGTAAAAGTGCTTGTATATGATATCGTTAGTTAATTTTTATTTTGTTTTGACAATTAATAATCTTTTTATTTAGATTCTCGACGATGAGATAAATCTAGGTTGGTTGGGTATATTATTTGTTTTATATACGACCAATCTACTGTAATGTCATAAAATAAATATTTTTTTTAGTAAAATATTTTAACTAAAAATATGAGCATCGTTGTTTTAATATTATCCAACCATATAAACGGATAATTATTATACAAACATATAAAAAGATATTTCTTTAGTCAAAAAATGTGGAATTAGGTATTACTAACAAATTAATATATATACATAATATAATGTATAACATTTATTAATCCATAGGAATGCAAGAATAAATATTATTACCTATTTAATTATATAATCATGAATAGACATTTTACATCGAAGATTCTTAAAATCTAAAATAAGATTAAATTATAATTTTTTATTTGGGTAGGTATTCACATAAATTATATGTATTAAATATATGATATAATCGCTGTTTTAATTACATTAGGGGGGGGGGTATTTAAAAGTTAACAGTATAGGGACCTACACGAATTTTGTATAATATATGGCTTATGGCTTTTAGTATATATTTTTTGACTTGATTGCGAAACAATGATTATAGCATATTTTTTTATTACAATTCATTTAAATAGCTAGGTTCCCCATTTAACTTTGTTATTTGAATTGTGAGTATTTACTTTAAATAGGTTATAATCCATAACATCGTTTTAATATTTTAATATAAACTGGTACTTCCTATATATACGAAACTACAATTTCTATCGCTACAAATGACAGATGATTTCATAAAATATTTTGTATAATTTGGAACACGATAATAATAAAAGATAATCTGAAAAAAAAAACGTAAGGTTTCATATTTAGTGTTTACACAACCGATGTATAAGAAGTCGCAACAATATTTGATTTATGAGTTACCGGACTGCACGCTGTGCTGGGGCATTTTAACTAAATTTTCGGCTATTATTTATTATATTCCAATAAGAAACGGTGGACACGTGATGCGTCGGACAGTTTTTCGTTGTTGCTCCACTGTGAGACAACTCATTAAAATAATGTTAGTTTGTACATTATTTCAATTTGATCATAAACATATTATGCAAATTCAAAATAAATAACAAAATTAAGCAGGTAATCACGATTTTCTACTTTACCTATATAGAACACAATGTTAAGCTTAAAATATTGTGTTTAAAATCAGTTTAGTGTTGCACATTACTTCATAGCAATTAGCAACCAAATCATAATTAATTTAAATTACGTCATATCAAGTTATATCAATAGATTCCTTGAGACTCGAATTGTGTTTTAGCTTCTATATTTTTTCTATCCCTATTGGCTATTACTATAGAATGGGTCATTCACAAACTTAGTTTTGGCTCAAGAAAATCGAATCGTTATTTATTTTGTTTACATATATATATATATTTACTTATGTTTGTATAGCTATTAGCTTATTTAGGCTCAACAAATACTCGACCGTTTTTTACGAAAATTTCAGAGATTGAAATATTTCTAGAAATATTTGTATAGGAAAGTTTAGACAGTAGTTTGAACCACTTAACATAATATACCAAGTGCTATATCCAATCCCCTACTTCCCATCTCATCCGAATTAGTTCACATAGTGATTTGCACTTTAACTGAGCTGGTACACTAAACCAAAATACACCGATATAGCACCGTATACTTGTTCGTTTTTTCTCGGGCGTAGTCGGGCTATAGGTACAGCTAGTGTAATATAAACTGATATTGATGTATTATTATTATACTTAAGAACTAATAAACTGCCTGGGGTATGTTTTTTGAATAGTATTCATATAAAATAATGATTGAAAATAATTATGGGAATAATATCATGGTTTTTTTAAATATAATAATATGAATAGGTAAGTAGGTATATATATATTATATATATATGATATAAATTAAATGATCATTATTTTACGTCGATGAATATATTTATCGGCTGTAGGTACCCATGTTTAATAATGCTTTAATTATACAATATAATAAAATAGGCTATAGCGTATATTCACTGCAGTCTGCGGGCCAAATTATAGGTATGGACAATTAAAACCAAATAATAATAATGAAATAAAATATTATAACATACTACGGACATTTGTAAATAGTCGGGATCCTAATAATATACGATGGCGTCTTCAGCACCATGTATACCTAAGTCAATGCGGTGAACGAATAAATTTAAATGATAATATTCCGAGCATATATTATATTATAGCAGAATGAATCTATATAATATATATACACATACACACACACGCGTGCGCACGTATATACATAGGAACTCTGCAGTCTGGTTGCGACCGGATCGGATGATGAATGGTTCTGTGTGGCGTCATTAGGAGAGCCCCGTGTCCAGCGCCCAGGGGCCAGACGTTCAGAAACAATTTATTATTATATTACTGTTATTTTTATTATAATAATAATCAACATTGCGCACACAGTCAGTCTTGTGCCATTAAATTATTAACCGGTCAAATAAAAACAAACAAGGCGAGGGCGTAAAACTATCCATTCAGCGGCCCACCAGATCGTTGTCGGTGCGATCGTAAAAAACGCATACACATTATTATACACAATATTATAACATAATATATATATAATAATATACACTCGTGTGTGTCCGCTCGTCCGTTTATAATTTTATATTGCCTTACACACCGTCGCGCGTCCTTATGCCTATTATATTATTCGCGAGCCGGCGTGTGATCAAAATTCAGCCATTATTCAGAAACAATTTACAACCCGCGGTTCTTATACTATATAATACTATGCTGATGGTAAATCAGTTTAAGGGTACCGCGGGGGGTACATTTTTCAAATTAATTTTTAAACCATAAATAAACAACTTAAAATTATTATGTATCAATGTGTACATTTTGTGGAAAACCGTGTATTTTATTTGAGTTGTTATGAATTTCAATATATTTTACATCCCTCCCGTTTTGTTTCATCACTGCAGACGCTGATAAACGGTTTATTACTATAGTATTATTTTTAATATTTCTGTTTAAAAGGAGCCCAGAACCAGTTTTTAAACTTTATAAAAATATAAATTTCTATAAAGTTTGAAAATTAAATATTACCTATATTTTAGTTGCCACCTTGATTATAATATTTTTTCATTAATCTACTACCAGATACCTATTCATGGGGGGGGGGGCTGATAGGGTGTAATATATCGGCAAAAATTACTTCACGAGAATATAATTCTCAGACCTTATTGTAGAATTGTCGAATTTTGATAACTATTTTTTTATCTCAAAGAAGAAGACTTCCTACAGGCCGCATTAAGCTCCTATTTTTTATTTTATTACAAATAATGGTATAATTAAATTTATAAAAAAAAACACTTACAATTGTATTATTTTTGAAGACATATTATATAAAGTTAGGGATTAAAATATTGAAAAACAGAGTTTGATGCGGCATGTATAATGATTATTGATTAATAATAATACCTTCTGTTAGTTAAAAAAAAAATTATCAAATATGATTGATTCTACAGAAGAGGATTATTATTCCCGTAAAGCTTATTCCTGTGAACAAAATCACATTGGCACTGGGCGCTTCAAGACTATGATATATATATGTACCTAGTTTTCATAATTTGCAGTTGTAAAAGGTTGCTTCTTTCTTTTTGATATTAACAAACAGTTTTGTAATTATTATTAGTTACCTATCCCTTTATGCTTATAATATTACATTAAATTAATTTTGGTTGTTAGGTAATAATTATAAAAATGCTTATTAGAACTAAGAAACTATCCCTCTCTCG
Organism: Macrosiphum euphorbiae; assembly: GCA_949089665.1. Classification (NCBI taxonomy): domain Eukaryota; kingdom Metazoa; phylum Arthropoda; class Insecta; order Hemiptera; family Aphididae; genus Macrosiphum; species Macrosiphum euphorbiae. The sequence continues at coordinate 144,511,292 of CARXXK010000001.1, read as the reverse complement.
TAATTTGAATGTGTGGCAACGATAATGATGTCGGTGTATTGTAACAATAATTGTTATCGTTATAGTATTATATATTATATATAATCACTTGTAAAATGTGGTCCGTAAAGTGCTGCGTGCCTATAAAATATAATGTTGAGTCCAGTATAAACGAAATACTGCACCTGTGCGGTGTTTTCGTAATGTAATGGCTTTTATGGTTTGGTTATCTCTTAGACATAGTTTTGAATTACATATAACTCAGTAATTTAATCAAATAACCTGCATGCATGAACACATTTCGCGAACGTTTTTCGACAACCGTGTTTATTGTTTATCCGGATGATTTTTTGGTTGACACACAGTATCGGATTCCACCAGTGGAATCGAGCCATAATCTATAAATTACATAAGTAATAATGTTTAGATTGTTGACCGGAAACAACAGTGAAAAGCCTTAATAATTATACTTTACGGAGAAGATTGGTAGTAAAAAACAAAACAAAACGTATAAATTTAAAAACGAAAAAAAAAGAAGAAAATACGTCCGTGTCATATCTAATTTAATACCGTGTACACCATAACGGCCAAATATTTTGAGAGGATCTTGTGTCTTAGAATGTCCTTTGGCTCTACAGGAGTTCGTAGATGACCCGACGCGATAATAGTACATAAATCTCTGACCTTGTGCCGTATGACTGCCGCCGTGGCTCGTTCCATAGCCGTTCGCCTGTGAAATTAAACAAACAATCGGACAAGCCCGAAGACTGTTTTTCTACGCATGCAAGACCGTATAACGATGGGCGTATATGTTAATATTTCAAATTAATTACGGCATATGTGGTTAAAAACTTAGCGCTGCGGGTAGTTTTATTAAAATACAAAAACACACACACACATATAATATATATATATGTATACATATAAATACGTATTTAAATAATACATGTATGGGTATGAATGTTCCGTCAACACAAGCGCCCAGCTATCCATTATTACATATAATATGCATATTACGAGACTTCGCCCACCTATCGAGATCTGAAATGATACCTGCGGCTTATTATTATACGATTGTTTTCGTATTACGTCTTAAAGATACGATATCGTCCCGTTTCAACAGCTGATACGATTTCGTTTATTCAAATTATGATATATGTTTAGTATACCCACGTATTCTTTGTCCGGTACAACTTTTTTACTATGAATATATAATATTTATATATATATATATATATATATAGTGGAGCTAAATTAAGTATTACATTTTAAATACTTTATTAAACAACGAATATATTATTTTATATATCTCAGCATTAATATTATAATTGTAATTATTAATAATTTCTAGAAATTTTAAATTGTGTGTGAGCAAATAATTCGGCTAACAATAATAGGTAATATTGTAATTATAATAAAAATAACGTTTAAAAATATTGTATAATTGTCGCATAATCACTTAGGTACAAATATATCGATGATTAATTTCGAAAAAAAGGGCCCCTGATTACTATTTAAGTCATTATGATCTCGATCTTTATAGATTATTAATAATAAATAAGCTGACAATAATATAACCGTTTTAATTAAGAAGTATATAATCATATGATCAGAATATCTGATAGGTACTGAGTTGTATATTATTTATTTAAATATTCACATTATGTTTGTGGAAACAAATTTCAATTACCTTACTACTATTTTATGGTCAATAGTCATTAAAAAAAATTGTATTTCTTCTAAATAATTATGATGATAATAATAATAACAACAATAAATAAATTATAATTCATTTAACACGTTGGTGGACAGTTGCCGATATTACTGCTATAGCAGTAATATTAAATGTTGATGTCAGGGGTCGTTTTTAAATATTACTGCTATAGCAGTAATATAAAAACTGTCCAAAAAGTGTCATTACTGCTATAGCAGTGATATTTTCAATGGTCTCTTATGAGAAAGGAAATTTTACTGACCCCGGACATCTCAACGGGCCATCGGGCACTCTATTTTTAACTTATGTATACACGTATTTATAATACAAATACATGTATTTTCCATTTTTATTCTTCAGCTGATAAGTTATAATTTATATTTCGATAATATTTAATGATATATACAGTTATTGTTTTTTTTTCATTTGATTGGTACAACACAGGATACACAATTCGTAATATGAACATTTAAATGTAATACTGCTATAGCAGTAATTTTTAATTGTATAGCTTTTTTTCAAAACTTGTTTCTTATTATTGATTGAATAGGTACCTACCTATTTAATTTTATTCATAACAATTATTTTACTATGTAGGTACCTATTGAACAGCAATACTTAAAATGATGTCTTAGTTTATTAATTACTGTACCTACTTACTTTTAAACATAAATACTATAAATTAGATTTTAGTTTTAACACAAATTTAAATCTAACTTTTAATCTTCCTTGGACAAAAAAAAACTATTAAAAGAAATTGTTAAATTCGTATGGTTCTATTATAATTATTAATTTGTAGTGTAATGACCCAAGGAAAATCGCAAGGTTTGTATATCGAAATAACCCCACGCTCAACACTTCATGTACCTATGTATATCTTATAATTTACAATATTAAAACTTTTTTTAAATTGATGCATGTATAAATAAAAACTATTTGAATTAAGGTTTACCGGAACTCACTCTGTATTATGTAAAATAAAATAAAAAAAACATATACACAAACACGCACAGACACACATCCATTATAATATGTATGGGCGTATTTTAACCGGGTAGAGTAAAAGATATTAGGATTTATGAGTTTTGACGTTGTCCAGTTATCGGGTGCGTCTGAGAACCGGTGCCGATGGTGATAATTGAAAAGTTATTACCTACAAGAAAACTAGCGTGGCGTGCACTTTATGCGTAACTGATGATTTGTTGAACATATACAGTCCTAACGAATTTTTCTCCAAATAAACTTGACGAGGAGGTACCTATATGCCCATAAATTATGATTCAATTTTTGTGTACATAATTTTTTGTTAACATTGTCGTTGATAATACGATTGGATATTTTATAACATCGTTTGCGATTTAAATCATCACCGGACTGCGCCACGGCGCGCGACGGTCCGTTTAAGAATAATTGTTTGTTTAAGTAGATGTGAACGTGATTATAGTGGTCGGGTGCCATAAATCAACATTAGGTCGTGTGTGCGCCATGTGCCTTCGGGCGGTACCTTGGGTTGCACCAGAACACTGTAATTAACGAATTATTTCAATAACGATTCGATGACCACCCATAGATGATTTGATAATTAAAACACGCTCGGAGAACAATACGCTGTGTTCATTATTCATAAATGAATATTATATTTTATGTGAGCGCAATAATTTTGATTACAATTATTTTTAATAACCCGTTCGAAATCGTACGATTTCGCTTTACTTTCGTTACTAAATGGCAGAACTGCTGTTGAAACACACTCATTACACGTATCTTAATACAATTTTCTTTTTCTTTGCATTTATTATAATATTTTCTTTGTTTTGTTTTTCCAACGTATTGAATCAATAACTCATATTTCGACGACATTCGATTATAAGTTTCTATTAAAACGTTAGGTAGACGTTGTACCTACTTATGTTTAAATTACTATAATATTTATTATGTAGGTATAATATAGTTAAACGATATTGTTGGCAGTCGAAATATCTTGGTCGTTACATTCTTATAACTTTTATATTTTTAAAAGGCTTAATAAATTCGTGTCTCATAGACAACCTGTGTGTGATGTTTTTATTGTTTTAACAAAATATTTTGATATTTATTTGATGAATATTCACAATATAATGTTTTATAGAAATCCTAGGATAATTTATGCTTACATCTTGTTTAATTGATGGGAATAGTATAACTTGGTATGCCGGTACTATATGTGATGTTAGCTATAGGTTTCATTATAATAATTACCGTTAGTCATCGTGGGAATATTTTATGTTTATTTTTTACTTTGTAAATATCCTTATAGTGTATCAAAATAATATCTACCCGCCTATAGTTGTATATAAAAAATTCTCTTCTTTATAATTCTATGAATACTTTTCTGACAATGTATAGCAATTCAATATAATCTATCTCAACGTTTTTTAAGTAGTTTTTTTTAAATTGTTTTAGTAATTTTCCTAGAAGTAAGGGCATTTTCCAGAATTTAAAAAATTTAAATCTTAAGCAAAATATTAGCTTGGTATTATTAACGAGATTACATTATTATTTACATCGGTTGTGAAAACTGAATGGAAATTAAAATATATATATTTAAAATGGTTAAGAATTCCTCTTTTTTGTTTTACTTGCAAAATAAATAAAACAAATATCAGAAACAAAAAAAAAATATTTATATAATAATAAATATGAAAAAAAAATTATTTTCTTATATCGTCCGGTCGGGAATTCCACCTAACCTGGAACATATTTCGTTCGTATACTTAAGACGTCAATGGACCGAGGAAAGTGTCTCTGTGTAATATACATCAATATATCAAACGTGGGCTTGCGGCGGGGGGTCCAGACCACTGCGGGGAGTCGACATTAAGACAAAAAAAAATCAAGCAAACAGTGGGGAAAAGAAGCACCACTCTCCATGACTGTCGTCTCTCGGAATTACACGTACAGACGATATTTCCCTTCTTGGTCGCCTTGTGCACGCTCAACCGGTCTACGAGTCTCCTGGTGCCATCACGAGAGGAGTGAATGAGAATAATTGGCTCGGTGGTGGATGAACATAAAAACACTAACAACACACACACACACACACACACACACACACACACTCACACATAGTCGGCAAACACGTCGTTGAAGGATTAATAAAAAATGTAGGTATAATAAAAAAGTCTTCGAGCCATTCATGTGTGCTATTTTATACCACATCATCCCTATACGTAATGAATTGTAGATTTATATTCATATTTTTTGTCCATATAGCATAATATTTAATGGTAAATTAATCATATTTTAAAGTTATCTAATACTTATAATGAAACTATGTATTAATAATTAGTATACACATTATAACTACCCTATAATAAATAGGAGGTGGTGGTACCTTTTTATTTATGTATAAAAACATTTTTATTTCTTATAATTAATAAATCATATAACTATAAATTTTGATTACAATAAAAACATTGTGTTAAATTTTTCATGTACCTACTTTATCAATTAAAATTAATTAATCGTGATTTTTGCTCGTAAATACTTAAACATACGTATTTTATATGGGGATCTATTATTTGGTATTGGCAATATGTTTTTTTTTTCGGAACACTTGTTAGTTGTTAATTGTTATCAATTACTAATAAAACTATATAACTATTATGATACCATTCGTCACCATTGTAGTAAACCCGCAAATAATAATATAATACAATAATACGTTAAGTACACAACATTATTTTTTGATTGAGAATTGGGTTATTTTTTTTAAATGTTACCAACGGTTTTTTTTGTACATATTTTGTTTGAAAATGCTACAATCATAATATAATATGTTATTATAGACTCTAGTGATTGGTTTATTAAAAATATAGTATTTATATTAGATATACGTACTTAGTAGTACGATTATTGTTATAAATTATAACCTATACAGTTGATTTGGTAGCTTGTATTTATGTAAGCTATGGTTCACATGCAGCATAATATAATAGGTAAGCGTCATTTTTTTTTTTTTTAATAGCTATAAGCAAAACACTATAGAATTTCAACCCGTTTATATTTGTGTGTTATTTCTTGTATGTGTGGTGTGGAGACTTCTGCTCACACATCACATACTTTTTCTGGATCTCCCGTCTTATGATGTGTGTGTTATGGTGATGTGTATGTGTGCAGTGTGTGTGTGTGTGTGTGTGTGTGTGTGTGTGTGTGTGTGTGTGTGTGTGTGTATATATTATTCACAGTAATTAAAAAAAATTGCTATTGCACGATGAAACGGACGGGTAATTACACGATCTGACAGCTGAGCCTGCAAGTTTCATGCATATATGACCTGTCAACATGTTATTTTTTCCACCCATAAAAAAGACAAAGAAGGAGCGAGAGAGAAGCCACAGTACGGTGGTTTCCAAATAAGATAAACATCGTTTACATATACACCATATATATATATAAATATATATATAGGTACAGACCCGGTTTTCTGAAACTTGTTTGTTTTGACCATCTGTTTCAAAAATTATAAAACTACAATTATTTTAATTCTCAAAGGAACATTTTGCATAAACCCATTGGATTTTCGTATAATATTTTTACATAAAATTATAGATTTTTATCGGATATATCAAGGGTCCGCGGCAAAATGGATTATTCGTTATTATTTATCACATGAATATAATATAATATTATAATTTAAAATGTGCTTCTTATAAAGCTATACAGTTATACTGATGTCTTTAGTTATTTTAATTTTTTCCATAAACGTTAATAATTACTTATTATATTTACGTTATTATTTGAATTTAGTACCTATGTGCATGTATATAGTTTTACCTTTATTTCACCCTATAATACACAATATTTTTGCACCGCCTCTTGCGTGTTTAAAATGATAAATTGGCTGAACGACTGAATTTAAAAACTGATTTAATAAGTAGATTATTTACATACCTTTCAGCAACCCTTTTTACGATTAGAAAATGGCATAATATACTCCTGGGTGGGTACCTAATATTAATATTATTAAGTCTTATACAAGGTAATAGGTATACCTACTGAAATAAATATAATTTTCAGTTATAATTAGAGTACCTAATTTAAATTTGCCGTCATTAATATAAAGTATTATATTTATCATTAGTAAATATTGTTATACAAAGGTATAAAAATAGTAAATTTGTTTTATTAATGTCATCGACGAAGGGAAAGAGCATTATTATAAATTTTTTAAATGATCGGTTTTTTATTTTTTAATACGGTTTAGTTAAAGTAAAAACTTAATAATAATGTACAAAATGCTAAAACTATTTTTACCACTGTCTTAATAAAAGAATTTATGAATTTATTTGGCAAGCAGGTATATTTTGAAGTTGTACAATTCTTATATTCTTTTAAATATTACACCAGCAACCATTTTAAATTAATTAAACTTTCAACATAGTTGGTTATACATGAACTTAAACTAGAAAAGCTTATATATTTTTTTTTCTGTTTGCGTTATCTAAGTCGGTGAATTTTTTTTTGTATTTTTTTTTTTTTTTGCAACACAATTTTTCAAACGTGGAACTTGTGGATGTATATTGTTAGTTACCTAGTTATAATATTGTGTGTGTGTGTGTGTGTCTTTAAATTAAAGGCATTTAATCGAAACCGGGTCATTAATTTTGGCATGTATAGCGTGTGCGGCCGTCAAGACCTGTCGGCTGGTGACGGGTCCGTCCCACTTTGATAAACAAACTGCATTTTAATAACTATTATTAAGTTAACCTACAAAACCCAAACATTTGCATACATCATTAGCGCGTCGACTTTTTATTTTTATTTGTAATACCTAAAGTTTAAATTTCGTTTTACTCGTTCTTTACACCAATCAGTAAAATATACACTACTATAATAGTAATCACAATGTCGGATATGAAAAAATAATTAACCCTGGCGTTCACCCGGCCATATACTTATAGGTACCTATATTATAAAGTAAATTCTACATAAAGGGTTTTCAATTCCACAGTCACATTCTTTAATATTCATATAATGTAATATATATATTATATTATTTCACCAACTTTATAATTCTACTTTTTTGATTAAAATTGTTTTACTATATATGTACATATAATCAATTCTTATAATACTAGGTATTTACTATTATTAATTATATATATTTTTTGCATTCATTTTAGTTTATTTCTTATTTAATATTTCTTATAGCACGTACGTCGTACCTATACAATTGTAATATAACGTTTAATGTTTATTTTTCTATAATTGTTTTTGTATGATATAGGCGGTAGTTAGGTAAGTACTAAAATACCTATATTTAACTTCCATGTTAATTTTGAATTTTATAAGCCCAGTGAAGTATACGATATAGGTATAATATATGATATTATTATAGAGTCTATATAATGACTAGTTTTCTTATACATATGAAGTATTACAATAGCTTTTATTATTTTCCGAATACATGGTTTTGATGACATTTAAATAATACAATTTTAAATTTTAGTGAACTTTCAAAATATATATAGTATGGTTTATTCAATTTATTTTTGTCTGCAAATACTGAATTACGTCCAAAACTACCTGTAAATCGAGTGTAATAATTTAAGAGTTCTGTGGTACAACTAAGAAAGTTATTATTGAACCGTAAGTTATCATTATGGCATATGTGTCAGATGTGTTCAATTTTGAAGTAATAATTCTATGTATATAGATATTAGTTTTATTGTGTGCACATCTGGGGAACTTATTTTAAGTATTTTCTTTGTGCAAACTACAGATATTATAATGATTTTGAAAATTATACAGATCATTGCAGACTCATGTAAGCGTGTTGAGCGGGAAGCTAGGATAGTCAATCATCCAATTTTATTAACCACATAACCGCACGTACAACATGTTATACTTAAACATTCATCGCCATATAATATAATATTCAGGAACATATATTTTAGTATAGTATATGTATATTATGTTTAGGTAGGTACCAATATAGTGTGTGTGTGTGTGTGTGTGTGTGCACATTGTATATTGTATAATATATATAGTGGGACATGATATAATTTATATTTATTTGAAATATTCGTATATCATAGTAAAAGTTGGTCGAGTTACTGTGCTGGTCTGCGGCATCAGCGTTTACGACGGTTGCAACACTCGTGTATTATTATATAGGTTCCCCTGTATAGTTTATGTACATAATATTACATTTTATACCTACCTATATGTAATAATAATAATAAAATGATAAAAAGCAAAAAGACATCCTGCAGCACGCTGCGCAGACGTGTAACTTGTATAAATCAAAAACGACTTTGCGAATCGCGTCTATCGTTTTATGTATCTTTCTCCTCGCTCGTTTGCTGTAAGGTAGGTATATTATTATATAGGTACCTATATGCATATAACATAATAATATGTACGCACCTATATATAGGCACTCTGCGCCCCGCACTGCAGACGTATTCCGTCGGGTTTTATCGACCTGCGTTGTTTTTTTTTCTTATAACAACCGAATTTCATTAGGTAAAACATTATAATCGTCATACCATGGTTAGATAATATATTATATGCATAGGTACCTGTATATACGCACCGTCAGAGATTATATCTCTATCAGTAACACTGCAACACGAGATTGTATATAAATATATACCTACGCGCCGCATGGGTACATGTAAACGGCGATCTGCATCCTTCACCCCAGACCAGCGAAGAGAACAGATACAACAAAATCTTGATGTTTATACAAGCGTATAATAATAATAATAATAATAATAATTTATTAATATTATTAATTTATTATTATTATTATTATATAAAATTGTTAATATAATATAAAATATATTATTATACTGCATCAGGTCTATCCTCACGTACAGCGTCTCCGATGCAGGCGCATTCGTCGTATTGCTTCCCGAGTCATTGATGATTATACTAAGCGTTGATCATAAAATTATTGTCGTCTATGATGAATATACAGTTTGTCCCCTCAATATTTTTTTTTTTTAGTTGATCTTAAGCCCGTCGACTATGGCCATTAGCTGTATGGTTTTTTAGGTTTTTTATTTCGGTAGGGGGAGGAACACGTGTGTGTTGGGTTTGGCAGAATTTTTGATTGGGCACCAGTAGGTATCTGCCATGCCCGGAAGGGGGATGGCGGCACTTGTTCTCCGGACACCGTGACTTGCCCGAAGAAAAATGCCGTCCGTGACCGAGGTATCGAGCCAGCGTCCGCTGCGTCACAGCCGTCGCCTTAGACCGCTCGGCCACTCCGTCCCCCCTCCTCTCAATATTTATTATTCTACCAATAGATATTTTCATACCGTGATTTCGTAAAAATCAGATGTATCCAATGTTGATTGAGATAAAATATTATATGTAAGTAAAGCCATAATTTCCGAGTTGTTAATTAAACTAGGAAGTTTTTTTTTTACTGTAGGAGGGTATAAAAAATATATTATTAGTGTGTTATGCACTTATGCGGACGGGCGGGTACTGTACGAGGACAAACACGATGAGTAGGCAATATGCTTCATTGCTTCATGTATGACGTGTATTATACAATATAATATACATCATACATAATATGTACCTAATACTATTCATTCATAATAATAATTAAATTCGATTTCCGTTTGTTTTCTCTTCACACTGGAAAAAAGAATGATTAAAATCATGTTGTTGAAAACAACTAAAAATATATTATATAAGAATTATATTTTAATGATTCGCAATTTCAAAACACTTTTAAACGTCATTACTGAATTATTCTGTTTTTTTATCATACAATATAATATATTTTATTATGAACTATCTGCAGTTTATTGAAAACAAGCAATGAACGAAATTGTTCATTATTATCATCAACTACCCACCTACTTTATAATATATTTTTAATTTTAGAGACGCTAAAAAACTGAAAAAAAATGATAAATTAAAATAAAAAAACCTTAAATATCGTTGGGCTTGTAATAAAAAAAAAAAAAAATGTGAACATATCAGGTGTAAAATTTACGTCTCTCAATGGTTGTGCGTAGACGTCTACGACTGGTATATGATGTTGGGTTCTGTACTACCTTTTTTATCTGTTCCCGACATCTTTTAAAAATATTTCAGTATTTCGGTTGACATTTCGCCTTTGTCCGGCGCCCCAACTTTATACGCGTAGGTATAGCTAGATATCTTTCCCTATATCAGTTTCCCTTTATTTTTTAACCGGTTTATTAATTATTATTGGTTACGAATATCTCCAAGTCGTATCAAATAATTGTATTTATTTATATACGAATATACATAATAAATATATACCGTAGTCGTCTTGGTTGAGGCGAAATAAGCGTAATTATATTTTTTCACTTTATTATATCTTGACATATTTATTATAATGGCGTTGTAAATAATATGGTCGTTTAACATTTTCCAAACGTTCTATAATATGTTATTTTTTTTTTTAATAAATTATAAAGACTTTTTTGATTTCATACAATAATAAAATATTCTATTATACATATTATGCATAAATAATATACAAATAGCGAAGCTCTTAAAGTATACATTATATAATATATACTAAATACACATATAACTCAATTACTTTCTTTAAAAGTATAACAAACATTAAATGTGCATACTTATTATATATATTTAAAAACGTGTATATAAAATTAATCATTACGAACACAACTATATACTATAAAGATGAGTGGATAACTAATTGCTTATTATTTTATAGAGGTGTAAATTACACTAAGAAAAAACTCGTTTTGGATAGTAATATATAATGTATAAGTCCATAAAAAATTGTCTTTTTGTGTATGACTTGATATCGGTACGAATTCTGTTCACACTCTGTAGTATGTTATGAAGGTTTTCTTATATGTAATGCCGTATATAAACCTGCAGAGACGCTATTATTGTTTTTCATTGTTTTTTAAACCATGTACAACAAATACGCTTTTAAAAAAACTTAGGCGGTAAATTTATTGGTCATCTACTTAACCAGTCTACGGCTACATTACAATATTATATTTGGAGTTCCGCTGTAAAATTCATGATGCTCAACGCATCTAAATTAATATTGTTGGCTAAGAAACTACTACCTAATGATGGTTAATGTCGTTTTGGCATCCGTCCGACTTGCTTTGGCGTGATAATTTTATTTATTGCGTTTATTTCCACCGTTTTTTGTTAACAAATAAAACGTATAAAAACCTAGTAAATTATACGCCTGTGGTACTGTCGATGGACTTTGGTAAATATTTTTATAAAAATATTTGTTAGGTCAATTCACCCGAAAAATATAATATATAACGTTTAATAAATATATAGTCCTACCTATATACTACGTATCGTGCAGTGTTCACCGAAACACGATCATCCGTTAGTTATTGAAATACAGTTAATTTATTCAAGTCTGTGCGAAATATTATTTTTATTTTTCGATAAGCCATATGCTTGTTTTTATACTTATGGATATTTTATGATTTTTAATTATCTTTAAAACATATTTAACGAATCGTTTTAGGTATAAAAAATATTATATAACAGTAAAATACATCTAAGGTAAATCATCCTTGGATTTATCACACTTAGGTAGGTACTAGTAGTTTTAATATTATATAATTTATGATTGGGTCTTTATTTTTGAACTTTTAAAATGTTGATTTGCCACACAATTTTTTTCCTTATTTTGAGAAAATAATTATGTTACATTTAAATTTGATAACTCAACCCCTTCTCGTCTCTCAAAAGGTTGAAAAATACCCAACGGTGGTCGTTTTATGGTACATTTATTTTGTATTTACATTTTTCACTAAGTTCTGAATTGTTTTATAAATACATTAATTTTCTCTAGGTTTTAGTGATATACAGAATTTACAAAATACCTCCCTTTTGAGCATGATTAAAGATATACTGGTTGCGCAACGAGCTATGATAATAACATAAAATGTGATTCCCGAAGTATCCTTGATAAACTGCAATAAACTGTTGATAAGAATAAACGACTAGCGCTCTCATTATATTATCACCACCCATCAGTGTATTTTACTGCTACAAGTTCTAATAGACTAATAGAGCGCGCCGTAATACAATTCTTTTCAGTCAAAAGTTCACTTATATATATTATAAACTAGATTGCTAACTATTGATAGTACGTGAAGTGAAGTTCCGCCATTTTATCTGAGGCCAGAAGTATTATCAATTATTATCACAGTACTAAATTTCAAAACCACATAAAATAGATATGATAAACCAAATAACAATAACATACCTCAAAATACGACTACATGCCTACAGTAAAATACTGACATCGTCCATTGCAAAAACGGCTAGCAAAAGACAAAAACTGACCAAAACAATTTTATTTTATAACATGTAATCTACTCTGATCAATGTTATATTAACAATAGCTTACTATAGTAAAGCTATAATGATTTTTATATGTTTAATTTTTAATACTCGGGTATGTGATTTATTTAATTTATTTAAGAATGTATTTGATGTTAAAAAAACTGAAGATGATCGGTTTTTTTTTATTTATATGTAAAACTAAAAATATCTAAAAGTATAATAAATAATAATAGTAACTTGTGAACTAGAGAATTATTTTTCTATTGAAAAGAAAAAAAAACATTTGTTATCAATATAAATAATAACTGATATGGTGTTCCGGCCTCGATTAAAATGGCGGATTATTGGCTTCAATTAAATACACAGACTATATAGGCCAGTTAGCAATCTAGTTTATGATATATTAATTATATTATATTATATTTATTTATTTATAGTTAAAGACACTTCGGGGGTCTCGTTATCACTCTTCGTTGCTCAACCAGTATATCTTTAATCTTGCTTTTGAGCGAAGTTTCACCCCTCTTGAAGTACGTATATTATTGTTGAGGTATTTCAGCCAGATTGTAAACCCATTATTATTTTATAAACTGTTACTTCCAAAATTTGAAGATGCGTCTTATTGGGCCACAAATCCACCAGCTTACCTATAGTTTATACATATAATATGCATTTTATATTATACTTATAGGAACTACTGACGTGTTGTGCGAATCTGTTCCAAGTGCGCGTACCTATAATATTACTCTTGTATGATGCAATTATATTTATTAGGTTTGTTATTATACATATTATATTCTGTGTATCGCTGTATATGCACGTTTATTTAGCCGATTACCACGATAATAAAGTATTCTTGCAGAGTCGTACCTATATATATGTATACACACATCCTTAGATATACATACACGCATAAATAAATGACCCTCCGAAACACATCATTGTGCCCTTTCTATCCGACAGGCCAACTAGACACGCACCGTATTATACCATATTATATACCTATATAGATATATAATGCACATAAACATATATATCCACACACACACACACACACACACACACACACACAATAATATATGTATACGGTATACAAGATAACGCGAACATACTCCGTATGCAGTGGCGGCTGTCAATCAGCGAGTGGGGAAAAAATAAAATAAAAATAAAGAGCTCAACTATATGGTGGCGGCACTCATATACACTGCACACGGCACAAAGACGCGGGCCCGATATAACATTATATTATGTACCTATATTTTATAAGTATACATATGTATATACGTATTTATCGAGTGTCGTCTTACACAAAACGGGACCGACCGGGGTACAATGCCACCGTGTAACTAAGCCCTTTTCATGTCTGACGCCGCCGCGTGCGACCCCGCAGGCCGAAAACCGCGCCCCACACTTACACCCCGAAAATGTACTATACGTAGTATAATAATATAGTATTATTATTATGTTTATGGAGAGTGATCAGAAATCTGTGTTACAAAAACGGTGATGATTGGTAACTGCACAAATGTATATGATCGCGATGTGATGAGGTGCAGATAATAACTGTTAAAAATATACATATACTTAAAACCATTAGTTTTTCAAATACCATATAGTATTTAATGTATATATATTAAAGTTTTTTAAAAATGTTAACATAACTTTAAAACTTAACAGAAAAAAAATGTATACCTAATTTGTATTTCGATATCACATTTTTGATGACTGATGAGTATAGCTAATTACGAGTTTTTTTTAAAAAATTTAAAAATATTGTTTAAAACAAAAGTTATTTTATTTGTTAGGTCTTCCTGTTATACCTGCTTCGTATAATGTATAATATTTCATTACTCATTATTCATTACGGTGGCTGCGTAATATATATATAGCAAAGTATTTTGTTCTCCATCTCGTTGCATAATTTATTATTTATTGCTATTTTATATTTTATAGGTGTTTTTGAATTTGACACATTTATTTCGCATTTCTTATGGATTTTTTTTTACTACGTTCTTGGTACCTAACAAATGATTAATATCCATATATGTTTGGTGGTTGTATTTCTCAAAGGTGTAGGTATAGGCACCTTTTCATATATAGCATATATACATACAAAACTATTAAATTTAGCCTAGGTATTTATGTTATATCAATTATATTAAACCCTCAGGCATCTTCAAATAGTATTTTTTATCCCCATGTTGTATCACTTAACGATAAAGAAAAGCTTAAAAATCCTATAAGAAATTTTTAAAAAAACTTTATTGTCATCTATTCATGGACAATTTCTAAATGTATACAGCGCCATTATATGGGGAATGATAATTGATAATTATGTTTGATTCTATATAAAATGGTATACTTTATATAGAATCATACATAATTGTCATTTCCTATATAATGGCGCTGCATGTATACATAATAAGATATAATATAATACTGCGACGTGTAATAATACTTAATAGTAATATTTTACGCGTAAGTTTTAAGTGTGTATTAATAATATGTATATATAGATATTATATTATATATTATACACATTATAAAATATATTGTGTATTACATATTATAATAATATTATTCATTTCGTTTGTGCCGTTCGCCCTCGCGACCAGCTCGCGCGATTTGCTCCGTCGAGCCGGAAAATGACATTTCAGTGGCCGACCTCGCGAGGGTTCGATGGTTGGACTAGGGTGGAGGAGGGGGGAGGGTTGAACCTAAGTATAAAAATAAAAAGCGATAGATGGAAGCGCAGACCCGAACGGACGACGCCGTGTCAAACGCCGTTCGTCAGCCGATATTATTATTATTATTATTGTCCCCGGCGAGAAACACATTAATTCGGATTTAACTCGACGCAGTTGCATCAGGGGTTCGATGCGACTCGCTCGGTGTCTAAATATATTAAGTTTAATAATAATAGTACGTATATACTGTAGGGATCGCGAGCGGCAGTGGACTTTAATCAAGTTATTACTATTATTTTCGTTCGGTTCATTGTTGTTGAGGAGAGTTTTACGACCTTTTTTTCCGATTTTTTTTTACTCCATTTAATAATAATCATAATCAAATTTATAATATACCATAATAATACATAATATTATATCCACTTTAATGAAACATCGCTCAACACGCCGCAGTGTCTCCTGATAATAATATTTTATATGATTTTGGTTCGTATCAGGATTTATTTCTCTCGTTGTTGGATTACTAAACTTGCTGTATTTGATGCGTTTACCTACCTGGTAAACGGTCTCAATTATTTTGTTCCACAACGCTTTTCTTACGTTTTTACCTATTTCAACCGTATAATACAGTCGTTTAAGGAAATTTAATCACGACTATGGCGTGTTTATAACGTGTGCACGCTCAACATATATATATATTACATATTATATCTTTAACCGGACGTCGCCCAGACGATTATAATATATTTAGATTTTTTTTCCTTAAACTTTCGTTGATAACTTGTCGTTAAATCACTCATGGTTGTCGTTAAAATATTTATTTTTTTTTAAATGCAGACCACGACGACGCTATAATATGCGAACGGCTATATTATACGGTTCTTATCGAACCAACTATCTGCGGTAATCGGTCATCATAAATTCACACATTATAGTCGGAACTTTTTTTTCTATTCGCTATAATAACACGCCTAATACATCCACTCAAGAGGAGTATTTAAACGAAATAATTATCGTCTCGTGTAATAGGAATTAAAATTTATGTGGAATTTTGCACGTTGTACCTACATTATTCTCTATACAGGTACAACTGCTGCTGCAGTTTCGTGATATTTATAGTATAGGTATAATACTCCGATTGTATTTTAAGTCGGCCTGTCATTGGAAACCCGTTTGTATCCGTGTTTTTATACTAATTCTTATGAGACTTTTGTTCATTTTTTTCCTCTAAAAAAATAACATAAACTATTTTATACACGACGGAAAACCATCAATCTTAACTATAAATGATTGTGTAAAACGTTTGCACTACGTGCCTACATACTTTTGGAAATTGACATTCCTTTTCTTTCTTTTTTTTTATTGTCATATTTAATAGAAACACGAATTATTTAATTTCAAGACAACACCGCCAATTACGGTATTACACCGCTCTGTTGCAGTATAAAGGATATAATATTATATGTTTCTTTCGAACATTAAATCATCGCAAACGTTTCGCAATATATATATATTATTTCAGTGTCCATACATGTAATATGCCCGTCGTTGCTTATAATATGTATTAAGTCTGTAGGAGTGAGATACAAATGCGCTCGCACACACTCACAAAAGATCGCCGATTGTTGTATAGTAGGTATGTACATTGTAGGCAGTATGTACATATTGATATATATATTGAAGCAGATCCGCATGTAAATGCATTTACAAAACGACAAAAAAATAAAATAAAAAATTTATTTTATAAGTACAACTGTTATTGCTTCCCTAATATATATATAGTAGGTACTTATTAGGTATATGCGATAGGTACTTTTATAATATATATATATATATATATTTACCTATATTTGATACTCATTAATATTAATTCCGTTTATCTATAGATATTACATATATAAACCTATAATCTATATATATATAAGTTGCGATAGTCTATATATATATTTGTAAGCTGCGGCGGCAGAGTGCCATCATCATCATCATCGGTTATTGGTTCTCGTGAGTTTTCCAGATAGTCGACATTATAATACATACCGTAATAACCAGCATAAATCAAACTGGGTGTATATATTATGTTTATAACGTATTAACGTGTATATATTATATATATATATATGTGTGTTTGAGTGTGTATACTTCAGGTATATATATAAGTTCATTAATTTATTGTACCAATTATGGTGGTGGTATTACCTATATTGAATCGGTTGTGTGTGGCGTGTACATAAGACTCGGGTTTTTATTTTTATTTATTTATTTTTTATTGTTTGTTATGCGTCGCGTGATGTGCGTTTTGCGCGCCACGCGGCGGTACCCTTTGACCGGCGCCGTTCTTTATTGATATAAAAATCGTGTTAAACTGGTTACTGCTGTTGCGGCGGTAGTATAATGGTGACGGCGGCGGCGGTGAAAAATATCGATTTAGTATTTAGTATGATAATTATTATGAGTTTTTTTTTTTTAGTAAGTTTTTATTTAAGTTGAGATCCTTACCATATACAGACCCTCGCTGTGCGATCAATACGGTGACGTGCTTCTGCGATCAGCCTGCCGATCTAATTTATACCCAGTTACGTTTACATCCCTGTAGAGTTCACAATAAAAATCTCACTAAAATACAACATTCTATACTATATACCTAGGTGTATAAAAGACTATTGAAACTCTCTGAATTTATAAATTATCTTTATTAGGTCTAATAATATTATAATACAGACGGGAAATTATGGTTACGGTGGTGTATACGTATATACGCTGTTAAAATGTCGTTAAGCGATGCTCATCTGATCTTTAAGGTATGGACGATGTGCCTGACATTAATTTCGACCGATAAAATCGATAAACGTCAAAACATATCATTAAGACATAAAACAGTTGAAACAAATAAATAATATTATTACTCTTACGCATTTTCTAAAGAAACCATCTGAAGTCTTAAAATCTAGATTATTGTACAGGGTGATTTTTTTATCGAAGAACACTCATTATTTAAAAAAGTATTAATGTTTAAGAAAATATTTTTTTACATAGTTTCAAGTTGTTAAAAAACAATATTTTTATTAAAAAATTATATTTTTAAATATTTTTTATCCTTTTAATTTTTAAGTTTTTTACTTTTTTGAATGACAACATCTAATTTTAATTTGATATTCAAAAACAGAATATTTTTCTGAGTATTTCGATACATAAAAATTGAATTTAGGGCAATTAGTTTATGAGTTATAAGTATTTAAAGTTTAGATGAGCGGAGTAGAGTGGTACGGGGTTACCCCGCGAAATGTTTGTCCTCTACTCCGCTCATCTAAACTTTAAATACTTATAACTCATAAACTAATTGCCCTAAATTCAATTTTTATGTATTAAAATAATCAGAAAAGTATTCTGTTTTTGAATATCAAATTAAAATTAGATGTTGTCATTCAAAAAAGTAAAAAACTTAAAAAATTAAAAGGATAAAAAATATTTAAAAATATTGTTTTTTAACAACTTGAAACTATGTAAAAAAATATTTTCTTAAACATTAATACTTTTTGAAATAATGAGTGTTCTTCGATAAAAAAATCACCCTGTATACTATAACAATAATTCTGCAGTATTTAATATCTATAACATATTATATAATCGCATAACCTTATAACTAAATTTCGTATCACGTTCAAATAATATGTAAATATAATATAGTTTCAATAAAATTTTGATTTATTCAATTTTAAATCAATATGAGCTTGTTTGAAAGATGAGATTACAATTTTAGGGTTCATATTAAATACCTATATTGCTTTGGTATTTAAAAAATAACGGAATTTTTTTTGAATATTTTTACCTAAAGAACATATTTTAATAAGCTCTAGAATTGCTTATTCATTTCCATTCGACGTATCCTTTTGTTGTTTGGTACCCATTGTTTTATCTCGCGATATTATCTCGATTGTACGTCAACGCACAAAACACAGAAGAATGCAATCCTTTTCATCATTTTTGTTTCCCCAGTTTTATTTTATTTTGTATACTGAATGAAAAACAACCAACAGGAAGGCCATTCAGCCGGTTTCTAATATGTAAAACGACTTATTGTGTTGCGCCTGTTGTCAACGGGCCAGAGTTTACCTTATGTTGTTTATTGTGAAATTTCGGTTTGTCCAGACGAATAAATCTTTAACCCGATGGAAAATTAAAAAAGCTATAAACATATAGGTACGTTGGAATATTTGTTAATAGATTTCGACGATATATATATTTCTTTCATATAACGCGGGTTCTCGATTAAATCATTTTATAATCTTATAATAATAATTAATCTTCTTAATAAAACAACGTATAATATTGATATAATATATTTATAGGTTCTATTAAAATCCGGTCTATTTAACACAGTTCGTCTTTTCAATTATTGGAACCCGAGACTAAAAACGAGCATTATTCAAATTTAGTTAAACGAACATTTTTTACATTTTCTTGCTTTTGTACATTTCATTGCGAAATAGAGTAGTCAAATAAACATAAAAAGTTAGAAAATTATTTAAAAATATCTGGATGCGGTAACACAAGTTGCTTATTGATTATAATATTAAATTGGACACGTAATCCATTTGAAATAATATAATATATAGGTATCAGTAACAAATATGTGCTCGGAAACTTAATTTTGTGGAGTTTATTATTTTGGATAACTGTCGAAATATTATATATGTTATTAGAACTGTAAATTGTAATATATTATGTATAAGTACTGAAAACTATTTTGTCGTAATCGTATTTGCTAAGAAACTTATTGTCATTGAAAATATTTCATTGGAAACTTATATCATTAGGCGATGGTGTACGAACTACGAACAAATAATTATTTGACACAATAAGTTTCAATTAAATACGATAACAAATTAATACTTGCCAACTGTTTGATTTCCAAACACAAATGTTGTCGATTAAATACTTTTCAAACCAAATACGTTCCCGAGCAACTTTAATATTTCAACAAAATATTATGGCTAGTAAAAGAATTTCAGTTCCGTATAATATATTATAATACATAGATATTAACGATATAATATATTATATCTATTTGAGCAAACGTATGATGGGTATCGCGAATGTCACAATATTATTATGTGTAATATTGAATTATTTTAATCAAACCATTGAAATATAATCAAGTACCATAAACCGCAACGTATCGAATTTGTTCAACTTTTGACCGCAGCCTATATTATATATGTTTTGTGTTTATTTTAATTGTACGTCGTGTACTTGTTTCGACTTAAACATATTATGTTTGACTTGTTTAAACCACTTTAAGTAACAACTCCAGCGTACACAGGTGGTATTACCTGTATACATATACTCGTTGTAGGTAGGTATATCGACTTTCGTTCAGTCACATACGATTAATATTAGGTATACCAGCTATATTGTAACTCGTTTATGTTTTGTACAATTTCGAAAACGTGAGGATCTATAGTATAATAATATAGAGATGATGCGGTATTCTGCAGTGGAATATCGTCGGATGGTAGGTAAACATACCTATAATGGTTGATGGTATACAATATATATATATATATATATATATATATATATATATAATAGTATTGTTATCATAACCGGCATCACGACATAATATATAAAATAACGCACTCGTTGTACATACCTTGTAAATAAACCATTCAAACAAATAATAATAATAATATAGATTAACGACACGATAACGTGGCAGGGCGCATTTTCCCCCCACATCTCGTATCACCACCATCTTTTATATTGTGTCGTCTTTACAACATGCGTTGTGGTATTATAGGTACTATTACTATATTTTTACGTATAGCAGTAGTCCAACATGTTTCAGTCTTTAATATAATCGGTTGTTGGCGTGGGGGAAAAATAAATAATAATATAAATAATTGGTTAACATAATATATAATAATATTATATCGAAATTAATTTAGTATACACGTATACTTGGTCTGCGGCCGGGCGTTGATGGTGGCATCCGTCCGATTAGTTTTTCGCCTGAACAGGCCGAAAAAAAAAAGGATAGAATCGTTCGCCTGATCGATCTCGAATAACATATCGCATGGTGAACACGTTTGTATTATTTCTTTCGACATGGAAATTATTTATTTTTTCCTTCTTCCACCGTATTATATGTAATATCCATAATATGTGTAGGATATTTTGGTATCTTTTACAAGACATAGTTTAATATACGCATATACATGCATATTATAATACCTATATTCTTACGCATGACCAGTCCGCAACGACTAGTTTTTAAATAATAATATTAATACCAACTATAGCTATATAATATTATTATGTTTACTCTTCTGCTGCAGTATAGTGCCGGTGGCTGCAGCGACAATTGAATATCGAACCACCCCGTCCCCACCCACACCGCCACACTATCGTCCGCCGGCGCGTTAATCCGTCTGTATTAAAAGCCAACCAAACCTGATTAAAAACATCCATTAGGCGATATATATTATATTATTATATTTTATTATATAGCCTTCCCGTCCGACGACGAACGTTTGGTGCTTGGCTTGACTGCTAACGGCAACCCCCTTCGTCGTCTGATGCTGCGCACATTTCGCCTCGGTGTGTACGCGTAAAACTCGGATCCAAATTAGATTACCGGCACGAGAGTGGCAGACAGGGGCTGCATTTTCGCTGCCTAACTAGGATTTATGGGTTACTGCTGCTGCAGCTCGCCGAGTTTTCCGCGGCCTTGTCTCGCTCTCCCCGCACCACCGGCCCCCTACACTTCGACCCGCCCGAATGTTCAATTTTGGATCTTATAATATGTTGCACGGGGTGTACAAAAACTCTGATGTACTATTTCTTCCATGCCGCAGTCTCAACTGTGTACCTATCTATAAACACAATACATATATCATACACATATGAAACTCTGTCGCAATGTTTACTCACCTTATTATAAAAGTCACATTATAGTATAGTACTATTATAGGTGTACCTAAACTAACAAATTACACGATAAGTTCTTCTCTGTTATCGTCGTCGTAATACATTTACAATAAAATATTACATAGTGATAAAACATTATTTACAATTTCTATAATTTTTGCGGTATTGTATACGATACGATTAAATGTTGTTTGAAAATAATTAAACATTATCCTCTATCGTACGGCCATTGATTGATTGCATGGCCCGTCGATTGACGGACAAGTTTTAACGCTTTATTCTTAATAATATTATAATATACAGTTCTATAGACGACGGTATTTCGATTTTAGTAAAACTGCAGCAGTTGTAATAACACATGCGATCTTCGTCATCGATCGAAACATTCTGTTTGAGCTATACAAGTTCTTGCTCAGATAAAATAACAAAATGTCGTCGTGTTTCGGTCGGAACCTACATATATATATATATATTATATATTATAAACCTATACAGTTCATGGAATAAAATACAACTTATATATATATTATACAGTTATAGATAGGTATATATTATATAGGTACCTAATAATGTTCGTACACCCGGATTGGTGCCTCAAAACAGTCTCAGATTAGGTATATAATATGATGGCTATTGTAGCGCATTGTGCATTGTCAGTATATGTTTTAGTTCTGAGGGGGAACTTGTATACGGTACCTTAACATATACTATTATGTATACCTCTATGCTATTCTCTGCTTCGTCTTCGTCGTATATAGTCGGCGGCCGTTATACCTTTTCGCGAACAATGTGTTGTGTGATGTATGTATACATTATAATATATATTATATATATAACACAGACCACCCGGTATATGTGTTATACGTGTGTGTGTGTGTGTGTGTGCGCGTGTGTATGTGCGTTTTGTATATTATATTGTATATATGTACAGCCGGTACTTGTGTGCACGCGCAATTCGTGTTCCGGCGGGGTGCGCGCGCGGAGGCGGCGGCGACGGCGATGGAGTTGCTTGGCGGCGCATGAACGAAATGTTTTCGAGGGGATGATTAAGACACGGTGTGGTGATTTATAAAAATGTAATCACTTTGTCCGAGCGAAGACGGTGCAGCGTGTCTGTCTCCCCCGGGACGACGCGCCCCGCGGTAAATGGATG
The DNA here is from genome assembly GCA_949089665.1 of Macrosiphum euphorbiae. Taxonomy (NCBI): domain Eukaryota; kingdom Metazoa; phylum Arthropoda; class Insecta; order Hemiptera; family Aphididae; genus Macrosiphum; species Macrosiphum euphorbiae. Next base: position 144,487,495 of record CARXXK010000001.1, on the reverse strand, counting down.
TTTGCTATACATACAATATACAATGTATATACTTTGTACACATGTATATGCGTAACACGTATACTATACCTACCTATTATATAACTATACCCGCGATTACGCCGCAAGCTATCCGAGTTCGAGACTTTCAGCAGATATTCTTGCGTCGCGTTTTTAGTATGATGAATTTTCTAAAATAAATTTTACTCGGCTCGACCAAACCGGCTTTATGACGTTTTGTAAAAAAAAAAAAAATATTTATATGATATAAAAAAAATAATGATAATAATAATGACCAAACAACCCCCGTATATTATGCAGCGGGGTTTACATGTGTATTTATGTTATATTATATGATACGACGACGTGTGTGACATGTATATTATCTCGAACACGGGGTAGGATTCGCGACAATGGAAATGGCCTCCGGACATAATCCTGTGCATATTATATATATTATTGTGTTTTGTGCGGTGTAAAACATCTGTGTTATACACACATAATTTTATATGTATATAGTGTACATACGCACTGCATCTATAAAGTGCACTCCTCGAGTTGCACCGAGGTCGATAGCCGTCCGCTTAAAGGGTACTTAATAATATAATATAATACGCGTGTTATTTATTACACAAAAAAAATTATCACATGTGTTACGATGATGATTTTAGTCGCCCCCTACCTCCTGCAGCAACCATACCGAACTCTCCCTATCCGTTTGACAATATATTATTATGTGTCTATATGCGATTTTTCTACGTGCATTGTCTATACTCTCTATATAGCCTATATAGTTATATTATTCGAGCATATATATATTTTTTTTTTACCTATTGTGTAATCGGGTATATAATACTTGGTAATAGATCAATAGAACTGCGACATAAAACCTAAACAATGTTTTACAACAAATTGATCTTAAATAGTAATTATTAAAATACATAAGTGCCAATAATAATATAATACCTATACATATAATGCAGATTGTGAAAATGTTACCCCAAAACACTCTCATTGTACTTATAACTATTAATATTTTGAAAATTATTCCTATATTTGCATAATTTTAAGTAGCTATAGTTATACACGAAACAGCTGCATTTTTAAAAACAATTAATATATTTTTTTACTATTTTTTTTATCTTTATGATTTTTTTAAACTTTTATTTGAATGACAACTTACAGTTTTAATTTCAAATTCCGAATCCACATATTGTTCATAGAATTTCAATGTATAAACATCAAATTTATGCGACTAGTTAATTTAATATTTATAGTTTAGATGATCGGAGTAGTGGACCAACATTTGTTGGGTATATATCCCTTTTGACACTGTACACTGCTCATCATAACTTTAAATGCTCATATACCTAAATACCAACTCGTCTAAAATTCGATTTTTTTGGTAACTAAGTGCTCTGAAAAATATCCTACTGTCAATCAAAAATGTAGAAAACTTGAAAAATGATGGCCATAACAAATAGTAATAATAATATTTTAAAAACGTTAATATAATTTTTTAAATAATGATTGTTCTTCGATAAAAGTATCCAATATACATTATAATATTATTACGGCGGAGCAAACTTAATTTTTGTAAATATATAATACGCAATATATAGGTAGGTATATAGGTATGTAAATAATATTTAATTTTAATTTTTTTATAGCTACTGTCATTTGCGTAATGTTTTGATATTTTAGACTCGCAAATCGCAATGGAGGGATGAATGCATTTTTAATTATATATTATTCCATATCACATAATTGTGTGTTTCAGACATTTTCAGTTGTCTTTTTATCTAGTTTATTTGATCGTTTTGTTTTTGTCACTTTTTTAATCACAATGTATTATACCTAAGGTTTTTTTATATAAGCTGGCACCTACCAAAATAATATATTTTCAGTAATTTTAAAATACTCAAGTCTCAACATTTAGTTAGCAGTTAGCACTATTCAATTTAGTCTATAATTTTTGCACGTATATTATGTTGTTTATATTAGTTGTATCTAATATTATATATGATTTTTAGCGAATATATATATATACCTATGTTTGAGATACCATAAATCCCCGATCCTATAATTATTACAGATACGTATATTTTTTCTAAGTGCGATTTCCGTCAATGATTTATGGAGTACCTATTTATTTAAACGAAATTCCATGTACCTATATATATTCATATAATATGGACCAGCGGTGTTGTATTTTTTCATTAAAAAATTATTCGCTTGATTAATTTCACACAATAATTTGGCAATTAGGCCATGCGGCGGAATCATGAATTATTATTAGTACTATTATTATTATATGCGTTTTATTAAAACTCGTTTGAGATATTTTCCTTGTACTTATATTGCTTATACCTGCGAATAATGTTTCTCGTGAACTGCGCTATATAGGTATACGTATATGCTTATATAATATATTATTATCACCGTATATTAGTACTTCATACACACGTTTAAGTGTGCACGACGCTGGTTAAAAATAGCATGTACGCGCCTTGTAAAGCCATGTTAACAAACGGTGCTCGGACGATATTATTCGTATAATATCGTGTATGACACGAGGACAAAATACTGCGGCAGGGTTAACCGTCGAGCATATTATAACAATATATTATTATGATATTCGAGGACAAGACGATGGTTCTCGTTAATGAGATATTTTATTATTAAAAGCAATTACGGGGGTGAGAAACATACCATTACCTCATCATAATCCGTTGTGCCTATATAGCTGTGTATTTACTCCACGTGAACGTTTATAAGTGATACCAGACCACTTCCGCGAGAGAGCACTTAACTCAATTACCACCCTAAGCGCTTATGGTGACCGCGTGTGTCTTCTTCCGTTTTTACAACACTCCTGGGGACCACTGATGCTTTCATCTTTAATGCACTTCTCTTCATTTATCATACCGGAAACTGTTCAACTGCATGCGTACATATATATTATATATATAAGGACGCACGAGGTACGCGAAACCGACCGTATACCACTTACCGTAATCCACAAACACGGACGTTGCATATTATACTATATTTCCTCCCCGCCTCACAAACTACATCATTTTTCAAAAGTTATACTAAAAAAAAAAAACTATTTAGAAAATTATTTTCCCCCAATTTTATTATTTGGTTTCTGCCGTGACAAGGAATATAATTTATAAATAATTTACAAACTTCGTTTTCAAAATATTTTTCAGTTTAAAAAATATCAATAATAATTTATGAAAAGGTACCTATATATATAGGTACCTATATTTACCTACCTATAATGATAATTCATTATCATTATTACATCGTGAATTCCACTCTTTATTCGTTAGCCATATTATGCCAGACGGTACCTATACGTTTTATTTGTACCTACGTCTATGAGAATATAATTAATTTGTTTTATTACTTTCTGTTGTAGGCAACCTACCTATATTTATACCTACCTTTACATCCATGTTTACCACAGAACAATATTCTCGTAATAAATGTTTGCTAACGCTTAACAATAATTGAAGTGCGTATATAGGTATAGATATACTTGCCGAATAAAAACTATTATAATAAGTGTTAATTTTATGATGTTAGAATGTTTTTAATGTGATATTTATTTATTTGTAATGATATACAACGGAAGTAAACTACTCGTATCGTAAATTGGTGTAATAAAAAAAGTGGATTCTTGATTTTATGTTAACGGTGAATATCAAAAAAATTGTCTGTGATACAATATGTTTAGGTATATTTTAATTTATAGTTTATAGTTATAGTCATATAAATAGAGCTAATAACAGTGTTTATAGTTTTCTATGTTAAGTAATAATAGCTCAGAAGTGTGTTTTAAAAATCAAATATTGAAATATTCTCCTGGTGGTAAATACCTATTGTGTATAATAATCTGCCCGTCAGTGTTGTGTATTTATGTATGGATTTTCGGTTGTTTATCTAATAATGGTGTTGGGAAAAATGAATTATAATATATAATAATATAATTTGGTTATTCCCTACAAATAAGTAATACATATTTTATTGATAAAAATGATGACTTAATAATATAAGTTATATTATGTGTTTAAAATTAAAAATTCGTATTAAATCAAATATGAATAATATTACTATTCATAAATGGGTTCTTTTTTTTTACCGATCACTCTTAAATGCTAAATAATAATAACTTCATAAAAAATACATAAATAAATAACTATCAACACGCATGATTATAGGTATATTTATGACAATATTTTATTGAATTGTAAAAATTAAACATCAATAAATACAGCTGATATTGATCGTCGAGACCACTGCTGGCTAATATTATATTATATTATATTATAATATTATAATCGTCGTATAATACATGATATTATACATAATAAAGTTATGATGCGATACACTTAATAATATACATAAAAATAATTTTGACAAAAAATATAATTGAACACATATTGTACAACGTACATAATATAGGAGGTACCTATATATTATTATTATCGAGAATATAATTATAAACAATCGTGCATACGTGCATAATATGCGATAATCAGGACTCACTGAGTAAAAAGAATAATACGCGCGTACCTGTATAATAATATATATGCGATATATAGCGGCGTAATAGGTCTAGCATAGAATAATAATATAATAATAATATTTGTAAATCTCGTTGAAAAAAAAATATGATATAGATATTTTTGTTTTTCGAGGCTGACAACAAGTACTAAATAATATTTAAAAAAAATTTAAAAAAAAAAAAAAAACAAAAACAAAATCGTATCGTATGTCGTTATAGTGATAAATTATATGGCGCTCTCGCGTATACGCATATTAAATAATATTTTATATGTTTATGGGGCGGTCTTAGTGGTTATATAATATCGAGGTATATACCCATATAAGCGTTACGCGCAGTATAATAAAAAAACAGTAATATATATATATATAATATAATAATATATACCAAACACACTGTTCGGTGGGCGGTTGTCTCTCCGAGGCAGAGGAACGAGAGCCGAAAAGACAGAACAAAAATGTAATATAAATAATATAAAAATATAAGAAAGATGTATAATAATATATAACAAAACGTAATAAAAACCTCTTCAGCGATGACGGCGGCGGAGTTAATGATGGTGACGACGAAGACGATGAAGATGCGCGATATATAGCTGATATAATATTATGAGCATGCTCATGCAGGCTCGTGTCGCTTGTACCTAATGCGATATAATATTGTATGCGTGATCCTGCGGCTGCGGCACGCGTCACAGCTTGTCGAAAGCCCTGGAATTGGTGAGCAACTCTCTGGTCAGCCTCCACGTCTGCTTGGCCGCGTTCTCCAGGCTGCCGGGCGCCTTGCCTTTGAAAAGGTCGACGTGCGGCAAGAAGTAGTGCGGGCACCGTCGGCATTGCAGACAAGAGATGAGTTGCAGCAGTATGCCGTTGATGCGGTCGCCCAGGCACGGCTCATCCCACTCCATTTCAAGCGGGTGTTTCTCGCACTCGTACAGCAGCAGCGTCTTGATGTGGTAGTTGGTGACAGGGTTGCCGGGCAAGTCCAGATGCCGGTCCCTGAGCGTCTTGAGCACGCTCAGGCACCGCTTGCGGCAGCCACCGTACATGAGCCGGTTCTCGACGTCCACGAACGACATGACCCACGCGTCACCCTCAAGCGCTGATTGCTTGCCGTGCAGTGTCACGCACTCCTTGGACAGCAGGTCGAATCCCTCGGTCTTGACCTCGGCAACAAGGTTAGGGTGCGGCCACGGGATCTGTGGCAGCGGCCAGTGGGCGGACGACCGAGGCCATATGCCCGCGCACTTGAACGACGGCGTGATCTGTACCACGTACCGCTCGCGGATCCGGAGCTTCACCTCACTGGTGTCGGCGATCATCTTGACCGAATCCCGGTACGCGCACTTGTCGCACGCTTGCGCCACCAGCGTCTGAAACCGTGACCGGATCTTGCGGGCCGACAGGTACCCGGAAGCCGTGATGAACTCGACCCACAGGCTCATGCTCCGCTTGCGGCCGTCGCTCAGCTTGAGCACCGCGCACCCGGGCAGCGACCCGTCGTCGACGAAGTTGAGCACACCCATCTGGTTCAGGTAGAGCACGATCTCGAACTCGGTGGGTGACACCACGTCCAGGCCCTCGTACCGGCCGTTGCACTCGACCAACGAAGATATGAACCTCGGCTCCTGAGCCTCTACCTCCCGGAGCACGTCTTGTACCACCTTGCACACCTCTCGGATCGTCTTCACCGCGGCCGTCTTCCGGGCCATCACCCGTTCCGCCCAAAACTTGCCCAGCTGGTATGACATCTTCGTCTGGGCCGACAGCATGTCCTGTGGCACGAGCATCGCGGCTTCTGCGGCTGTTGCACCGGCACCGTGTCGCATGTCACCTGCTTGCTGCAGGTCAGCGGCGGCGGCAGACCCCGTTTCCGTCACGACATGATGACCGCTCCAATATTATGAAAATAATATATGACACGTTTATTATATATACGCGGACGGACTAGAAAACGAAACGATGTGTAGACTGATTGTGTATGATATGTAGATCGTGGCGGGTTCGCGTCGAGAATTATCGCCGTAATTTATGTGGGTGCGGAAGCGGCGGATTCTGTGCGATACGCGATGATGATTTATTTATTGTGACGTGAACGATGATATTAATATTGTTGTGGTCGTGTGCAGTGCGATCGACGTTAGACGTAATACTGCGGTATAGTGCGGCGGCGGCGACGGCGGTTACGGCGGCAGCTCGGTGGAACCACGACGACAACGACGGTATCGGATGGTGGCCCGCGTCGGGCGTTCCCGCTTGCCGACACGGTGGGGCGCGGTCCCGGGAGGCGTCGACTTCAGGGGAACGCCCATTTCGCGCGCGCGCTCGTCTCGCGGGACTATCGATCCGGGGCGGGTTCCAGGCCGCATACGACGAAATCGCAATACGACACGTTGATAATATTATAATGTTCTTCGCCGCCGCGTCGCATACGACGGATTTTGCGTCGCGACCGTACGGGCATGCTTTTTTTTCGCTTCTTTTCCCCCTATTTTGTTTTTTTCCCGTTTTGTTTTCGTTCCCGCGGTCCGCTTCTTTCCCGCATTACACAGATTCGTGTGCGTGTCTTCGCGTACCTAAGTCTTTTTCTTCGGATTTTTTTTTTTACCATCTTGACGTATTTTTTTCAATCCGTTTTATATTTATATGCTTTACACTTGCAGTATCCATATATATATATACCTATGTGTGTGTCGAGCTCACGTGTAAAGTATATTATATATACAGAGTGATTCCCTAACCATGTTACCCCCCCCCCCCCAAAAAAAAAAAAATGTTTTCCTTTAATATAATGAATTTATATTAAGATTCTGAATTTTGGAATTTTAAATATCTATATATATATAAGTACATATTACATAATATATAGGTACTTATGTTTTAAATTCTCCAGATTTTTGTATACTATATATAATTTATACTTCATATAATATGATAGGGTCCTAGCCCTGTCGATACAAACTTCTGTTTTTCAAATGAGAACCCCTTTTGTTATTGAAAATTATTTAGAGGGTATATAATGTTTTTGAAAATATTGATATATAGGTACTTAGGTATTTAGGAGGTGTATATTAAGCTATACCTAATTTCACAGTTATTACTTATTAAAGTGTATATTATATAGTCTATATCGAATATATAACACGTATATTGCAATATAGCCTATAAGTAATTTAATAATATAGATGATCTAGTATTTCTTATACCTGCATGGGACCTATTGTACAAATTAGGTATTATATAAATGTTGATGGATTAATATTAATTACTACGGTTTTTATATTACCGCATAGCCTCCGTGTCTTCTAAACCAATTATCATGAACATAGTATATTATTATTATTATATTATTGTCACAAAGTTAAACAAATAGTTCGAATTTTGATTTTAATTCTCCCAAAAAATGTTTAGGGAATTTCTGTGTTCCCAGAAGAATACTATTATTGACTTATTATAATTAATAGGTACCCATAATATATAGGTACCCATAAAAATCTCGATAATTTGAAATATATTGGTCTTTAAGTTAGTATATATGTGTACCTACCTACTTATTTAAAATTAAAAAATCACAATTTCAATATAAATTCATCATTTTAAAGGAAAAAATGCAGGGGGTGAGCCTGCTAGGTGAATCACCCTGTATATATATATATACCGCTGATGCTGGCTGTAACCATTTCTCTTCTTCTCTCTATCACGTATTTTTGTTTCTTTCTACGTGTATATATATATATATATATATATATATATATGACTTATGTATATATATTATATATATATATATATACACGCATAAACGCACGCATGCTCGGGCAGGAAATTCGATACTTTTTTTTTACCCTCGAAACGACGCTTTTTCATAATTTATTATACGAGCCAAATAGATATACTGATGTGTGTGTATGCGGTGTTTGGTGTTTTTTTTTCTTCATTCCGACTGTCTTCGCAGTCTTTATTGCTGCAGGAGAGTGCAGTATACACATATACATTTGTTACATATTATTATATATATATTTGTGTGAGTGTGTGTGTATATTTATGAGTACGACTATCCCCAAAGTTTAATCTGTTATATTTATATTATATACCTATAATACATATAATATGTCCTATGTATAAGTGCGTGTGTTTTATAATTTGATGTGTATAATATATGTATAGGTACAACGTCTATTTTTACTCATATTATTCATCCGGTCGATATAAATGGTTACAAGCAATTAATGTTTTACAACAAACGATTTTACATAAATTATACTTTATTATTTGTTTATTGATTGTATATCTATATATATAGATAGATACACGAGGTGGTGTCATTTTTTATCGGTATCTATATACATATAATCGTACTTATATATAGGTTTAGATACTTCCGAAAACGTTATTTAGTTAATGAAAACGTCTATAAGACAAGTTGTTCAATAAATGTATGTATATAATATATATAGTAATAGGTAAAAGTGTTTTAAGATTACCTATCGTATTTATTTAAAAAAAATACTAGATCGTTTGAAGAATTTTATTACATAATATACGCTTATTCCCAAATAATAGCTATCTATTAATCGTAACTTTAATACATTTTATATTCGATTATTATACCATAAAATTAGATTTTATGTCTAGTTAGATAATGGTAGGTACGTTTAAATTAACCGGTCGCAGTATTTTTTTTTTTTTATTATTAATAAAATAACCAGCTCTGACATAGCTATTGGGAAACTTATAGTTATTTCTTATAATCTTATGTATTAATTTGTTACACTTGGTTTCTAAAAGCAGTGCATTTAACCTATATTTCAGGAGTATTTGGAAGTGCATACTATATATATTAGCCAAATAATTAGGTACATATAGTGCGCGGTGCACATATGTATACAGATGACTTAAACGACACCAAACATCTCACAATGTTTATTATTAATTTGATGTAAATATCAGTTATCATCGGTACCAGCATAACGCATGCAGATAAAAACAATAGTTAGTAATTATTCATCTATCTATATTCTATATTCTATATCTATAACATACCCCTATAAGTTCTAATATTTATCGATATTTTTGCACATTTATTCTTTAAATTATTATGTACTTATATGTATAGACTATTAAATAAATAAACAACTCTTAGGTATATCATACTTATTTAGGACTTATATAGGTTGGTAATAATATTAATATATCATGAAATAAAGTAAAATATATTACATATATTTGTGTCAATACCGTGGTTACGGGACATATATAATATTAGGGCGCATCCGAATTGCGTGTGCAGGCAGGAAAGATTAAAAACCATATAACGATCAAGAAATGCACGCGAGATTTATTTTTGGTGAGCCCCAGTATTGCGTGCTGCGTTAATGATATAGCTAACATAATGTCACGGGCGGTATTTACTTAATTTATTTTATCGTAGATCTTGATGAAATATTAGATATATAGATAGGTAGGTATATATATATAGTATGGGTAGGCATTGTTAAATACTCGAAGAAGAGAAATGAGGATTTAATATGTCAAAATGTATATCTCACTGCAATTTATTCCATTCAAATCTATCAGTAAAAATATAGCATTCCTGCAGTCTCATACGGTCGATATATGGATTAAACACTATATAATATTTAGTGTCTCGAGCTTTACAGTGCATTTTGCAGCGGTTTCAAAACGAAGCAATTATATTATAGTTACCCTGCAGTATTTATGTCGGCTTATAATCAGATTGTAACGTTGTAGCAATATAAGTGTCATTTATTTTAACAATAATTTTACTATAATGGGGTGTACTGGTAAGTATAGAAATATAATATGTACTGCTTATATACCAAAGTGTAGGTATACCTATATAGTATACGTTACCTATTCAGAATATAGGCTATTCTAATAAAAAATACTCCAAAAAAATTCGCCTATATTATTAAATTATATGCCTATATTGTAGTTCTAATAAATTTTATTTTTTCAAGTAAATATTAATATGGTATATATAATATAATACTTTATGATACAAATAAACTCATTAGGTATAGGTATATCGCATAGCGTTAGGTACTTATAGGTACCTATATGAATGAAATTATGATTTTTCAAATAATTATTTGTAGGTATATATTGACCAGCTACCTCTATACAATACATAATAAGGTACCTATGTATGGATAATATAGATGTACAATTTTACGAAAGTAATGCTTCTTGTCTATATTTTGTAGTAGGTGTAACCTGCAATCATAATATATTATAAATTATAATATATTATGTTCTATCGTATATTCGTATATTCAAAAATACAAGACTTTTTAATATTTTCAGTAATTTTATTTTGTTGTTTAATTTAGTATATAGGCATATATTATATTGTTTATAAATAATGCATTCTATTTATATAGGTAGGATAAAAAATTTACAAATACAATGTATTTATTATTTTGAGCTATTAAGACATTAAAAAGAAGAAAGCTGTTAATGAAGAATATATGTATAACAATATAATATATCCGTCTAAATCGCATATATAGTTAAAAAGTCAATCTTATCAATAATGTTATCAGTATAATAAGTAAGTAATAATAATACATGTAATAAATAATTATAAAATAACTATTAAGTACCTACCTATACGAACAAAACGGTATAGCTATAGCATATTGTATTATTACTATTATATAATCGTTCTACTACATCTAATATTGCACACATACAACAAAAACAAAAAAAAAACAATATTATTCTAACTTAATAATTAAAAACATTTTATCAAAAAAAAAAAAAAAAAATAGGTAATAAAATAGAAGTAGTTATAATTATAGTACTAATAACGATATAGGTAGAATAATATAATAATAATCATTAAAATAATTATAAATAATATATATTAAACCATTAATGATCACACGTGAGTATGCCATATATATAATTTATATATATGTACCTAAATATCTAACGTAAAGTGCGTAAACTACAGAGGATAATCGTTATCGGTCTACAATATATAGAGATCTTTCTGGGCGGCTGCATTGCGTTTACATTTAGCTTTAATAAATTAATAATAATAATGTATTATATAATCATCGTCACGCATTGCGACTTCCGCATGTATTAATATAATACCTATATAGTATATATATATATATATAAATAGTATATAAAATATTATATAATTTATATAAAGTTAGATATATTATTATAAATGATAATATACTAATACTATATTATATATAATATATATCATCGATTTCAGCGTCCGACGGAAACGCGTTGACTAGCTATTATTAGGTGTGGCGTATACAGCATAGTAAGAATATTATATTATATAATATAATAGATATACTAAATTGTACGTAATTTATTACATTGTATGCTCGAACGCGATGCGATGTGAAAAAAAATACGGTGAAACCTCTGACTATAATAATATACCTCCGAATAACGGACTATAAACTTTCGTCGTTTCCGATCGATAGAGTGTATCCCTAGTGTCCATAGAGGTTTCACTCTGTGATAACTACACACACACATAATGATAATAAATTATAATAATATATTATACAAAATATACGCGTCGAGGCGGACGGGCCGCGAGGTCCCTCAGAGCTTGTCGAAGGCCCTAGAGTTGGTGAGTATCTCTCGGCTGAGACGCCACACGTGTTTGGACGCGCTCTCCAGGGACGCTGGGGTCTTACCCTTGAACAGGTCTAGGTGCGGGATGAAGTAGTGAGGACACCGGCGACACTGCAGGCACGAAATGAGCTGCAGCAGTATACCGTTGATGCGGTCCGCGATGCCCGTCTCCTCCCACTCGGCGTCCCGCGGGTGTTTCTCGCACTCGTACAGCAGCAGCGTCTTGATGTGATAGTTGGTGATCGGGTTGCCGGGAAGGTCCAGGTGCCTGTCCCTGAGAGTCTTGAGTATGCTCAGGCAACGCTTCCGGCAGCCACCATAAAGCAGCTGGTTCTCGACGTCCGTGAACGACATCACCCACGCGTCGCCCTCCATCGAGTTCTGCTTGCCGTGCATGATGACGCTGTCCTTGGACAGCAGGTCGAACCCCTCGGTCTTTACCTGCACGATGAGGTTGGGGTGCGGCCATGTGAGCTGTGGCACCGGCCAGTGGGCAGCCGACCGCGGCCACACGCCCGCGCACTTGAACGACGGAGTGATCTGCACCACGTACCGGTCCCGGATCCGGAGCTTCACCTCTCCTGTGTCCGACATCATCTTGACCGAGTCCCGGTACGCGCACTTATCACACGCTTGCGCCACCAGCGTCTGAAACCGGGACCGGATCTTGCGGGCCGACAGGTACCCGGAAGCCGTGATGAACTCGACCCACAGGCTCATGCTCCGCTTGCGTCCGTCGCTCAGCTTGAGCACCGCGCACCCGGGCAGCGACCCGTCGTCGACGAAGTTGAACACTCCCATCTGGTTCAGGTAGAGCACGATCTCGAACTCGGTGGCCGACACCACTTCCAGGCCCTCGTACCGGCCGTTGCATTCGGCCAGCGAAGATATGAACCGCGGCTCCTGGGCTTCCACCTCGTGCAGCACCGTCTGCACCACCTTGCACACCTCCCGCACCGCCTTGGCCGTGGCCGTCTTCCTAGTCTCCACCCGTTCCACGCAGTATTTGTTCAGCTGGTACAGCATCTTAGATTGCGTGGCCAACATGTCCGACGGCAACAGCATGCCCGCGGTCAGCCGTACGCGCGAATCCCGTCACGATAACCGCCGTGTATTTACTATTACGCGTATATATGTATATTAGTTAGTATACGGTGTCGCGCACGACATAAAAGCGGTATTCTACAATCTCCCTGCGTCGTCGGTCACTGCAGCCGTAATGTACTGATCCTGTGGCGGTGTGGCTGTCGCGTGCGGCCCGTGTGATCCGTTCGGTCCGTTTGCGCGCGTGCGGCGGCTGCGTCGGGCGATCGAACTGCCGGGTCGCCGCCGAGTTCTCGACCCACCGGTTACAGCGGCCACCCAGGTCACGCCCACCCGACCAATGGCTTGCGACCCGCCCGTCGCGCGCGCCGCCGCGGATCGATATCGGCGGCGTCGTCGGCGGTCGGATCGCAGCTACACAGTGCTCTGCAATCGCGCCTTTTTTTCCCTCTTCGCCTAGAACCACGGTCGTATATCTTGCACCAATAATATAGGATATAGTGTCGTCTATATCCATTTGTTCTCTTTTTCTTCGAAGCCTACTCAGTATACGTTTAGTAATAATATAATATTTACTATATATTATATAGTTGCGTAACCTAAAGACTATGACCTGGAGAAATACAACAAACTTGAAATACGGTGTACCTATAGGTTTTAGTGTGACATCGGTATGTAACTCTCTTTGTGAACTTTAATTCGACCGAGAATATATATTAGCTATAGCTAGGATCCCTGTGACGGATAATAATTGGTTATATAGGCCACTCGGTAGGTATCTATATTTTCGAACTTGGAGGTTCAAACCACTCTTTATATAAACTTTCCTGATATAACTCTATAAGAACGATATCTGAAACTTTCGTCTGAATTTGTTGAAAAATTTTTGAGTCTACCTATATATAATATAATATCTAATGTACATCAATTAATATACTGTGACATAGCATTTGGTTATTCTATACAGGGCCGTGTTAAGGAGGGGGAGAAATGGGGCAATTTCCCCCGGGCGCCATGGTTTTTTAAAAGTAAGAGGCGCCTTTATTTGCTCTTAATATGCTACCTAGGGACTAAATTGAAGGGAAGGGGCGCGAATTGCTCCGGGGCGCTGAATATTGCTTGACATGGCTCTGCAGATTGTATACGCGTACCTATATTTAAATATAATATACAATTATTGATTTCTTTTATTTATTTATTTTTGATTTCCTTGAGCCCAAATTAATTTTATATGTGAGCCACCTTATATAGGATAGAAACCTATATAAGGGTTAAAAAATGAAGAACTAAGAATATCCTCGAGTTTCAATAAATATATAGGTAAATGTGCGCCCATCGGCTTATTATAGTATATAGGTACCTACTTATAGTTTATTACTGTCATTATATATAGTTGCCTAGTCTATAGGTAAGCCCGGCCCTAATATACAAACGTAGTTAAATATATATTAATTAACATACATATAGATAAATTTTGTGAATATATAATGTATAGGTATTATTGGTAATTATATACCTTTATATATATTAGGTTCTGGTTCTTTTGCGTATTCTGTTTTTATTTTTTCCGAAAATATTCTCTACTCCTCGAACAGGTGCGAAAACTTAGCGGTTTTATAGTTCTCTCACGACACTTTCGTAAAAGGTATTCGCATATACACTTGCACTATTATAACTATATAGACGCATGCTATATATACCTACAGTGCAGCGGTGTGTGTACTGTGTAGATCTTTATACGAGTTTCGTTCCAAATACAATGGCTGTTTCGAACCTATACAGTATACACGCACTTATAACTTATAAACTATGTATCTACCTTATAGGTATGTATATAATATATATATATATATATTTGACCCATATATATTTGTTAAAATAATGACGATTTAAATGCATATTATAATATACGTATTAGGTAATAGCTGGTATAGGAGCGGTATATGTATATAGGTACTTAAATAATATATAATATGTATACTATGCAGGCTGCGGCGTAGTGTATATATACATATATATAGTCTTTGCATATTATATATACAATACAATATAGGTATATATATATATCATATTATGAATGTGTTTGTGCTCGAGCGCGGTAAGTTTTTTTTATGTGCTCACATAGATCCGCCGCTGCAATATATACCGTTTGATATATCGTCTAAATATAGGTATAATGCAGGTAGGTAGGTACCTATAGTATTCTAATGTGACTGTATGTAAATCTTCACTCACTCACTACTGCACGCCGCAGCCTTATTCATTGGTCGTATTTGTCTTGCGAAACTCTTCTAATTGACCGGAATTTCTATACGCATTCCGCATATTATTCCGCGGCCAAACGGTGAGATCCATAAATGTCTCGTTTAATACACGCAACTATATATGTACCTGTGCATTGTTTTCGTGCGTAGGTGCCTATTATAAATGCCTATATTATGTATATAATTATAATACACGTATTTTATACAGTATCATTTGTAACTATCGTATATATATAAAGATTTTAAAAATTGGTTAACGCTAATAATAAGCAGGTCATTTAAACTCTAACTTATTGCACATTGTTATATACTATACTTACCTACTATATATAGAGTAAAATGTTACATATCTATATAATATGTATAATATATATGAGTATTTTACTCGAAATATATAACCTTAAACGTAGGAATATTTTAATTATACTTAATTCCTCGTGTATATTTATGTAGGTATATTTATATTTTATATATATACAAAGTATATGAGCCTTTAATATGTACCTATACTGTATAGCTCTATATAGGTATTATAATGGCATACACAATTAGTTCACAAAAATGGTTTTTTTTTTTAATTGTTTGAATTTTGTTTTATTAATGGAAAATTAAAACATAAAAATATATCAATACCTCATATTTGTTATGAATACATTTTCAATAAGGAACTTTCCACTATTTCCAGTGATTTAATTATAATGCTACAAATTATACCTTCATATGCCATGATTTATTTCTATTTTAGAGGTGAATATAATATATACACATACACTTCAAATATTATGCATATATATATTATAATATTAAGTTTGCACTTTGCACTTAATCTAAACATAGGTAAATAGTAACTATACCTACCTATATAATATATTATGTTACATAGAATATAATTTCTTATTTATGTAACCTACCTTGAATCATTCATATATAGGTAATAGAAAAAGCCGGTGTAACAGAATAAATATGTGTCTCACATACCTACCTATATAATATTTAATGGAACACATTATAATAATAGTAGGTATAGTATGTTATGGACTTTATACCTTTCTGGTATATAATACTTTGATAATTAATGCTGTCATTTTTTTTTTATTTTTTAAATAAAATTAATGTTATGCCTCGCTATAGAAAACATGTATTTCTAATTACTAGTTTAAGATGCATCGTATTGGCGTAGGTATATTATATATTCGACAAAAAGATGTGATGTACTTATAACTCTTATATATATATATATATATATATATTAAATAGTTTAAGACACAAATACATAAATCTTTATACTTTTTTATGTATGTGTAGGCTCAAATTTATACGGGGTTATTAGATAACAATTCAAATGTACAGAACTGTCTTGTTTGCGTACGTTTTTGTAAAATAAAATAGTTGCATTTCAAAATAAATATTATATTCAATTTGTATATAATGCACATTTTCGAAACACATTATAAATTTATACAAGAAAATTGTGTTTTATATTTTATAAAGCCCATTCAAATAGCCGCTGTGATCTTATTTTTAACCCACTTCTGTTATGCAAATTACTATTCGTCTTCTTGGTACATTTGTGTGGTGATGAAAAAAAAAAATTAAAAACACCCATTTCATATTAAATTTGTTCAATATAGTAACATTTTATTTTTTACATTTTTTCAATTTTTCAATTGGGGTGATTCCTGCCGATAGCGATATTACGACGTATACAGGCCGTCATATTGAGGAGCAAACCGCGGAAAATTATAGTGAATATTAACAGCGACCTGTCGCTACTATTACGTCAATTTTTGATTACCTACACGCTCACTGCACGCACATATATGTACATTTTATTTACTTATTAAGTCTAAGTCCGTCCCCTCTGTGAAATGGTCGGCTCTTTATGTATATATATACCTAGCTACCTCTCGTAATCCTCGAGACCGGAGTTATGGTCGCGCTCTTATACACGCAGTATATATGTGCGTATATACCAGTATATGTATGTGCGCGTGCGTCCTCGTGGGGGATGAACGTCACTTCGGATTACTGTGGCAATTTGTCGTCGTCTCTGGTGGCGTAAAGCATATCTCTGGGGGGCGCTCGCGAAACTCAATACAATGGAAAATATTACTTTTCCTGTAGTTTTATAATATGTATATATAGGTATAATATATAGTTCTAGTGTGAGGGATCGTAAAAGAATAACGACTATAGAAATAAAACAAACACGTTATGCATGTGGGAAGGAGCGCGCATACATCATATAGAATATGCGTATGATGATTACAATATATAATAAATTATTAATAATAATAATAAAATAATAATAGATTGCCTGTAACCAGTTCATGAAGTTCATCAAAAAAGTGAGACTGTCAATCTGCAAAAAAAAACAATATTTTTGTGAAATCCATATACTTCCTGCAGTTCATCAAAAATACGCGGTTGAACAAATAATATATAGGTTTACTTATTTTCAGCTTGTTTTGAAATTCTTCGTTTATTGGTATAGTGCGTGTTTGCATTAAATATATTATATAATAATATAAAACGTTGATCACTTATCTTTCAATTGGCAATTAGTAGGTAACTGCGTACCTGTATATAAAGTGGCTCATAGTCGCGATCGTGTTATATATATTATTTATATAAGTTACTATATACGCAGCCTTCTTGTCGTCTTGTATATAGTATTATAATGATATAAATTCAAAAACATTAGTATTTGTCTTTAAATAATAGTGATTTTAGTGCTTGACATGCAAATTAGCAATTATAATATAATTACCGAAAATAATACTATAGGTACTATGTTCATTTAAAATGTATTTTTTATATGAAAAAAATTAGCGTCTATAATTGTTGTAAAAACAATTTAAATTAATAACAATATTTTTTTTATTACTAATTTTGAATTTTGATGTAATTTAATTTTAGTGCAATATAAATCGAAATTTGGACGTATATATAGCTTATAAATTGGGAATACCAGCTGTGTTTAAACTTTTAGAGTTTAGATATAATTTTATAGTGAGGTAAATACCACAAATAATGTAGGTCTTCTACTCCGCTCGTAAAAACTTTTAAGTTCTTATTAGTTATAAATTCATAACTTATCACTAATAAACTATATACTTGCTTGAAATTTGATTTTTATATATAAATTGAAATATCTACAACGAAAAATATTCTGCTCAGAAGTAAGCAATTAAAAATGTGTATACCTATATCAATAGAGTAAACAATTTTAAACAAATGATTACGGTAAAAATAGTAAAATATTAATTTTTTCAGAAAAATATATGAAAAAAATATATATATGTTCAAAAACGTTAATTAATTTCTGAAATATTAATGAGCGTGTCTTGCGTTAAATGGATCACCCCTTCTACCTACGTATATATATATACCGATATATAATATTAACGAGAAAAGCAAATTATGTATATACATAAAAAAAAGAAGCTGTGCAGCATATATATATATATATATATTAGTAATATATGCAGTTATATTATATATGTGTGTGCTCGCGTGGGTTGCCGGGCCACCTCGTCGTCGGAACAACAGCGCCGCGGATGAAGGGCATAAATCACCAAAGGACGCGGTGGCGGTGACGGGGCACCCATTAGCCCCGTCGGTGGCGCGATTATTTTTGGAACCAGCGTGTGTGCTATCCGTGTGATTTTAGCGATCGTGTGTGTGTGTGGCGCCTATCCTGCGTCGTGCTCGGTTCACGCCATAATAATAATAATAATATATAGTATGTATATATGTATATATATATAATTATAACCGTCGAGTGCAGTATAATAATAATATTTTCTCGTGTTTTGTGTGCGGTGGTGATTATGTGTATACGCTCGGAACTGCGGTTGATATTCACACGGCCGCCGCTGTGACCCTCCCCCCGGTGGCAAATATTAATTGTATATACCTCATCTAACGCTGCACTCGCGTTTTAAGTGTAATCGGCCAGTATCATAATATTATGGTATATTATTATATTCGTGTCATCAGACGGTACGAAATGAGAATGTCAATTAATAAAGGCGTAACACGCCAACCCCACCCACACACCCACTAACCACGGTTACCCATCACGTAATCCGCGTAACATTATTCCCGTATATATTATATATCGGTGGTGTCTTTCTTATTGTAAACCGGATGATCATTGCACCTAGCCACTTTTTTTCAATTTATTTTTTCCAAAATTCTAAATCAGCTGGTACCGAAATGTATAGAGGTACCTAAATATATTAATTTAAAAAAAAACTGTATAGTTAGACGTATATTGTACGACGTCACTCGTATACTATACGACCAGAATATATTCGATGTATAATTAATGTACTGTATATATGGGCTATAGGTAACGAGTGAATGAGTAATGATATATATTTATTGTATATGGCATTATATATTTTATAGTTTTATCTATAATATTACTCAGATTACGATAAAGTCTATACGCACGACACTCCTATGAGTAAACTGTACATAATATATTATTATATTTTACCACTATTTTCTATTCAAATAACAATAGTCTGCACTCTGCCGTCAAAGAATGTAAGATGACAGTGACGATCGTGATTGTGGTTTTAGTACGAACAAGACTATTCGAATTATTATACCGAGACTAGAAAATGCTTGCAGCTTATGATATAGGTATATAGGTAGGTATACCTATTACCTACCTGCCAGTATAATCTAACTAATATGTTTTGTTATTTTTGAAGTTAAATCCTTATGTATCGCATGTACCTATATAATATTATGTCACAAGTATTTTTTTCAAAAAACTGAAAAATGTATTTTTGAAAAATGGTAGTCGGTATATAGGTACTAGGTAGGTCTGCGTAATAAATAATAGTTAACTACTTATAATAATTAATTATTATGATTATATTTACTGTCTCTGTAAATGTAATAAGAATTTTATTTTCTCAAATGTACCTATTATATGCTGGGTGCTGCAGTATCTCAAGTCGCAGCAGTGATGATGATAGTCGTCGATAAAATTATTATTAACAATAATAATATATAATACCTATATTGCTCGAAAAATATATTATTCATCGGACCAAAATATAATTATTCCGACAGTATAATCGTATTACACGGTAACACGCCACCACGGTCGGACGTGCGTAAAATATATTATATTATCATCGGACAAAAATTCCATTTCACAACTGAACGGTTTTCGGCACGTGTACGCCTCTATTTATGCGTGATGTACAACGACTGGACAGGAATTCGACTCGGAGATTTAGCTCGTCTCTGTGTGTATATAACGATGATACACATAATGAGCGTACCGTTTTTTCGATTTTCGAAAAATGTATCTCGTTGGACGCGTGCAATTTATTACCATAAAATAATATACCGTATAGAATGGTCGCCCAGTCCCAAATATAATAACGTCGTCGCGTGTGCAGCGCAATTAGGTCTATCTCTCTCTCTGTGTCACACGCACACGGACTTGAGTGAATAAAATGTGCGGATACAGGATAATAATAATTATCGCAGGACGAAGGAGGCGGCGGCGGTGGTCCTGCAGGCTGTGTTTTGTGTGCGGACGGCGACCATCACGGCCCGTAGGCCACCGGGGAATTGTCATCGCCTAGACACAACATCCCTAATAAATTACCAGGGAGGTTCGTCCTATTAAAAACACGTGCTTGCAGCAGATATAATATTTCACATCGAAAACGACTGAGGACTTGTATCTTACTCGCGTATAGTCTGCGGCACTCTAATTATGTACGATTTGTATACAGACGATAATATAATATATAATATATATACAACTTGTATGTATATAATATATTATATACTCACGTTTTCGTCATTTAAATTATAAATATATTAAATCCAAAAGTATATAGTAAACGAATATAAACGTGCTTTATTAGGTGGTATTATTTTCCAACGGCAAACAAATAATATACAATAGTACATACACAATTAGGACAATAATAGAGGACTGCAGAAGTGATTCGATTCGTGTATAACCTACGCAGTGTTATAATCTATCATCTGCAGGCGTGAACTCCATAATATAAGCAGTCACGCCCGGCCACTCTCCATAGTTATAACAATTGGTTTTTCGTCATTTATACACACTTAAAATAATAAAGTGTTCTGTGTAGGTACATTTTATTATACCTAAGTACCGCTTAAAAAAAAGACCTAGCTGGTACCTATTACACAAATGTATCCAGAATTCTATATTAAATCCCTTTCTCTTAAAAGTTATTTAATTTCATAATAATTTAGGACTGCAGAAGTGATTCGATTCGTGTATAACCTACGCAGTGTTATAATCTATCATCTGCAGGCGTGAACTCCATAATATAAGCAGTCACGCCCGGCCACTCTCCATAGTTATAACAATTGGTTTTTCGTCATTTATACACACTTAAAATAATAAAGTGTTCTGTGTAGGTACATTTTATTATACCTAAGTACCGCTTAAAAAAAAGACCTAGCTGGTACCTATTACACAAATGTATCCAGAATTCTATATTAAATCCCTTTCTCTTAAAAGTTATTTAATTTCATAATAATTTAATTATTCTCAACACACTATTTATTTTTAGAAACCGTACGACCAATTTAATTTTTGTTTATCTAACGAGACTAAACGCGAGCGCATATTACTTAATTTATTCGTAGGTACCGTTCATAATTTATTTGATCTTTAAACGAAGTTAATGAGTCCAAAACGGCGGGATAAGTTTATTTTCGTTTTTTTCCTCCTGTTATGTAATACGTGTCTGCCCAAAAAATAATTGACCATCGAAATTTAATTTCGCGTTTCATTTAGCTCATCATTATTTAAACACACACACACACGAATACGCTTTTATTTAAATGTATCTATACATACATGATATATATATAACTCGCTGCTTATACCATATACATGGGCACTGTGCAGACCAACAACTGTTTAATATAATACGCGCACATTAGCCATAAATTCCGATCTTAACGACTCCTTGTTTCTGGATCGGCCTGAATGCTCGCGAGCTTCAAACGACATGTCTGCAGTGTATTTTATAATTTAATATTATTCCGTTTTAATTTTATAATAATATCATATTCTGTAGGTACATGCATGTGTATAACAACCACTCGTATTAATATCTCTTGCGAGTTCGTTATCCCTATACTGACGATATAATATAATATGCGCGTATACAGAATAACGTCATCCAGTTGCGGCAGCGTGGTAATTATTTTTATTTTATCATCGTTGTAACAATAATTATAATATTTTGTTATTATTATACAAATATAACGACTTGCTTTTGTAACTGCAGTGCCGTAGCGGTCATAGAAACTATAATAATATGATACACCTATAGCTGTATGCCTATATATAACACAATAATAATATATTATATTATGTATTAATGCAGTGTATATGTGGAGGCATTTATTTGTATAATATAATAGCTGGAAAATGCGTCATAACCGCGTTCATCATTAACATTTGACAGTTTTGCGTTTAATTGCCTATATAAAAACCTTCGTGTCTGTTGTATAGATATAATATATGTTGTAAAATATGTACCTTTCCGGCGTCTAGGTAAGTACCAAGCTAGTATAATATTTAAAAGTAACACGCATGATGTGTGGTCCTTCTTCGCCGCAGCGTACGCGTTATAGACTATTTTTTTTATTTAATTTATTCATCGTTATTCCGGTATCCTTACGCGTATAATAATATTTTTTGTTTCGGCTCATGATGATATAATATAATTCTTAGATCGTCGTGGCCTTTTCCTCATCGAGTTCAATGATATTACATATTATTCCCCATACATTGTTAGTATAATACGCGGTCTGCAGCGCAGGTCTCGCTCTGCAGCGGGTGGCAATAATAGGTGTTATTACTTATTAGGTATATACACATAGGGATCTGTGTTGTATAATATTAAATTAACGGACAAGACGTTGAATGAACCAGATAATACGTTAAATATACCCGAGAGTGACGTTCGACGTCTGCCAAGCTGACTTTTAACACAAACATTCCATAATAATCTACAACAAAACTGGTATATTGGAATTCGCGCTGCTCTGTACCCATAACACGACTCTATATTATGACATTTATTATCACCAACTTTTTTTTACCAATGCGCATAAAATTATAGACTCGCACATCTACAACAGTGTCCCTTTGACAAGCAGAGGCCACTGTAGGGAGAAAAGAAGTCCTAAAAATGTCAAGTCCATCTAAACAATCCAGATACATAATGTCCAGCCAATACAATTCCTACTCGTGCAAGGAATAAGTCTATAGGCCGAGTATTTGAAACTTTCGGAGATGCAGATCAGCGTGCAATCAAAATATACAAAAAAAATAAAATATACATATAAATATTATATAATTTAAAATATACTTACGCAGCCTTCTGCAGGACACGCGCTGATCGTATCTTCGATCAACTTTTTTGTCCGTATATTTAGAAAATAGGTATTTTGTTTGTATAATATGTAAAAAATATATTATAATGTCATATATCTAAACGTCAACACCTATCACGCGTATATAGTTACCGCGTGCATGCCCACGCACAGTTCTCGTGAATTTTAATTTATTATAATTCTCGCATCGTAGTCCGCGGCATGGTCCTCGTCACTTATCTCGTCACCTCACAAGCGAAAATATAATACGACCGACGGACTCTTCAGATCACACGCTGCAGTGTGTACATACTATATATATATATATATTGTATACATATAAGGGATGACGACGACAAATTGCAGCGAAATAAACGCTCGTGCAAGGGGTACGACCCCAATGTATAGTATACGAGACATAATTTAATAACATTCACTGGGCGTTTAATGCACATTCATATATATATATATATATATATATATGTGTGTGTGGTGTGTGTGTGTGCGCGATTGTGTTTTTGTACATAATATAATATTTTAATATTATGATATATTATGTATACAAACATTAATAAACGCAAACAACGCCGTGCCGCGTCCCTATATCAGCGGGGCTATGCCATAATCGTAAATATAAGATAGATGAGATACCGGCGGACGTGCTCGTTGTATGAATTTCGGACGATCGTGTGATAGTGATATGGCATGCGATGATTACAATATAATTGTGCGTTTAGATAAGTCTCATTTCGGGATTGAAAACTGTGGGGAAGTTGGTATATATAGGTACCTAAAGTGAAAAATCACTTTGTACTATCCGCGAGTTAGCACTTTGTATGTATTGCGCCATTGCACATTTGCACCGCCTATATTATAACAGTTACGTATAACGATTATTCGATTTACGAAACTCTACAGCAGTTTATATGATACATATACTTCGAGCGTGTTGGTATACACGCCCTCTAAAAATTATTCAAAATAGTGACCCTCTCTCCTCCCTTAAGAAAAATATCGCTTACGTGACATTACGCCACTGACTGTTAAGACGCTCTTTGACCTGCAACATACCCAATTGTTACACATTTTCTGCGGTGTGTTTATATATATAAAACGATCGTTGAGCCGGTTATCACCGATTATGATACAGTTGATTAGCGTTTATCACGAAATGTATTCGATTACGTGCAAAGCTTATAGAACAAACGCCAAGCACTGTAACAACTAACATTCATATTACTCGGTGTCGTCGAGTCTAAATTGTTATGATGATTTAATATTTTATATGAGTACCTACTATCAAAAACTATGTACAATTCGACGAATTGAAAGTATAATATTATGTGGTAGTTGTGAGCATTGAAGACTTACCGCGAATAATTAGACAATAATATATTGTAGAATATATAATATTGTATAGAAAATATATTAAAAATATATTTGTTTTACACTGAGTAGCGTTTAAGAGCGGATATGATTTTATTTTCGAAATAATAAAAAATTGGTTATTTTTTTATCTCTATACAGCAGTGTACACTGATTAGTTGATTTATATTATAAGTGCTGCAATAATTGCATGAATGATTTGAAAATTATTCTAACTTTCCATAATAGTCTCCAAAAATAATTAGTTTTGATTACATGTCATGTTTTACTGCAGGAGCAATAACATAATATTATATTATCTTTTTTTCACAGGTGTTGAAATATTGCGATCATTTACACGGAAAATGGTACTTTTCGGAAATCAGGGCAATATTTTCGCGACGGTATTTATTGCAGAACATCGCCATCGAAATATTTATGGCCAGTCGAAGTGAGTACCCATGAAATATATTACACATTATATATATATATGTACAGTGTACACTATTTAGTCATCTAAATCTGCTGTGAAATTATAAATAATTTATTACACAATATCACTACGTATACTTTTCGGCTATCAGTGCGTTGGTTGATATACCAATAATAGTTCGATACTTCGGGTTTACAGTGAACTCTACAATTAGTATTATTATGGTTATACAGAGTGATTTACTAAGTATGATCGTGATCATTAGTTTCTTTAATATAACGAATTTATATAAAAGTTCTGATTTTTGGAATTTTAAAAACCTACATATTTATATTATACTTAGAGACCATATTTTCAAATTCTAGACATTACCGTATCTATAGACCATAGCCTATATAGTACCTATACCTACTTAAAGATAGTATCCTGTACCGATACAAACTTCTGTTTTTGAACATTTCGATTTAAGTACCGAATTCAAAATTCGAACGAGTAGTTTCTCGGGTATTATATTATAACGTTTATATTAGGGGTAATAGTTCTTAAAAATAGTTTTTATATAACTGGTATTTTATAAAAATTTGACGATTTTTACAAATTATAAAATATGTTGATAGTTAAATACTAATTACTAAAACATTTGAGTCACCATAGCCCTCATATCATCCTAATCCATTATAACGGACCTATATTATCCTTGGCACACAAAATTAAAAAACTGCTTGTTTGAATTTTATACGGAAACATTTTCAGAAAATGTATCCGCTTAGTAATCGGGGTTATCATTTGAAAAACGAAAGTTTGTATCTCCGCTAGACTACAGCACTATTTAATAGTAGTACACTAGTACACAAATATCTTAAGAATTTTAAAATATGGTCTTATATTTAAAAATCTCAAAAATCAGTATTTAATTAACTGTATTATTGAAGAAAAATAATGGCAGTAAGCAAGCTTGGTGAATGGCGAATCAGCCTGTATAATATACAGTGTATATAATATACATTATATTGCGAGTGCGTATGTGAAGGTATTATAATAGTTACGTGGTGCCAATTTAGCTGCAATCTGCGGCATTATACCTAAACCTAGTTCCGTAGAGACTTCAACGTCTCCGGTCGAGTTACGTATACCTACATAGTATTTCGTTGTGTAGTAAAAACTCCATCAACAACAAAAACAAAACCCTCCCCACATTACTGTTCGTTTCGATGCACCAGCCCTGCGTATAAGAAGATCATACACCGTCTACTATTACAAACATATTTTTTTTAAATATAATGCCGGGCTCGTTAGCACCAGGTGATAGGGACGACGCGCGTGTTCCGTCAAATCTAAAAGTGACCATAGAGTATAGAAATATCAAATGAAATATAATAGTCACGCGTCTATAATATGTATTATCAAACGCACATGACGTATTATAGACTCTATATAAACGCGTATTCCATATGTCGTCGGGATTATACATTTTATTATTTAAGTCGCACCGGATGGAATTTTATTCCCATGCGGTTTGTACATTATGTATATTCTGCCTCAGCGGTTGCGACACGGGTTCCACACAGTCTTCGTTATGCCATAATTATTATTTATTTATATTTTTATTCGTCTAAAATAAGAAGTTCCTAGATTATGTGTTATCTGCGTATATGGAGAGACGGATAATACTTGTATGCAAAGTTGTACAGTGTATTTTTTTATATCATGATAATATAATAATATATTTTATGAACCGATGATTATAATTGTTATTGTATTATATTAAAATACAAGGGGATAACTAAGTAGGTATACTTAATACTATAATACAATTATGGTATAATTAAGACAGATAATAATATAATACAAATTACAATTAACTATAGTGGCCTGCATCGGCGCGTTGGCTGCAATCAGTCACGTAACGTGACTGAGAGTAAGTATAACGTCCGCTGCCACTAGTTCCTGGATGGGTGACCACCCGGGTTCGAAGTGTGCAAAAACCTTGACACACATACACGTGTTGCAAACCAACTCTACCAACCGTTTCAGGATTACCGTACCAACCCCCTACCAACCCTATACGCTAATGACCTAAGTCATCGAAGCCTTAACCCCATTAAAAAAATTAACTTATACCTACTATCGTGTTGACAGTGGACAACTGCTTTCTAATATTTGGTATCGTTTGAGTTGTGGACGTATGTGTATATGACGTATGTGAACAGTTTGATTTTACAGTATGGTGAACTATGAATCACTCGTGTGTATATATTTTTTCATTTAGAGATTTGTCTGTACATTTTCATTTCATATGAACCATATGGTACACACATAATTTTTATAAGTTAACTTAAATATAATGAATAATAGTCCATTTAAACATATATTTATGTTGATAAACAGTCAAATTAATATTGTAACCGAATATTGGCGGTCTTTTTATGACAAATAGTTTAAAAAAATTTATATCTCGGATGCCGGTCTCCGGCAACCATTTACCATTATACAATTTTGTGACGACCAGCAAGATACTAGATAGTATATAGATTATAGGTACTTTCTGACTTTTCAACGACTGTGGTTGCTTAGTGAATTCGTGATCCAGCTCGACGGTATTATATATTTATATTATTATGCTGAAAACTTGGAACAATAATAAAATAAAATAAGAATTCTGGTGATTAGTTCATTAGCCGTGGCAACAATTAAGGTCGATGGCAAATCATATGCTCTTAATTCTGTGATTTGCCATCATGGTCCATCTATGACTCAAGTCTCAAGCCCATTACACATCAGTTATTAAACATAATAATAAAATATGGGTTGGATGTAACGATATAAAATTTATATTTTGGTTTTAGAAAAAAATGTATAACAATAGGAGGCCAACGAAGCATATGCTGTTGTGGATTATTATTATTATATACAGTCAAATAAAATCTCGACTTATTTCATAGAAAAATAGCTGATATAACACCAAAAACACTTCTTTATAACTCCGTGTAATAAAAACTTAGTAATGATTAAATCTTTAAAAGACGTCATATAATATGAAAATTAAGTAAAATTACATTTTATAATATTACAAATATCTATGATGACAAATAAGATCAATTGTAATGTTAAATACTTAGTCAACCATAATATGCTTAACTATTTGGCAGGACGTAGAAGTATACTTCAATAAATATAATTATGTAATCACTACAGTATTTACAGTAATTAATAATGTATCAACAATATGTTGACTAAGTATTTAACATTACAATTGATCTTATTTGTCATCATAGGTATTTTTAATATTATAAAATGTAATATTACTTAATTTCCATATTATATCGCGTCTTTTAAAGATTTAATCATTTCTAAATTTTTTTTTTTTTACACGGAGTTATAACGAAGCGTTTTTGGTGTGATATTTATATAACATATATGACAGATGATGGTGTGAACTATTTTGAAAATACTCGGATTAGACGATTATTGGATTGCGAACATAAAAGATGCTATTTGAAGATGATATTTCTGCTATGGAATTGTTATTCATATCTTTATGAATATAATCAAATAACAACTTTCTTGATGGATGGCATGATAGATTTTCAAGTACTGTGCTTATATATATTAAATAACTATCATCCTAATATTAGGTGTTAGTAAAAAAAACTAGTTATTAAATCAATTACGAGTATCTAGGAAGCATGTGATATAGGTAGAGACTATAAGAATTAAAATGAGGTATAAAGACTTTCCTGCAGAGTAGTTGTGGTTAAAATTGTAGTGTATGATAATGGTTATGAAAATAGGATAACCGAATTAAATGTTGAACGCTTATTTTATAAAAACTATTTACATATTTTATTTATTATTTAATATTTACTTATATATTTTATTTTTATGCATATTGGGCAACATTATGTTTCATTATATTCGCATATACCTACTATTCTGACTATATTAAGAAAAAATTGCGTTTGCTGTGTAAATTGCAATCCCCATGGTGCATTTATATGTAGTTACTTCTTGTAGGTATCTTGTCTCGTCTCGTGCGTTGAAGCTTGAAAAATAACATTTGATTTACAATTGTATGTATTATACAGAAATAAAAAGCGTTGAAACGACTTTCGCAGCTATACCTTTCTGGCTAACTATCTCTCTATATGTATAAAATATACTGGTAAATATAATGATATATAATATCGTCTCTGGAAAATACTACTGTGACTGTCATCACTCATCGCACGCGCCGACTAACGCGCTATAATCGTATCTCCGCTATACGATGTGTACGCCTAAATAAAACTCGTTTCGATACGAATCTCCTCGTAGGTAAAGGAATACCTCTATACATCTGTATACGGGTGTGTGTGTGTGTGTGTGTGTGTGTGTGTGTGTGTGTGTGTGTGTGTGTGTGTGTATATAATACCTTCGTCTTGTGTATTGTATACGTCTCGTCATAGGTAATAACATATTAGTGTACCTATAGTATTTTAATCGGAACGCATAAGAAAATAGAAATTCTATATCCTAGTAATATAATAATAATAATTGAAATTTCAAGAGGTCTGCGCACTGTTTCAGTTGGATGGGAGGCATAGTCCTTAGTTTTTCTTTAATTCCACCTCCGTAAGTTAATGAACACAAATAATAATTGATTACATCGGTATATATAGGTATATGTATTCTGTAGACAATATATATATACGTCTTGGGAACGTGCCCGACGAACGAAACCTGGGCGAGTTTGTTATATTTTATTATTAATATATCTCCTCTGAATCCAAAACCGCTTACAATCCGTTTTATGTTATTATAATACTTATATACGAGGATAATGTACGTATATATACTATATTGTACCTATTTGTATATTCTATGATAAAATTGCAAAAAAAATATTCGTATTTTGGATTAAGTATAAATGTATAATAATGCAGTTAATCATATAATGAAAGGACGCTTATTAAGGTTTAGGTATACCTACCCAAATAGACTCCAAATTCCTTGTCTCAAAATACTTCAGAAAAATTTGTATTACACAATGACAATTAATTGAATTCAAATAATTTGTTATTAAATTATAGGATAATTTTACGAAAACCTAATAATATTTATTATATATCATAATATAATTGTATATCATTGTATAAACTTAATTCCATTAGATTTTTTTTTCTATAGACCACGATTTAACGATCTTTCGCATCAAGAAAATTTTCTTCTCAAACCAGTCAACCCCATTATAGCTAGACGATACTATATAGTATATATAGATAATCTTCTTATACTATAAAGCGTGAACCCGAGGGCGCAGCTTGTGGAGTAAATCCGAACTGACTTAGGGAACCCTCCAATCGGAAAATTACATTTCTATCCGTGGGCGGTCTCCCGGCGGCGGCGGAGCCGTCGCTGCGTTATCACTCCTCTTATCACTTTTTGCCGTTTTTTTCGAAAATCAAAGAAATTTTGAAAAAAATCGAGTTTTACCGGCCCGGGGGGCCTCGGGCGGCCCCGTTCGGACCTTATTCGCGTTCCTCGGTAAATTTATAGTCGGCGCGCGGCCCTACTTTTTTCCCGGCGGGCCCCCTGCGGCGGATATCGCGTGCGAACCGAGCGCCGCCGTCGCGCGCGTTTTTTGCATTTCGAGTTTTAGGCGTTTTGGGGCGTATCGACCTCCCCGTTTGCATCTTATTCGCGTTCCCCGCTAAATTTAACGTCGAAACGTGGCCCTACTTTTTCAAAAACGAGTGCCCCGGCGGACGTATCGATCGCCGAGGGCGCCGCGTCGTCGCCGTTTCGACGGTTTTCTCGACTTTTTCGACTAGAGTCGCGTGTAGCAACTCTACGAGACGTCCGACCTCCCCGCCGGCGACGTATTCGAGTTCCCCGCTAAATTTATAGCCGGCGAGGGTACCTACTTTTTCAAAAACGAGTCCCGGGGAGGAGCGACGTCGCTTAAACGAGAGTAGGTACCGATGGGGTATCGAGTGGGTACCGCTATATACGGGCATAAATACGTGCGTCTCGAGGTTCGATTTTTTTCGCAAAGCTCGGGTATTATACGTCCGAGGGCGGCGAAGCCGGTCGTCCGCTCGCCGACGCTGTCGGATCGCCCGCTCAAACGCCCTTTGATGGCCGTCCAAACGGCGTTCGCCTTTCGCGAGCACGGCGACGCGGCTTAAGAGTCATAGAATTGACTCGGGTTTTCATCTGAGTAGGTGGCTAGGTTGGTTAGGCGTTAGGATAGGTGACTCGAGGGTCGTGGGTTCGAACCCGGCCGCCGGGATTTTCGATAATTTGCGCCATCCGTGAAAATTTGAAAGTTTTTTTTTCGAGTTTTTTTTTTCGTCACATTATCATTTTTAACGTGTTAATTTTTTTTTTTAAATTTGCATTATTATATTATAAATATTATTATTATTCGTTTAACGATATTTATTGGGCAAAAAAATTATTATAATTAACATTTACCGACGCACCTACATGTTTCATTTATTAATACATTATAATATAACTAACCTACGTTTAGTACCTACTTGATATATTACAGTTTTTACGTGATTCCGATTTGGTTAAATACTGCTACAGATTATAAATACTATATTAAAAAATAGTAATAACTGCTTCATTTGCCGTTTTTTTCGAAAATCCGGGGTGGAGTAGTGTTTCGGAAACGAGAGTAGGTACCGTGTAGGTATCGCTATTCACATACATATATACATGCGCCTCGAGGATCGATTTTTTTCGCAAATCTCGCGTTTTGAACGTCCGAAGGCGGCGGACACGGTCCTCCGCTCAAACGCCCTTTGACGGACGCGCGACCCGCGTTCGCCATTCGCGGGGACGGCGACGCGGCTTAGGAGTCATAGATTTGACTCACATTTTCATCTCAGTAGGTGGTTAGATAGGTTAGGCGTTAGGATAGGTGACTCGAGGGTCGTGGGTTCAATCCCGGCCGCCGGAAATGTCGATAGTTTGCGGCGGCCGTGATAAATTGATTTTTTTTTTCGCGTTTTTTTTTTCGTCGTTTCGTTATCACTTCCGTCTTATCATTTTTTTGTTCCGATTTTTTTCAAAAATTCGAGTTTTAGCTCCTTTTGGTCATATTACCCGCTACATTTATAGCCGGTGCGCGGCCCTACTTTTTCACAGACGAGTCCCGGGAAAGAGCGGCGTCGCGGAAAAGGGAGTAGGTATTGTGTAAGTATCGCTATATACAGCAATAAATACATGCGTCGCGTCGTTTTTTGCTGTTTTTTTCTAAAATTTGAAAATATGCGACAAAAATTTCGATTTTTTCATACACACTTACACATAATACCTAAGTCATAACACAGTGATGCACCATTATAATTATGCATTTATAATTACTAAATAATTTAAAACATCATAAATATCATATGACATTAAATAAATTGGTAGGTAGGTACATAATATATTATATACAATCGTACAATATAACAATAGGATAGTATTACATTTCAATAAAATTTGTTAATCACCAATATAATTATCTATTTGTTAATTTGACTTAATTCTCATAATTAAATAAATATACATGGTAGGTATATTTTAGAAAATATCCAATCAGAAAATTAGATTTTGTCGACTTATTTGTTATAACCGCGAAAACTTAACATTGATTACATTGATTACAGTGAAGCCTAACATAAAACACCTGATAACTGTTCTCTATAATTATCAACAAATACAATTTCATTACTTCCTGTATACTTTTTCATATTTGAACGGCCGTTTCGAGCACTTTTCGCTGTAGGCGGATTGTCCGTTCGGGAATAGGATTTCACCCGAGATGACTGATAACTAGACACTCAAACTCAGAATCCGAATTTCCGATTTCAACACACACACTCCAGAACCGGACATACACGCCCGGTGCATGGTCTGCGATCCGACGTAGTCGGATTGCCTACCTGACTAGCTACTTGCATACGAGCGACTTACACCCCCAGTGTCCCCCACTGCATCCGACACTCGGGAATCGACTTTTAACCGAGGTGACTGATAGCTAGATACTCAAACTCAGAATCCGAATTTCCGATTTCAACACACATACGAGAACCGGACATACACGCCCGGTGCATGGTCTGCGATCCGACGTAGTCGGATTGCCTACCTGACTAGCTACTTGCATACGAGCGACTTACACCCCACTGCATCCGATCCGCCACAGGCGGATTGTCCGTTCGGGAATCGACTTTCATCCGAGATGACTGATAGCTAGACATTCAAACTCAGAATTCGAATTTCCGATTTCAACACACATACGAGAACCGGACATACACGCCCGGTGCATGGTCTGCGATCCGACGTAGTCGGATTGCCTACCTGACTAGCTACTTCCATACGAGCGACTTACACCCCCAGTGTCCCCCACTGCATCCGACTCTCGGGAATCGACTTTTACCCGAGATGACTGATAGCTAGACACTCAAACCCAGAATCCGAATTTCCGATTTCAACACACACACACCAGAACCGGACATACCCGCCCGGTGCATGGTCTGCGATCCGACGTAGTCGGATTGCCTACCTGGCTGGCTGTGTCGTACGATCGACTTGAATCACGTGACTTACGACTAGACACTCTTCCGAGTTCAAAAATTACCGCTTAACCAGTGCTGCCAACACGACTAAACACAATACCCGAAGACCCCCCCCTTCCCGCCGCAGGCTGGATCAAAAAAACCCAGCATCGCAGACAAAGATGCACCACCGCCCACACAGTCTTTCCGCCGTAGGCGGGATGACAAACACCGGAATCTAGTCTTATACTATAAAACGTGAACCCGAGGGCGCAGCTTGTGGAGTAAATCCGAACTGACTTAGGGAACCCTCCAATCGGAAAATTACATTTCTATCCGTGGGCGGTCTCCCGGCGGCGGCGGAGCCGTCGCTGCGTTATCACTCCTCTTATCACTTTTTGCAGTTTTTTTCAAAAATCAAAGAAATTTCGAAAAAAATCGAGTTTTACCGCCCCGGGGGGCCTCGGGCGGCCCCGTTCGGACCTTATTCGCGTTCCTCGGAAAATTTATAGTCGGCGCGCGCCCCTACTTTTTTCCCGGCGGGCCCGCGGCGGCGGATGTCGCGTGCGATACGAGCGCCGCCGTCGCGCGCGTTTTTTGCATTTTTTTTCGAAAATTCGAGTTTTAGGCGTTTTAGGGCTTATCGACCTCCCCGTTTGGATCTTATTCGCGTTCCCCGCTAAATTTAACGTCGAAACGTGGCCCTACTTTTTCAAAAACGAGTCCCCCGGCGGACGTATCGATCGCCGAGGGCGCCGCGTCGTCGCCGTTTCGACGGTTTTCTCGACTTTTTCGACTAGAGTCGCGTGTAGCAACTCTACGAGACGTCCGACCTCCCCGCCGGCGACGTATTCGAGTTCCACGCTAAATTTATAGCCGGCGAGGGTACCTACTTTTTCAAAAACGAGTCCCGGGGAGGAGCAACGTCGCTTAAACGAGAGTAGGTACCGATTGGGTATCGAGTAGGTACCGCTATATACAGGCATAAATACGTGCGTCTCGAGGTTCGATTTTTTTCGCAAAGCTCGGGTATTATACGTCCGAGGGCGGCGAAGCCGGTCGTCCGCTCGCCGACGCTGTCGGATCGCCCGCTCAAACGCCCTTTGACGGCCGTCCAAACGGCGTTCGCCTTTCGCGAGCACGGCGACGCGGCTTAAGAGTCATAAAATTGACTCTAAATTTCATCTGAGTAGGTGGCTAGGTTGGTTAGGCGTTAGGATAGGTGATTCGAGGGTCGTGGGTTCGAACCCGGCCGCCGGGATTTTCGATAATTTGCGGCGACCGTGATATTACGGATTTCTTTTTTTTGCGTTTTTTTTTTTTTGGTCACATTAATCATTTTTAACGAGTGTTCCGATTTTTTTCAAAATTCGCGTTATTATATTATATATATCGGTATTTATATATATTATTCGTTTGACTATATTTATTTTGCAAAAAAATAATAATTAACATTTAATTAATACTTGATTTTACCGTGACCAACCTACAATATAATTATAATGTAGTACCTACTTGATATATTAAATACTGCTACAGATTATAAATACTGTTTAATACAATATTAATAAACTATATTAAAAAATAGTACTACTATATGACTGCTCCATTTGCCGTTTTTTTCGAAAATTCGAGTTTCAGCCCCTTTCGGTCGTATCACCCTCCCCGTCGACGACTTATTCGAGTTCCCCGCTAAATTTATAGCCGGCGCGCGGCCCTACTTTTTCAAAAACGAGTCCCGGCGAGGAGCGGCGTCGCTTAAACGAGAGCGGGTACCGTGTATTGTATTGTATATATTATGCGTCGCGTCGTTTTTTGCGGAGCCGTCGCTGCGTTATTTTTTATCCTTATCACTTTTCACGGTTTTGACCATTTTTCACAAATTTTTTTCAACATTTTTGAGGTTTACCCCCCTCGGGTGCCTCGGTAGGGCCCGTTTGGACCTTATTCGCGTTCCCCGCTAAATTTATAGACGGTGCGCGGCCCTACTTTTTCACAGACGAGTCCCGGGAAAGAGTGGCGTCGCGGAAAAGGGAGTAGGTGCCGTGTAAGTATCGCTATATACAGCAATAAATACATGCCTCGCGTCGTTTTTTGCTGTTTTTTTCTAAAATTCGTTTCTTGGACCGTTTTAGTGATATTACCCTGCCTGTTTGGATATTATTGGCATTCCCCGCTAAATTTATAAGCCACCGTCGTCAGTACTTCGCTCGAGTCGAGTTCCGCGGAGGAGATCGGGGAGCGGACAGTGTTGTTATTACTTTATACGGAAATGAAAATATGCGGCAAAAAGTTTGATTTTTTCATACACACTTTCATACACATAATACATAAGTCATAACACAGTGATGCACCATTATAATTAAGCAATTATAATTATTAAATAATTTAAAACATCATAAATATCAAATGACATTTAATAAATTGGTAGGTAGTTACATCATATATTATATACAGTCATACAATATAACAGCAAAATATTATGATAGTAGGTACTTATGAAGATAAGTGCCAAAAAATTGTATAGTGTATTCATTTATACATACCTACGTTTAATAGGATAGTATTACATTTCAATAAATTTTGTTATTCACCAATATAATTATCTATTTGTTAATTTGATTTAATTCTCATAATTAAATAAATATACATGGTAGGTATATTTTAGAAAATATCCAATCAGAAAATTAGATTTTTTCGACTTATTAGTTATTTGTTATAACCACGAAAACATAACAATGATTACATTGATTACAATGAAGCCTAACATAAAACACCTGATAACTGTTCTCTATAATTATAAAAAAAATACAATTTTGTTACCTCCTGTATGCTTTATCAGATTTGAACGGCCGTTTCGAGCACTTTTCGCTGTTGGCGGATTGTCCGTTTGGGAATCGACTTTCACCCGAGATGACTGATAGACGATAGCTAGACACTCAAACTCAGAATCCGAATTTCCGATTTCAACACACACATTCCAGAACCGGACATACACGCCCGGTGCATGGTCTACCATCCGACGTAGTCGGATTGTCCACCTGACTAGCTACTTACATACGAGCGACTTACACCCCCACTGCATCCGACACTCGGGAATCGACTTTCACCCTAAATGACTGATTTCAACAGCCGATTTGAACACCCATACGAGAACCGGACATACACGCCCGGTGCATGGTCTGCGATCCGACGTAGTCGGATTGCCTACCTGACTAGCTACTTGCATACGAGCGACTTACACCCCCACTGCATCCAATCAGCCGCAGGCGGATTGTCCGTTCGGGAATCGTCTTTCACCCGAGATGACTGATAGCTAGACACTCAAACTCAGAATCCGAATAACATCATAAATATCATATCATATGACATTAAATAAATTGGTAGGTAGGTACACAATATATTATATACAGTCTTACAATATAACAGCAAAATATTATGATAGTAGGTACTTACGAAGATAAGTGCCAAAAAATTGTATACACATTATAATAACGTATAACTAACCTACGTGTAGTACCTACTTGATATATTACGGTTTTTACGTGATTCCGATTTGGTTAAATACTGCTACAGATTATAAATACTATATTAAAAAATAGTACGACTATATTTGCCGTTTTTTTCGAAAATTCGAGTCCCGGGGTGGAGTAGTGTGTCGGAAACGAGAGTAGGTACCGTGTAGGTATCGCTATATACAGGCATATATACATGCGCCTCGAGGTTCGATTTTTTTCGCAAATCTCGCGTCTTGAACGTCCGAAGGTGGCGGACATGGTGGTCCGCTCAAACGCCCTTAAGAGTCATAGATTTGGCTCCTAATTTCATCTCGGTAGGTGGCTAGGTAGGTTAGGCGTTAAAACGGGTGATTCGACGGTCGTGGTTTCGAACGCCGGCGGGGCCGTGTTAAATCGAATTTCTTATTTTTGAGTTTTTTTTTTTTCGTCACATTTATCATTTTTAACGAAAGTGTTAATTTTTTTTTTAAATTTGCATTATATTATTATATATATAATATTATTATTCGTTTGACGATATTTATTGGGCAAAAAAATTATTATAATTAACATTTACCGACGCACCTACATGTTTCTTTTAATAATACATTATAATATAACTAACCTACGTGTAGTACCTACTTGATATATTACAGTTTTTACGTGATTCCGATTTGGTTAGATACTGCTACAGATTATAAATACTATATTAAAAAATAGTACGACTGTAATATGACTGCTTCATTTGCCGTTTTTTTCGAAAATTCGAGTCCCGGGGTGGAGTAGTGTGTCGGAAACGAGAGTATGTATAGTGTATTCATTTATAGATACCTACGTTTAATAGGATAGTATTACATTTCAATAAAATTTGTTATTCACCAATATAATTATCTATTTGTTAATTTGACTTAATTCTCATAATTAAATAAATATACATGGTAGGTATATTTTAGAAAATATCCAATCAGAAAATTAGATTTTGTCGACTTATTTGTTATAACCGCGAAAACATAACAATGATTACATTGATTACAGTGAAGCCTAACATAAAACACCTGATAACTGTTCTCTATAATTATCAACAAATACAATTTTATTACCTCCTGTATACTTTTTCATATTTGAACGGCCGTTTCGAGCACTTTTCGCTGTAGGCGGATTGTCCGTTCGGGAACCGGATTTCACCCGAGATGACTGATAACTAGACACTCAAACTCAGAATCCGAATTTCCGATTTCAACACACACACTCCAGAACCGGACATACACGCCCGGTGCATGGTCTGCGATCCGACGTAGTCGGATTGCCTACCTGACTAGCTACTTGCATACGAGCGACTTACACCCCCACTGCATCCGATCCGCCGCAGGTGGATTGTCCGTTCGGGAATCGACTTTCACCCGAGATGACTGATAGCTAGACACTCAAACTCAGAATCCGAATTTCCGATTTCAACACACATACGAGAACCGGACACACACGCCTGGTGCATGGTCTGCGATCCGACGTAGTCGGATTGCCTACCTGACTAGCTACTTGCATACGAGCGACTTACACCCCCACTGTATCTGACACTCGGGAATCGACTTTCACCCGAGATGACTGATAGCTAGACACTCAAACCCAGAATCCGAATTTCCGATTTCAACACACACACACCAGAACCGGACATACCCGACCGGTGCATGGTCTGCGATCCGACGTAGTCGGATTGCCTACCTGGCTGGCTGTGTCGTACGATCGACTTGAATCACGTAACTTACGACTAGACACTCTTCCGAGTTCAAAAATTACCGCTTAACCAGTGCTGCCAACACGACAAAACACAATAACCGACGACCCCCCATTCCCGCCGCAGGCTGGATCAAAAAACCCAGCATCGCCGACAAAGATGCACCACCGCCCACACAGTCTTTCCGCCGTAGGCGGGATGACAAACACCGGAATCTAGTCTTATATAATAAAACGCTAATAACGCGTATAAGATCCGCGGGGAGCGCTCACGGCACTCCGCGTTTCTTCCATGACGACCAATCACAATACTTCCCGCGCGTTCGCTATAAGTTCCGCTCGCTTATCTCCCTTTTCCTTATCGATCCTAATATTTTCGAACATTATTATTATTATTAAAAAAAAACCCGTGTTTTTCAATTTTTTGACGTGATAATAACGTCTTATAAATCGATTACCCCGCGACCGTCCCCCCGACCCATTAAACGAGTAATTATTTTTGACCAAGTATAACTTA
Source organism: Macrosiphum euphorbiae (assembly GCA_949089665.1). NCBI lineage: Eukaryota > Metazoa > Arthropoda > Insecta > Hemiptera > Aphididae > Macrosiphum > Macrosiphum euphorbiae. Next base: position 144,447,515 of record CARXXK010000001.1, on the reverse strand, counting down.
GCCGGTATTCGACTTAGAGACCCCGTACCAATGGGCATCTCAATTGTTTAGGCCCCAGATGAATTTTCAACATTAGGGAACCAAAGCCCCCACCCCCCCCACATTTTGAGTTGAGTATAACTCGGCCGGAATTCAAGTTAAAGACCTCGGACCAAGGGGGAACCCATTCTTTTTATGAATACTACCGTTTTCCGCTTTAGGGAACGGGGGCACCTCCTCCCCCCCTTTTTGGATTTTGCTTTTTTGATGGATTTTGGTCCGGGAGAGTACTAACACCCACCTCGCCAAGGGGAAACTCGGGGTTTTGAGTTTTTGATAGGATTTATTGGGATTTTCTTAAATATTGATAAGGAAAGTGATAAGAATTTTATTTTATCGCCGCGAGCACGGCGACGCGGCTTAAGAGTCATACATTTGCCTCGGAATTTCATCTGAGTAGTTGGCTAGGTTGGTTAGGCGTTAGAATAAGTGACTCGAGGGTCGTGGGTTCGAACCCGGCCTCTGGGATTTCGATAATTTGCGCCATCCGTGATTATTTGGATGTTTTTTTTCGAGTTTTTTTTTTCGTCACATTTTTTTTTTTTTGACAAAAAAATGTTAATATATATTAAAGTAGATATTTTAAATTGTAACTAAATTGTATAATGATACTGTACTATTTTATAAATAATAATAATAATAATACTTGATTTTACCGTGACCAACGCACCTATATGTTTCTTATATAAATACAATATAATATAACTAACCTACATGTAGTACCTACTTGATATATTACAGTTTTTAGGTTAAATACTGTTTAATACGGTATTAATAAACTAATAGATCTAATAGAACTGATTAAACTCTGGCAGTTAAATAGTACGACTATATGACTGCTCTTTTTGCCGTTTTTTTTGAAAATTATAGTTTTAGCCCCTTTCGGTCATATCACCCTCCCCGTCGACTACTTATTCGCGTTCCCTGCTATATTTATAGCCACAGACGAGTCCCGGGGTGGAGTAGTGTGTCGGAAACGAGAGTAGGTACCGTGTAGGTATCGCTATATACAGGCATATATACGCATGTATATACATGCGCCTCGAGGTTCGATTTTTTTCGCAAATCTCGCGTTTTGAACGTCCGAAGGTGGCGGACACGGTGGTCCGCTCAAACGCCCTTAAGAGTCATAGATTTGACTCCTAATTTCATCTCGGTAGGTGGCTAGGTAGGTTAGGCGTTACAACGGGTGATCGACGGTCGTGGTTTCGAACGCCGGCGGGGCCGTGTTAAATCAAATTTCTTTTTTTTGCGTTTTTTTTTTCGTCACATTTATCATTTTTAACGAAAGTGTTAATTTTTTTTTTAAATTTGCATTATTATATTATATATATTATTATTATTCGTTTGACGATATTTATTGGGCAAAAAAATAATTATAATTAACATTTACCGACGCACCTACATGTTTCTTTTAATAATACATTATAATATAACTAACCTACGTGTAGTACCTACTTGATATATTACAGTTTTTACGTGATTCCGATTTGGTTAAATACTGCTACAGATTATAAATACTATATTAAAAAATAGTACGACTGTAATATGACTGCTTCATTTGCCGTTTTTTTCGAAAATTCGAGTCCCGGGGTGGAGTAGTGTGTCGGAAACGAGAGTATGTATAGTGTATTCATTTATAGATACCTACGTTTAATAGGATAGTATTACATTTCAATAAAATTTGTTATTCACCAATATAATTATCTATTTGTTAATTTGACTTAATTCTCATAATTAAATAAATATACAAGGTAGGTATATTTTAGAAAATATCCAATCAGAAAATTAGATTTTGTCGACTTATTTGTTATAACCGCGAAAACATAACAATGATTACATTGATTACAGTGAAGCCTAACATAAAACACCTGATAACTGTTCTCTATAATTATCAACAAATACAATTTTATTACCTCCTGTATACTTTTTCATATTTGAACGGCCGTTTCGAGCACTTTTCGCTGTAGGCGGATTGTCCGTTCGGGAATCGACTTTCATCTGAGATGACTGATAGCTAGACATTCAAACTCAGAATCCGAATTTCCGATTTCAACACACATACGAGAACCGGACACACACGCCTGGTGCATGGTCTGCGATCCGACGTAGTCGGATTGCCTACCTGACTAGCTACTTGCATACGGGCGACTTACACCCCCACTGCATCTGACACTCGGGAATCGACTTTCACCCGAGATGACTGATAGCTAGATACTCAAACTCAGAATCCGAATTTCCGATTTCAACACACATACGAGAACCGGACATACACGCCCGGTGCATGGTCTGCGATCCGACGTAGTCGGATTGCCTACCTGACTAGCTACTTGCATACGAGCGACTTACACCCCCAGTGTCCCCCACTGCATCCGACACTCGGGAATCGACTTTTACCCGAGATGACTGATAGCTAGACACTCAAACCCAGAATCCGAATTTTCGATTTCAACACACACACTCAAGAACCGGCGTACACGAATGGGGCATGGTCTGCGATCCGACGTAGTCGGATTGCCTACCTGGCTGGCTGTGTCTTACGATCGACTTGAATCGCGTGACTTACGACTAGACACTCTTCCGAGTTCAAAAATTACCGCTTAAAAAGTGCTGCCAACACGACAAAACATAATACCCGACGACCCCCCTTCCCCCCGCAGGCTGGATCAAAAAACCCAGCATAGCCGACAAAGATGCACCACCACCCACACAGTCTTTCCGCCGTAGGCGGGATGACAAACACCGGAATCTAGTACTATAATAAAGTAATAACGATAGCAAGTTCTTCGTCAATATTCTCATTCTCAACAAATATTTTCAATGAGAGAAATTGATTGCTTTCAGTAGATAATATTTCTTTTTGTTTTTATGATATCAACTCTATTGTTTATTGTGCACATTTTGTCAGTTTTATTAAATTTTTCACGATATTTTATGTATATTATATAGATAACTAATTTTATATAATTTTTTAGTCTCGCATACTCAAATACTTTTGGTTCGGTCCAAGTATTGTAATTATCAAGTAAATAAATACAATTTTTTTTTGTTAGATTTTCCACAAGTCTGCCTCATATTATAATCAATCATACCTCGTCGTATAAAGATACACATAAATGAGATCGTACCTAATATTAAATTCGGAATGGATGCAAAACCAGAAATTCTATATCAAAAAATACTCGGAGTTATCACAGTTATAAATTATAATAATATTTAAATTTAAAGAACTATACACATACTGCTGCAGTCTTGATCTAACCACAGATGAACACGAGTTATTAATTATGTCTGCGTCATTTGTTACTATATATTTGGGACGTGTTCGACGGACGAGTCTACACATTTTTTATTATAATATATTTATATATCCATCTCTCCCCTATCCCCAACTGTTAAATACTTAAATGTGATAAATGTATGTTTTAAAACATTTGTCCCCACTTATTTTTTCTTTAAATAATTGGACTATTTGGTGATAATTTACTTTTTATTTATTTGGATTATTTGAAAATTTGAGACAGGTGTAATATAAAAGTAGAATTATTAATGTATACCAAAAATAGAGGATCTATGAATTTTAAATTGTTTTAATAAACTCCATCATGTTATAAAGTATTCATATTACCTATGACTATGAATATATTTTAATGAACACTAATATTATAATTACATTCTAATTTTATTTTTTATTCCTTCAAAGTGAATTATACCTATCATCAAAACAAGAAAGCTTATATAGTTATATACTTATATGTATAGTATTATATTATATAGGTATAAGGTATTTATTATATATTATGTATTATAATATATACGTTATTGTATGCCTACATATTTTTCGTAATAATCTTACAAATAATTATACCCATAGGTTCTACGGCATAATAAGTAATGGAATGGATTGTTTATAAATTCGCACATATTGTACGGATTACGCTTTATGCTACCTATAGGTACACTATTCAATATTCACACTATTATACGTTTATTATTATTTATTGTTATATATCAGAATAATCTGATTCGATAAATTGTGTTTGTAATAATAATATGTAGTTAAGTATATTATAATAAACGATTATTTAATATTATTATGTACAACGATTTGATTTGCCGGATTCCATTCCCGCCCCGAGTGTGTGTGTGTGTGTACACGTTGTACGACGGACGTCACTTCAGCAGCCGAGCACATAATATAATATATACATACGCGACGAGACAATTTTTTTCTCTCATATTATTACTATTATCATCAGCTCTCGCCACCAGTTCTCTGCCGCGGCGTTTCTGTATAATACGCCCGACGACATTCCACTTGAGGTTTTTGTTTTTTGTTTTTTGTTTTTTGTTTTTTTTTACACAATAAAATATATATAAATGTAATATTTTTTTCTCTACTCGTCGTCGCGTCGTAGTAACTGTTAAGTTTTTTTTTTCAGCTTCTCCCGCACCGTCGTCATCGTCGGCGGCGGCGCGGCTTTTGTCTGTCGTCCAAAGCCGGCCTGCAACGGATTCCAAACCGGACACAATCGGCTCTCGAAATCTCATGGCCGGTCCGAATTTCATCCCAACACTATAATAATATAGTATCGCTTTTTTCGTTGTTTCTATTATACATTATTACGTGTACGTATATAGGTACTAACAACTGCGACCACGATCACGCCATTATATTATTATTGTTAGATATACGAGCGCGCGCGCGCCCTTTTTTTCATTTCCATTTCCATTTTTTTTTATCATTACCAGCTACGCGTGTTATTAAATACCACTTGTAATGTCGTTTTTTGGCCGGTCGTTATATACAAACCGCAGTTCCAGCTGATCACGTCACGACCCGTGTGTATTATATATTTTATGACATCGGTCCAAATGTGCTCGAGCAATAAATCCGGCCGGCAGATAATTAAGACACTTTGCTGGTCTTCATCGCGAAAACACAAACATCTCGTGCCCATATATATATATATGGTATACCTATATTGTGTATATATGTATAATGTATATAATATATAGCGTGTATAATTGGGTCTATACTCTATATTATACCCCGCGACGCGACACTGACGCGGTACATTTTTTTTGTCCATCTGTCATATTTCGTTTGGTCCATAACTCAATCGTCGCTAGATACGTGGTTTTTAAGACTATTGGGTTAAATTACTATACGGCGATAGTGGTATAATATAATATATGAATACTACACAATATATTACAATAATAGTGTGTGCGTTTTTGAAGAAGTTTCCAAATGGACTGTTTGTAAGTTGTATAAAAGTGAAAAATATATTTTAAAAGATACTCGATTATACTTTTAAAGGTTGTACTACTTATATGTTGATAGTTGACAAGTTGACTACCTATATAAACATTTGTGTCAGCATACACTATATTATTTTACCACTATTATACACTATATACCATCAGGGTGTAACCCGTTTTACATTATTGGTTTCACGGCTTCACGCGATAATATTATAAAATAATCAGTCTTCCAGAATACAGTTACAATAAGTTTTAAATTTGTTGAATCCTTGTATAACGATTATTTTTATCAGTTTGTTTCTGGTCCACATGTATGTGAGTCGCATATTATGACGACCAAATAAAAAGAGTCAGTCATCGATCACTGTGAATGGTTTTATGCCTTTCATATATATAGATAATTCGTCTTTGTAGCCTATATTATAATAATGTGTGTGATGGCTGTAGAAACACGAGTTAGCACTTATGACTTTATGAGGTATCAACTGCTCATAGAACACACATATTTAACATAATCTTTTGGAATTATATTTTTATGGAATCGTATATTATATTTTGGAACCGTAATCCTTTCCATACTTAAACGTATTCGAGAAAATACTTTTGAAACAAAATAATTTTACCAAATCAATACAGTTCAGAAAGTAGTTTTGTCCGTGTTTTAAAGTTACAACCAATTATAATTTTCCAACACAATTTAGGCCTTATACATTGATAATAAATAATAATACATCGCTATACATAGTGTATAATAGTTATTCATTAATAATTACTGGTCACTATATTGGCGAACTATTATAGTTTATTTGCTTATCAGATTTCAATTATTGTCATGTAGAAAACCTTCAATGTGCCTAAATGGATCTTCAACACAATATTGATTTACCCTTAATGGACTGCAGCTTATTTGTATACCGGTCATAATATTATCTCTGATAGTCTGATGGTATGATTTCTGATTGATTTCACTCTCGTAAAAGATAGCTTATTGGTTCCTACGTCTACATACAGTCTTATTAAATTAACCTATGTATTTTTTTAATCGATTGTACTTATATGTAAGAGCAAAACGGCCGTAAACGTGTACGATTTTTAAAATTACCCAAACTAATTCGTTTTTTTACCACGTGCGTGTTCTAATCGTACCTATATATATACACGTCTGGAATATATACCTAGGTACTTACCTCCATATACTCTACCTATATATATATATGTATGTGTATGCGCTGTCTGATTTATTGTTACGAGTGTGTGGCGTTTTGGGGTTTGTTTTTAAACAGGAAACGTTCGCTTTGAATAGGCCGGAAGTGCTTAGGGGTCGTACGGATTGGAGAAATTATCTTCGACCCTTCTCGTCGGCTGCAGGGGCGGCGGCTACACTATATACGAGCGGTGTGTTTTGTTAAGGGCGCCGCTGGTACCGCCGGATCAATGTTAATTCGATTTTAAAGGACGGCCGGCAAACTCATTTGCCACCACCCTCTACTCACGAGTCCCGACACTCGTGCAGTGCGTATATATACAAATACATATATAAACATACATACAAACAGGGGTTTTTACCACCTCGCCGCCGCCGCTGTTAGTATGTATACAACACTTCAGTCCGGACGGAAAGGGTCGCTCAGAAAACGAATTATATGTACACGTCACCCCTCGCCTGCATTAAAACAACTCTATATCACCGCCAAATGGACAAGGACTATCTATCTATCCATATATATAGAGTTTAGATCACCTATACGCGAGCTATAATTTAGTACACTGTTGCAGTGTCCTAAACTTTGCATCACTCTTCTTATTTTTCTTGTTCTCCTTCTCCTTATGCGGCATACGTCGGCAGACCGTGTTCTTTTCAATCTGCTAAAAGGATTTGGTCCACTGCATATAACGTATTTAACTAAATCATATTAAACATAATATATATAGATATGTATTATATAAAGGTATACATATAAAGTGCATACACATGTTTTGGAACACTATACTGGATGTTCGCCACCCCTTCGGTCCAGTGTTGGTCATATGGTCAGCACAGAATCACTGTTGCCCACCCTATATTTAAACGTATATTATATTATATTATCACATGACGTGATGTCGTGATGTATTGGTGAAACTGTTGTTGTGTTTTCACATTATTCGTTTATGATACCTATATTTTTTTCTTATTCTATTTTAATCATAATAATATTGCATTTTGAATGGAATACGCGTTTATAATATTATCATCACCATTATGTCAATAACAATAAATTATTATGTTCCCTTTTATCTACCTACTGCTATAATTGCTGTGCTTTCATTTTAATTTTTTTTTTTTTTTAATCTTTTGATCCAAAAAAATACATTTATGCGGCAATAAATCTCATTACTGTCGTCAGTATATTAAACTAATATTATTTTTATATTCAAACGATAATCACCGAACCGAATAAATCTATGTTTAAAAGTAATTTATTCATCCAACTATGTGCACTCAATGGCCGTGTTATTTTTGATGTGCCTATTAATAAAATAAACTATTTACACATGCATGTCACATATGAAACCCGTAACCTCTCTGTATAATAATATAAATGATATATATATTGCATCTTAAATTAGTACTTTTAATGGGACGTGATTAATTTTTCTTCATGTGTTGTAATTTATTATATCATGTTTTACTCGTTTTTAATTAATTGCACTTAAAAATATGTTTTGTATGCAGTTTATACTAATTATACCTTTACTTTACGCGTATATTAGTTTTTATATACATGATATATTCAGTAAAACCTTCTTATAACGGACAACATTTGAAACAGAAATCTCCCAAGAACGAAAAATAACAACGTTCCCGAACAAGCTATGTACCGTATAGCTTAGTTTCCCTATAACGGAAAAATGTGTTGGTCTCAAGCGATTCCGTTATAGAGAGGTTTTACTGTACTACATAATATACAATATAAACTGTTTATTATACAGCTATTAAATATATAGGGGTAACATATAAGAGTTAAACTTGTTTGCTGGACAAGTTTGTAGGTATTGAACTTTGTAAATTTACCAATATAGGTACATACAACTTTTAAAATATTTATTTTATTAGACCTAAGTATTTCAAAACTTTTAAATAAGCACCACTATTTTAAGAGTTTCATTTATGATTTTGAGTAAGAGACTTATATGGTTCACTTTAATAATAAAATGTGTTCTTTTTTCCTTCAAATTTTAATCAAAGTTATAGGTTTAAAAGTTTTTCATTTTAGTTTTTACTCAAAATGTGTATTTGTATATTTTAAAACTGGTACCTAACTATATTATTTTCATTGATTATTTAATGAAATATATGATTTATAAATTATGAATAATTTGATAAACAATACTAACTATTTTATTTATTTTTTATTTTATTTTTATTTATTCTTCAAGAATAAACTACTACTATACACATGTATAACTTACAACTTATATATAGGTATATAAATGATACAATAAACATGTTATACACTATACAGTATAGGTATTCAATAATATGTACCTAGTTAAATATTTTGTACCTTTTACCTGCCTCTAGGCTATTAAATTTGACATACCTATTTACATTCAATATTTTTTTTTGTTACATAAAATTTTAGCATCCGTGATGTTTTCGTTTCCTGACCAGAATACAGTTAAAAGAGTCATCAAAGCATTGCCCAGAGTTGGAGTTGGTATCAAGTACGGTTTACCACAAACTAGGTAAGTGGTCGTAATTCTACTTTAATTTATATTGATTTATTATAAATAGTGCAGTCAAGTCATAATTATTTTGCGACTATCATTCAACCTTCAATTTTCACAATCCAAATAATAATACGAGATAATAATTTGAGTGTAGGACATATTAATATGATTTCCATCACCAGATATTTTCAGCCACGTCTGAGTGTTGGTGTGGATAGGATCCTTCTCTGGGAAACAAGTTATCCGTTTTTAAATAGGGAAAAAAGTGTTAATGGAAACTATTTTAAGTATTTAATATACTCGAAGCTGAAATTAGATTTTTTCTAAGAAACGAGTTCAAACGACGTTATTATATATTATAATTTCCTGTCTGAACAAGGAAATGAAAATTATGTTCCTCCACATTTCACATAATATAAATATTTTATCGTTATTTACTCTGTCCTTATGGAGAGTCATTGTGTTACCATCAATGATATATTATTAAAATAAATTGTTACTTATTGTCTATTTATCCACCTCGTTTATTATTAATTAATAATTTTTAATATGCTACAAAAGCGTATTTCCTTGTTACATTATTCTTGATTACATTAATACTGGAATTTATTATAATACGTATATAGGTACCTATTTACAGTGTTGTGCGTAATTTGATTAGATACATTTATCTAACCTAACCTATAGGTAACTAAATCATATATTTATCTTAACTAGATAAATTACAAAATTGGTTTATAAGTATCCAACTGTAACCTAAGATAGAAATTATAATCATCTGGACTGCAAATTTGCATTTTTAAAATTATTTAATATGTATTAATACGCTGTTATTATAGTGATTTAAACTAACCTAATATTAATATTGATATTGCCTAAATGCCTAAAAATATATGTTACAAAACTATGTTTTTTGACGATTTAAGATACAAAAAAAAATATTTAATTTCTATCTAGATATATTAAATTGTTTCATTGAGTACATAATCTATCTACATCTAGATAATTTTTTTGTTAAGATATATTATCTACATTTAGATTTTAAAAAATGTATCTAAGCAGAACACGCTATACCTACCTACTACACAGTGCCGCTCTAACCACCAATAACGCCCTAGGGCAACAATATTTGACGCCCCTCACCCTCCCACCAAAAAATCTCGACTTCGCATATTTAGCTTATAATTAACCACATACCTTAAATATGTTTAATACTTATTAATTAAAGGTTCCTACTTATTTTTTTAAATATTATTATTGGGATCATATTTATTTTGTTTATATTTGAACACCGATTTCATTATTCTGGGAACACTCGTACATTACAGAAAGAAAATATATATAACTATTTTCACAAATTAGTACCTAGATTTCATTATAAATCATACATTCTGCGTTTCTGCGTGTGTAATAACAGTGTAGTATAACAATCAACATTGTAAATTGCACAAGTGAATATAAGTGATTATAAAATTCAAAGGTGGGCATTAACTAGTTGAAAAGTTAAAGTTCAGTTAAAAAGTTAATTTTTTTTTAACTTTTTAACTTAACTAGTTAGTTTATTTTCTAATCAACTTATGAACTTAAATAGTTTAATTTACAATTGAAATAACTTAGCTTTTCTCAGTTGATTTAAAAAAATCCATTAAGTTAAAACATTTTGAAATTGTTCGTTTATACTTAAATATTATGGATTTCGAACGCTCATAAAAATTTAATTTGACTTTCTTATAGACATTTTTTTTTTTGATAAAGGTAGATAATCTTATAAGGAATCTTGTATTACATTTTCAAATCTTAGATTTAAAAAGAAAAATTTTTACAAATTCTTAACTCAAAATAATTTGCTAATTTTCGTGATTTTTTCATATTTTGTCAATTTTTGAATATTAAATGCTTATAAAAATAATTGTGACTAAGGATTTTTAATATTTTTCATTTGCCTTTGAAACAATATACTAATAGCCCTCTATTTAATTTTCAAGCTTTTTTAACCAACAAATACAATTTTATTGATATTTAAAAAAAAAAACTAAAAAAAATGGAAAATGAAAATGTCCCTAAACAGTTCAAAATTAATCAAAATATTTTGAAAATGTTATCGTGTATACAAAATGTAAATATAAACAACCAGTGAAAATTTCTTGTATATACGTTCATTTCTTTTAGAGTTACACCAAAAATCAAAATCGATTTTTTGGAAAACAGATTTTGCGTAAAAATTCCCGTTTTTCCTTAATTTTTATGTTGTTTTTCCCGGTGCTTGTGAAAACTACTGGGAAATTTTGACCCCCCTCCCACCCCCAAAGTACCAACTAGATTCACTTTCCTATCAGAAAAGATACTGTTGAAGAAAATCCAAGCACTTTTACTGTCCTAAAACGTGATGACAGACACAAAAATAAAAAAAGGTACTACTAGGTACCAAAGATATGAATTAGTTTAGTTTATAAGTATATTACAATATAGTATACAGTATATTACTTAATTATTGTAATGATGTATATACATATTTAAAATATATTTCATGTGCTTAAATAAATTACTATTGTAATCTTAATAATCTTATAAATTATAAGTATTAATATTTTTATTTGTTTTTATGAATATTCAATATATTATTATTGAAGTTAAGTCGCATTAAGATTTAACACATTATTTACATAATTGTATACCTACTTAATAGTATACAATTTGATAGATACTCATCTTTGATATTACAGTATAAACAAAAAAATAATACCTAAAATCAGAACACCAAATTTTTCTTTTTATCATCCATTTCTAGTACGCCCCCTAAATTCATAATACTTTAGACGCCCTTGGGCACTTGCCCCATTTGCCCCTCCCTTGGGACGGCTATGCTACTACACCTGTCGCGATATGATATAAAAATACATCACGATTGCAATTTTTCAGACGGGCGTCCATGATGTCTCCCAGGCAATTGATGAGAAACTCGAACATGACTCAAAAGTGGCAGCGCCGCGAGATATCCAACTTTGAGTATCTAATGTTCCTAAACACCATAGCCGGTTAGTATGATATATTATTATTATTTATTATGTATAATGTATTTATGTATATGACAGTACAGTCAGTAGGCATTATAATATTATGCGACATATGATGCACACGCCCTTACAAAACAGGACATAGGTTATAATGTGTATGTCTATATATACGACCTAAGCGCGTGTATTATATTATAATGACATTTTACGGTGTCACACTTCACCGGACACGGTGTATTTTTGAAAAAATAAAAAAACATTATTATTGTTACGGACGCGTCTGTGCGTAATGCGTGCGTTATAGGTTCACATTTTATTTTGATAACAATTTTTTTTCCATGCATACGGATATAATATTATATTATGTGGTGTATATTTACGCTTAGACGAGGAGACCGTAGACGAGCCGTGCCAACGTCGTCGCCCGAGTATAATATAGGATATTGACGGTGACGGTTGAATCGTGTCGCCGTGCCGGTGCGGTTTCCTCGCCACGCGGTGCGATCGTTCAACGTCCCGTCTCCGTTTAGGTCCTCCAAATCACTGACAGCGCCAATTAGTGTAAACGTCACGTGTTTGTCGCCGCGTTCGAAATATACCCTCTCCGAGCGCCACCACAACCACCAACAGCCGCCACTGTTCATTTCCTGAACAAACTGCACTTTAATAATAATCATCTACGTAATTGTGTGTGTGCCTTCTGTAATAGTTGTAAGCTCAGAAATCGTAATATTATGCCATATTTACTATAGTAATCCAGGGTATTTTGATCTGCGACGACTCTGGCATTATAAATATATAAAAATATATGAATCGCCGCCCCATGTACTACCTACCTATATCTTTTCAAGAGAGTTTTAGTTCTCTTATCTTCTTTGTTTTTGTAAGAATCTGTGCTCGCATAAAATTGGAAAAATAATATTGCTTTATTGTAGGTTTATCTGCCCATAAAAACGACCTATAGTGATTATTTATTTGAATTACAGGACGAACTTACAACGATTTGAACCAATATCCAGTTTTTCCGTGGGTTCTCACCAATTATGAATCGACTGAAATGGACCTCGGTCTCCCATCCAACTACCGCGATCTATCAAAAGTACGTGTTTATAATATGTATATGCCACGTGCTCTCGTGTAACAGTAATATGTATACATTTTGGATTACTCGAGTTCATTCGACTGAGAGAAAAATTAATCTAAAAAACATTGTTTTAAATATTATATGATATTATTCTTCTTTAGCCCATCGGAGCGTTGAATCCCAGCCGCAAAGCCTACTTTGAGGAGCGGTACGGCTCTTGGGAAAACGAAAGCATTCCGCCATTCCATTACGGTACCCATTACTCGACTGCGGCTTTTGTACTCAATTGGCTGATCAGGATCGTGGGTTCAATTTTTTAATTTTTGCATAGAATTTGTCATTAAAACCCATTTTTTTATCGATTTTTATAGGAACCGTTCACCACGATGTTTTTAGCTCTACAAGGTGGCAAATTCGACCATCCCAACCGATTGTTTTCTTCGATAGCGCTGTCTTGGAAGAACTGCCAACGAGACACTTCAGACGTCAAGGTATCATATACTATAGTTTATAAATATATTTACAATGATAACTGTCTCGACGTGTCATATTGAAAGTATATCTATATACTTATATATTAAATACTTAATTACGTTTTTTTCCGTAGGAATTAATTCCTGAATTGTTTTTCCTGCCCGAAATGTTGTCCAACGACAACGAGTACAAGTTAGGACATCAAGAAGACGGTACCTCGGTGGATAACGTCGAGTTGCCGCCGTGGGCTACTTCGCCCGAAGAGTTCATCAGGATCAACAGAATGGTGCGTATCTATAATACCTCTGTTGCTATAGATTGGTGTAGACGCGATTATAATAAATGTTTCGAAATAATTTGATGGTTTAACGTTGTATCGTTTTGCAGGCTTTGGAATCCGAATTCGTATCGTGTCAACTACACCAGTGGATCGACTTGATATTCGGATACAAGCAGAGAGGTACGGTTTCTTGTTTTCCTATAATATATAATATATTATTATGTAATATACGCGTTATGTTCTACTTAGTACTTAAAAAGTACTTAACGTACTACATACCTGATACCTATTATAATAATATAATATTATAAATGGGTGCTATGCGCGGAACGTATAGGTTATTTTGACCGATTTCTATAAACCCCGTTTTTGTGTTCTCCGCAGGACCGGAAGCCATAAGGGCGTCCAACGTGTTCTACTACTTGACGTACGAAGGAAGCGTCGACATGGACACTATAACCGATCCGATAATGAGGGAAGCCATCGAAAATCAGATACGTTGTTTCGGTCAGACGCCTTCACAACTGCTGATGGAACCGCACCTGCCCCGAAGTTCGGCTATGCACATCGTAAGCACATCATCGCAGCGAATTATATTATTGTAGTCTCGTCAGATATTATAGTATCTGAGAATTCGGTGATTAGAAAGTTCAATTGAATATACTGAACTCGTTCACGTTCGTCGAAAAAATAAAAGCGCTCATTAAATTAAAAATGAATGTCTAAAGATAATTTATTTTTAAATTTTTATTATTATTTACAAATGTATAATTCATTAGAAAAAAAAAAAATTTTATTTGAACGGCCTGTGAAACATTCAAGTTCTCTAAAAATATGAATTTTGTTCACGTCCACATCGCTCTGTTTATAAGAAGAAATGAGTGACGTTCACGTTTAAAATAATATATTGTCTTATCAAATATTTTTCGTCTGATGTGTTTTTTGTACGGTTCAGTTGGAACTCCCCCCCCCGCCACCACCCCATTTCTCATTCAAACTTTCCGTGATCTTGTACCATTCTCGACTCTTCGTGATCGTAAACCATATACTTGTATTTTAGTCGCCGATGATGTTCACAAGCATTCCTGACGATGTGTGCATGACCATGAAGTTCCCGTCCAATTCGCCGATTTGCCACATATCGGCGAACACATTCCCTCAGCTACCTATGCCAGCGGTCGTAACCGTAACTACCAACATGCAGTTTGCAATAAACCGATGGAACACTAATTATTCCGGTTCGTATAATAGTAATAATTAACACGATTTATCAACAAACTCTCGTTTGATTACTCGTAGTCTCGTAAAATCTATTGGTATACGATTTGTGTTCTTTCAGTGACTATTCAATCTCCCAGTTACGCCGAAAGCCCTCAGCAGCCAAACGTAAACTTACCTCTGGTCATGGATCAAATTTTGAGTAAGATTAAACTATTTAACATTGATATTACATTGCGCCCAAACGTGTTATGGGTGTAATAAGTGTACAATGTACATTATTGTGTTTTGTGTGATCAACAACCGCTGCGGTTTTCAACAACGTTTCATCTAAACATTAACTGATATTTTAATGTTGCGTTTGTTTTAGCTCAATCTAATAGCAATATGAATGTGACATTAAAACGCCATCTGGGGGACAACTTTAGTCAGAAATTGAAAATCAAGTGGAATTGTTTTGTTACGACAGTGGACAGTCGTTTCTTGATCGTTTGTGGTTTTTGGGACAATAGTTTCAGAGTTTTTTCCACAGAGACTGGTAATAATTGCTTGCTTTGTAATTTCAATAACTGTATGTTACACTCATGTTTATTTCTATTTATAGCCAAAATTGTTCAAATTGTATTTGGCCATTATGGAGTAGTGACATGCTTGAGTCGCAGTGAATGCAACATTACTTCAGACTGTTACATTGCAAGTGGATCATCCGATTGTACCATTCTATTGTGGCATTGGAATGCGAGAAGTCAGACGATAGTCGGGGAAGGGGATCATCCGACTCCTAGAGCCACATTAACAGGTCATGAACAACCGGTCACTTCAGTGGCCATCTCTGCCGAACTTGGATTGGTCGTATCTGCTTCTTCAGGTTTGTATAGCATGCATTATATTGTTGTATCACATATTTTTATATTAATAAGAGACAACCTTTTCATTTTAGGTGGTCCGGTTCTTGTTCACACAACGTTTGGTGATCTCCTTAGGTCACTAGACCCTCCTAATGGTTTTGAAAACCCTGAGTGTGCTGTCATGTCTCGAGAAGGCATAATTGTTGTAAACTATGAACATGGTAGCATTGCAGCATTTACAATCAATGGAAAAAGACTGAGACATACTACACACAATGATAATATCCAAGTAATGGTTTACTTTAGATACATAACACATGATACATTTGTTATTTATATTAATTATTGTGCAATTTATTTGATATTGGAGATTAGTCTAGTATTTATTTATATCTAATCATAAATGTATTCTTAAATTGTATTGTAAGATATTCAGATACTACGTATTTCCGTCAGTTTATAATTGAAAAGTGTTAAAAGTAGAATAAAAAAACATTAAAAAAGTATCTAAAGTAGAATTATAATGTATGTCAAACTTGTAAAATACTCATAAACTGTACATTATTGTCAAATGCATAAGTAAAATGCTTACAGTTATTTTTTATTATTATTAGAAAATGTGTTCTTGCTTAATGTTGTATTGTATTTTGCAGTGTATGTTGCTAAGCAGAGATGGTGAGTACTTGATGACTGGAGGTGATAAAGGAATTGTTGAAGTGTGGAGAACATTTAATTTATCATTACTCTACGCTTTTCCGGCTTGCGATAGCAGTGTACGATCATTGGGACTCACACATGATCAAAAGTAACTATAATGTTGCATACTTTCTTAGTCATTGAAATAAAAAAATTAACATTTTTTCTTATAGATTTTTATTGGCCGGACTGTCTACTGGATCGATTGTCATATTCCATATTGACTATAACAGATGGCACCACGAATTCCAACAGAGATATTAATCAACTCTACACTTGTATTTCATACACATACATACATATGTATATATATATATGTGTGTGTTTGTATATTTATATATTATATATAAATGATCATTTGAATTTAAATTCATTAGTAATATTATACAAAGTTGGAGCTCAATGTAAAAGTATTATACTTGATAGTATAAATGTATGCAATAATTTGATCACTTTATAATTATAAATGTAATGTATCATTGTAATATTGTTTGTTGTACGTCTTGCAATAAACAATGTTTAATGCTGACAATTTATATTTTAACACATGATCGTCTTTGGTTGTTAACTTAAGTGACTAATTTATATTTATGTTCAAAGGAAAAGAGTGTTACCAAATATTTACAATTTTCTATTCAAGTTTTATTTGTTTTCATAGTGATTTATGTTGGTATTAAATAACATAGTGAGTGATTAATTTCTGTTAATATTTTAATATTACTATTTCACTTTGTTAGAAATGTCGGTTTTAATCTTACTCAAGTTGTTTCTTTTCTAAACCACTTTTTAAAAATGTGTTTTAGAATTTTTTTTAATTATTTGATATGTGTAGTTTATTATTTTTAATCAAAAATCTTTTCTTTTTTTTTTAATATTCAAACGATATTTCTTAACACTTAACACTTATGTTAACCAAATGTGAACATTAGTTTAAGATAATCGTTTATTACTCATAGGACTAGTCAATAACTTAAAGATATGATATTAGTATATTAATGCATCTTAAGAGTACTATATCAAAACTACTATGATTGTAATGAAATACATTCCATTTAACTAACAATTCATTCCAAAAAAAAAAAATTATATTTTGGGGTATAATTTTTTTACTCTGCATCATTGTGATAATTTTATTCAATTTCCGTCGATTTCAAGAAAGTATTTAAATGCGAATAAATGTGTAAAACCATACTCGCCATGTTTTGCGTTAGTATTATTACAAACAGTATTTTTTTTATTATTTTTTTTAACTGCATTTACGAATTGCTAGTACTTACAATTAATAGTTATTAGAACTATTTTATTAATATTAATATCATTATATTACAACGAAACTGTGCGCATAAAAGTTTTGTCGATATTGCCATTTATTATTATATATTATAGGTATATATTTGTGTATAATATTGCTATTAATCCAGTAAAATGAATTGAATAATTACTGTGATATACTCTATTTTCAATATGTGTATATTTTTTTTTTTGGTGCCTAAAAATATTAACACTTAACAGTTCATTGAATTTCAAACTTAATATTGTAATAATACTAATAAAATATATTAAATGTGTATATTACATCATGTTGGTTGCACGTAACTTGTATGATACTGTTGTAGATTGTAGTAGTTTTATATTATAAAGTTACAATGAATTGTATTTATATATTATGACCATATTTACATAACATTATATTATAATGCATTATATTTATACAGTGCTTAAAGAACGAAGCGTTTAAGTTGTGTGCCAACCACATCAGTGATGCGTTGAAAAAGCTCATTTAAATATTTACGTTTGTTGTGTGTGTATATTATTGTGTAATAATAAGAAACCAAGGTTGTGGCCTGTTCATTTCTTTTATTTGTATTTTTTTTTCCAATTCTTGAAAGATTTTGTATTCAGCCATTTTAATAATAACATAACTATAATGTGTATTTATATAGTATTATTAGATCATTGTCAATTTCTTTATTAAACATTATTTAGTACTTAATTTTATTAGGTATATCGTATGTCATATATATACATAATATTATTACATACGTTTATATAGAATGTTAATGTCAATCAAAACCTTAAATGTAACAAAGTTATTATTATTGACAGTATTGTGTAGGAGAAAGTATTGTTGGTTTGAAAAATGTTTATGAATATTACTTATAGTATTATTCTGAATTTATTGTTTCCTCTGTGTAGTGTTATGGTTACAATCATTCTTTTTTTTTTCTAGCAAATTTTTGTTTGTTTTATACACCTAAAATGTTTATTTTAAATATTATGTATTATTATATTTATTTATTTTAAAGTTTTACCATTGTAGATGATACAATAAGTCTTTTAATTTGTGCAATACTAGAATTTTCAAATTTTAACCGCATACCCTATTTTAATATAGGTAATCATATTTATTAGGTACCTAGATTTATACATAAATATATTATTATACTTTTTTTTGTTATTTATTTAAAAAATATTTAATTAATGGGTTTTATTAAATATTACACAAACAACAATTTACCACATAGTTATTAATAATAATAATTTAGTTATTAATATTGCAGGTACATATTATGTTATTATTTTTTTTTTTTAGTTTGTTAACATACTATTTTCTTAGTATTTTATTGCACTGTTGTATTAGAAATATTATTATTTTATTTATCAAATTAATTTTATTCAATTTTTAATGTTTAATACAACCGCCAGTATTGAATGTGATGTGCCTGATAAGTATTTACTTATTAATTGTATGAGTTAAATAAAACTTATTGTACTTAATTAAACATTTTATTTTTTTCATTTAATATGTACCTATAATATATCTAAAAGTAGTTATATCTTCTAGGTATATAACAGTGTTTCTAATCCTGGAGGTTGGCAACTTATTATTTAGAGCCACCAGGGTAATATGATTTAAATCTAATACCTTAGTCCTTGGTAGCAACCATTGCGAACGCAGCACAGCTTGTAGTCATTTAATTGTGCGACTCGTTATTACGGGATGGTTTTTCAACTTGGTGACCATATCAATAAAATTGATAGGAAGGTACCTCCTAATGTACTTCATCATTTAAAATATTATAAAACAGCTGTGAGTCAATGATTTCGTTTTTTTCCTTCTGTAACAGCACAAACGAAAAAAAAATTATGAGCCTACCAACTTATCTTATTATTTTGAATGTATTTTGTTTTAAGGCCTAGTTCACATGAGAGCATTAAACGCGCGTTTGGCTAACGCGCGTTTAGAAAATTTACACAGGATGAATGACGACGTGAGTTAACGCCTTACAACGCGTCGGAAAGCTGTAAACGCGCGTTAAAATACAGCTGCATTCATTATTGTAAACGCGCGTTTGGCTAACGCGCGTTTAACGCTCTTCATGTGAACCTAGCCTAAATGTATTTTCCAAACGTTTCCCAGTCGGTCCATAGGTATGATATCCAATGGTCATTTATGATTGATTTTAATATTATCACATTTGAATTTAGTAAGTAATTTAATATTCATAATATGATTCTTTTTAAGTACATTTTTGATATATCCACTTTATATCAATATAAATCCATTTGAGTGGTGAACGACGTTTACAATTAAATAGTTAGCCATAGACATTTCAAAATCTGTATGGACCAATGTATAATTAATTATAAATTATAAATAATAATATTTTTATTTTTTTGTATGATAAATTATTGACGATGTCCTTGACGAAAATTCTAAATTACCATACAGCTTCAAATTATATAATATGTAGTTGTAGGTTAGGTTGTGGGTATGGCCGTACCTATGGGTTATTGTTTAAATCCTTTGCTTAGTGTTCGAAATACGCTCACCACTGAATATGACACAATCCAAGGGAATCTCAAATGTGGCACCACTCCAGGGATCCACTTACTTCTGCTATTGATTATATTGAACGTTTGTCATGACTTTCAGTCCCTTGAACTCCGATATTTTGTAGCATTGTATACCCATAGATTTTATTGAGTCCTAGATCGTATCTCTCGCACTATATGCCCTTCCAAACACATTGTATCATTGTGAAGTATACAGACCACTGACCATGAATACCTATATTATTTTATATTTTTTCGACAGCTTTTTTAAGACGTTTATGACCATGCCGTTGTGTGGCTTCAGCATTTGCAGGAGGTTTTGCTGCAGTTTTTTATATACAGTGCTCGAATTGGGAATTATTAAGTAAAGGAACTCAATCCAGAAATGTATAATCTGCGTTCCAAGTGCCAAATTACTCAATGCAGACCATTGGGGACCAAGGGGGGGTTTTCGCTACCAAATCTTGGGTAGCGTAACCTATAAAAATGGGTCGTGACAGGTCTTTTTTGTTAAAAAAATAAATTAGTATATACAATAATTGTATAATAATTATTATAAATTATGAATAAATTGAAGAACCATATTTTACAGTAGATATAATGACAGTTAAAATGTCTACAGACATAGATAATCAATACATTTGTGATACCAAACCTACCAAACTTGTGTTTCTAAACTTAAAAAAAAGATTGTTGAAACTTTTTTGGAAATGTTTTGGGCACCCTTTTTAACGGTAAATTACGCCAAACTAGCAGCTAAAGTATTTTTTTCTTTCATGGCCTACAAAGTTGACACCAGTCGTGATGAAAAATATTTTTATATTAAAAAATGTAAAATTCATTAGGTTTTGCATATCTTTGGCAACAATTTAGATCCACTCCAAATTTTAATAAAAATTATTTTGGGCATAGGTTGTACTGTCCCCCAGTCTCCAGTACGCATGAAAAAAGAAAAATAGTAGAGGAGGGGGACGGACCCTTTACGCACCCCCCCTCCAATTCGAGCACTGGATTAATTATAATATATTAGTATATCATGCTACAATTTTGCTTCTTTGATTTAATAAAATTTATTTTTATTATTTTTTTAACCTAAGACGTGTTAAGACTTATTAAATTTGGACAAATAATATAGATACTTGTGAGTTTATTGTGGCTATACGTTAAAAAGATCCGTTTCAAAATATACTATCATAATGTAATATTTTAAGCATTTATTTGTTCCAATTTAATATTTACTTTTTAGCAGTTAAAAAATTGAAAAGTGTCAATATAGGTTTTTTGTAAACACGTATCTTGATTATGATTTATGACCAACATATCAAAGAATGTAGGCTTGCCGCGTGACTCTAGATAACTATAGACACATACAATTAGGATTTACAGTAGATTAATTTTCCCAGTATCTTGATGATAATAATGTTATGACGTATACCTACTAATTGCAGCTATTAATATGCGTGTATTACTACTAGCTATATTGTGTAATACTTATAAAGGGTAAGTACGTATAATTAGTAAGTATCTACCTGATTTCGGACTCGAGTAACAGATTTAAATTTTTAAAGATATCACAACACGCATAATATTAACTAGGTATTAGGTATTATTTTATTAAACAATCTTAACACATTAGCTGGTGTGGTCAGTAAAAAATATTACACGACTGTTTCTTATGTATTATTTATCAGGGTTCCACTGCCTGTTCCTCGTCATCCGTAGGTTTCTTTTTGTTTGAACCAAAACCTTTTTTAATTAAACGGGTAACAAATCTAATCGGACACATTTTTCTTCTGAAATTGTTGAACCGTCTTAAAACTCTTCTGATACGACCGGCGGGTTTTTCTTCCACGGGTCCTCCGTCTGCACCGTCTGGATTATCTGCAGTATTTTTGGCTTGTTCTTGGTTATTAACGGCTGCAGGTGGTTCCTTTATTATTTTTTTTATAATCGAAAAACAAAAAACGTGAATCATAAATCAATATTAATATGAGGTGTGCTTAAAGTATATAATGTAGTATTATAAGATGGCAATTGGCAGTAATAAGTCACTGATTTCTTTTTTTTGTCCATCTGTAAGTACATGAATGAGATAAAGATGAGTAGGTACTTTTTGGTTTTTACATATGTTTTTAAAAATGTATTTTCCAAAAAACATACCTAGTCGTTGTAGGTATAGTGTTAATGATCATCCCCACACAGCATTATATAATGTTTTCTGGATATGAAAAAAAATATTTTCAGGAAAATGATGTAGTTGTCAAAATATATTTTTTAATAGCTGTTAAAAAGTTGCTCAAATAATTAGAAAATATTTTTTAAACATTTTTTGGCCAAGAAGTTTACGTTTTCAAAATATTTTTTTACAATGTTTTTATAATGTATGATTGTAATATTATAATGTGAACTTCTTCATAACTAAATATTAATGGAATATTTTCTCATTATTTTTGCCACTCTTTAGCAATGATCAACAAATATTTAAAAATTATATAATTTCACTGAAAATATTTTCTTATATTTATGAAATATTTGAATTATTATAATTATTGTTGTTGAATAGGTACTTTTAAGTGAAATGAATTAAAAAAAATACAATTTTAATAATATTAATATTATGTTTTATATATTTTAATTTATTTATTCTGCAGTATAGCCAATGGCCTTTTATATTTTTTATTATCTCACGTATAGTTGCTATTGTACTTGGGTACAGTAAGTTAGGTACCTATATGTAATATTCTTTTCTTAAAAATAATTCTTTTGAAGACAGAAGCATCTAAATATATTCACTTTAAACTAATATAACACAATAATTAAAGCCCAACCATAGTATTATTAAAGGAAATCAAATAATTTCAAGGCGTGTTGATTATATAAAAGTCATTTAGAATCAGGGATCGAAACCGTTTCAAACTTTAACGATTACGGTTTAGGTTTTTGAAAGTGGTTTTCTACATTTTATGGTTTTGGTTTAGGTTCTAAGATAGGTTTTTCAATTTTTTTGGTTTTGCAAAACTGTCACCGTTTTTCTGAAGACAGTTTATCAAAGTACATGGTAGTCAATTTTTTTTTTTTATTACCAACTAGTTTATTTTGTAGTTTATTTATGAATTGCCTTTTTATATAAATGAAATGCCTTTTTTGCCTTTCTTTACATTTTAAATGCTTTTTTTATTGATATTATTGCCTTCAAATTCGAACCCTAGTTATAAGTTATAACTATATAAGTTAACGTGGTACTACTATGAAATAGAAATTACCATCGGCTGCCCTGCAGGCTTAGTTGGACTATTGGCATTTGGCTTTTGGCCTTTAGGAACCTAAAATAAAAAAATCAACATCAGTTATAAAAATATAATTATATTATATTAACTCAAGTATTATTATAGGTAGGTAAGGAAGGTATTTCTTATATATTATAGATTTTTTTGAGATCCTTGGCTAAAAATATTATTAGGACATCGTTTTAAATAATTTCTTTGTATAATTATTAATTTTATAATTTATAATATCACTAATAATTTAATTTGGTTTATGAAATTACTATAATAATCTATATGGGAACTATCTTTGATTATAAATACTAGCATCATAATATGATAAAATAATACGAATTTCAATGAATTCGTCTCGGGCCAGATTCAAAAGATTAAACAATAACAAAAGGTTTTTAAAATTCAAATTGTTTTGGTCAATCATAAGCTTCATACCACGACTGAGGTACCAACATATTTTATACTTTACCAGTTTACCGGTAAAGAATACTATAAGATTCCAGGCCCCAATAATATTATTGAATGTTTGTCATGGCACGTATATCACCATGAATGCCATTGTACCTAGATCCTATTGATACATAGGTTTCCTATGTTCTTCCAGACACATTGTTTTATTGGGATATGTTATGTGTGCTGACCATAAATATATTTTTTAAAAAAATGTTCGATAGAAATTACCGGTTTTTTTGGTGGTAGTGCACGCGGTGTTGCAGCTCCAGGACTAGTAGGTTTATTCGCTTGTTTGGCACCTTTCACCGGAGGTTTAGTTGGGCTTCTGGAATTTTGTTTTTTATCATCCACTGCATTCGGACAAGTTATGAACTATATAGCAAAAACGATGGTTTTGTCAATATAAACTATATTAGCCGTACTGACTATTTTAATAGGTACTTATAACTAAATAATTAACTATTAGATTAGTATAATATATTATTATGGTATACTTTTGCTTCATTAATTCAATAAGATTACTTTTAATTTTTTTTTTAACAAATACGAGTTGAAATTACTAATTATTAATTATTCAAATAATATATATTAGCAGATACGTATGCAGTTACTTATCCTGCATTATCTTAAGTATTTATATGTTCCAGTTATCATATTATATTGTCAAATAGGAATATAGGTACCTTAACGGCATACGTGCATTCATTTTTTCAACTTCTGCTATTTTGTGTATTAAAACTAAATATTTTCCTACATTTTGAAAATTTAAATATTTTGGCTAATTTCAAATAAAGTCACCCCACCGTTCATATAATATATATATATATAATATAATACATATATATGATACATAGAATAAAGATAATTATATATTGTTTTACCAAACGAAAATTGGTATCGAAACTCATATAAATAATTATAAAACGGGAAAAAACTTACGTGAGCCAAACAACCAATCACTATAATTGATATAACTATACGTTTAGAATACATTTCGATACCGTTTTTTTTTTTTTACGTATTCAACAAAATAGCGCGTTCGAAAACTGCATTTTCTTTTTATTCATGGAAAGTCAAAAGTCAAAACCGACTACCTAATGTGGCTGATCACCACGGGTTATACTATTTTATGTTATTATAGTTTCTATTAGAACTATATCCGTAAACACGTTAATTAGGTAGTATTATCACACATCAAAAACACAAGTGTCGCAGAATGTGGTAAATAGCAGCTATAAGTGTAGTATAATGCATACAATATCCTATAATTATCGTATGATAATATGAAAAAAAAAAAATACAAACTTTTAATAGGAGTAATTTTTTTTCGTTTACTGGTGCCCCTGAAATGTATAGGTATTAGATACATACTTAGGTATATTATTGAAAACAGGTGGAAATGAGACGACATAAGTTTGATATATACTTACTTATTTGGTTATTCATACATCGTCGGAAAATACAACAAACCGCTAAGGTACATATTATAACGTTTAAATAGATTGTTAGGTAGTATAATTAAGTCAATTTTTTAATTTTTATGTAAATTGTGGACAGGTGTATTTTATACATAATATTCGTAAATTACGACATGAGTATATTTTGCATTTGTGTAAATTCCGGACTCAATATTTTTTTTCATAATTCGTAAATAGTAAATTAGGTCTATAAGGATATTTTCGAAAGACCAATATTTTCCTTTAATTTTTCAGACCAAGGATTGGAAATATAATTGGATATATTAAATATTGGAATGGATACAAATGTTGGTATTTCTGTTTATGCTGCTTATAATTGAAAAATGTACCTATTATTATTTAGTTGATATGTAGCTATAGTAAAAATTTGTATGAATGTATGAATGTATGATATAAGTACTTAGATAATTCCCACAGAAATAAACTAAGTGAATATAATTTTGGGTTGGAATCTTTTAATATTTTTTTGTATACCGTACATTGTACGAGGGGTTTTTGAACGATTATGGAACGACGATATTTAATTTTGTTAAAACAAAAAAAGACGTGTTTCTTTATTTTTAACAGGCAATTTTTTTAAAGCAATTTCAAAATTTTCAAGCACGCAGGTGTATCAATAGCAAAACCAACTTTTTTTTTCAAATGGCAACCACTATATTTTTTAACTGAATTTTATAAGTAAAGCTTTTTTTTCTGAACATTTTTGATACTAAATTCATCAATTTTGCAGGCTCCATAGTTTATTAACTATGGTCCTCTAAAAATTAGTAAAATATGCATTAATACTTTTAATTGAAATAATTGATATAGGTTTAATTTGCAAGCGCTAAACAATTTTTTCTTATAACTTCCTTTTGATACACTTCAATAGTTAAATCGGTAATCTAATGACACCCTCAAAAAAAAAAAAAAATATAAGAACAGACAAAATTGTTGGCAAACATAGTTCATTATCTTTATTTTAACATACGATCATAAAAATCAATATTATTATTTTAATTTATTATTATAATCGTAATTAATTAAGTTACATTTTTTGCATCACCGTTACTTTTTTTACAATATCATAAATTTGAATTCTTTATTAGGTAGGTGCAATGGCTAACGTAATAATGGAAATTGTTAAATGGTATTCAATAATCGATATTAATATACCTAATATTTAGGTAGGTACCTTTAGTATAAGTTAATTACATATTTTTATAATTATCAAATACCATTTTTACTTACCTAGCCCCCTAATTAAGTATTCAAATTTCTTAAGCAAAGTAACTGTAATCAATTAATTATGTCCAACTAATATGTTCATTGTTCATACTTTGGATGAGATACCATTGTAGGGAATCTATGGTTAAAATTTCGAGTTTATACCACTACGAAAAGAGCACCACAAAATATTGCATTTTTTCGTTGCATATATTAATGTCAATAATCGAATACTATTTACCCATTTACCATTATTACCTTAGCCACGTACCTAATAAAGAATTCAAATTTATGATATTGTAAGAAAAGTAACTGTGATGAAAAAAAGGTGCTCTGCTGTACAGTAGGTTACAAGTGGCCAAGTGGGTCACTGTATAATATGGGTGGTATTAAATTTGAATTCAATGATATAATATCATTGTATAAGAAAAACGATTCTGAGCTGAAACGGTATGTCAGTCTATTTAGGTATAAGACATATTAAATATTTATCTATCGTATTAAAAAAATTTGACCTATAATAGGTACCTATAATAAATTCCAAATTAATCATATTACAATATCCATTAGGTACTTATAACGCAATTACGCAAAATACATCAACAACAAACCCTGATACTATCATAGTCCATAGACCATACTCCATACATATATAATAGTGAACTTTACAAGTTTCAAGTACCCACGAATAATATTATACAATCACAACAAAATAACTAAAATAGTTATTCTAGTTTTTTTTATGTAATTTCGTCTAAAGTAGAACTTAAAATGACTATAAAAATAAACTGTGCTTATGTACTTTTTGGTAACAGAATTAAATACTTACGTGGAATCTTGTTTTACATTTTCAATCCTTAGGTATAAAAGTTGAACATTTTATACATTTTTAACCACAAAATAATTATTCAATTTTAAATTTGATACATTTTGTCAAAATTCGATCATTAAATGCTTATAAAAAAAAATTGTGCGTATGTATTTTTAATATTAAATTTTTACACTTTTTGGCCCAACAGATAAAACTTTAAAAACTGAAAATGTCCGTAAACAGCTCAAAAAGAGTCAAAATATTTTTAAAATTTTATGAAGTATAAGAATCGATAAAATAAACGTTCAGTGAAATTTTCATGTATCTACAGTTATTCGTTTTTGAATCACAACAAAATATAATAAAATCTCTACATGAGAAATCGAGTGAATATCCAATGTTGTAAAATTTTGAATTTCAAACGCGCTCATAGAAATTTAATTTGATTTTCTTATAGACATTTTTTTTTTTTGATAAAGGTAGATAATCTTATAAGAAAACTAGTATTACATTTTAAAATCTTAGATTTAAAAAAAAATGTTTACGAATTCTTAACTCAAAATAATTTGCTAATTTTCTTGATTTTCCCATATTTTGTTAATTTTTGAACGAGCATATTATAAAAATGACCAGTTAATTTCTGAAATGAAAAAGAGATTTTTAAAATGTCCTAAGAGAATCGCAGTTCTGAAAGAAAAATATCCAGAATTGCCAAATCCAAATAGACCGGTAATTACACGTTTGGGTACATGAATTTTAACAATATAGTGTAGGAGCTTTGTATTAAATTTTTTAGCTTTTTTAAAAAACAAATACAATTTTAATGATATTTTTAAAAAAAAAAATTTTCTTAAACAGTTCAAAACAAACATAATATTTTGAAAATTTCATTGTGTATAGAAAATGCAAATATAAACAACTAGTGAAAATGTCATGTATATAGGTACATTCATTTGTTTTAAAGTTACACCAAAAACCAAAATCGATTTTGTCAATAACCGATTTTGCTTAAAAATTCCCGTTTTTATTCTTAATTTTTATGTTGTTTTTCCCGGCGCTTGTGAAAATTATTGGGAATTTGACCTCCCGCGAATGCACCAACTATAGATTAACTTTCCCATCGAACAAGATACTGTTGAAGAAAATCGAAGCAGTTTTACTGCCCCAAACCGTGATGACAGACACAAAAAAAAAATAAAAATAAAAAAACACATATCATTGTAAAATCAATACATTCATCGTTTCACTCAGAATCTAAAATGTAAAGTAATTAATTACGATAATAATAATGAATTAAAATGATACTGTAACGTTCGAAATTATACATCAATACAGTGCTGGCCAAGTTATAATGTTCCCTCCTCTAGATCAGTGTCATGACGATAACACCGCCGCACTACATCGGTAATCTCCCTCCGCCGCATCGCCGATGAACAATACCCGACGCGAGAGCAAAGGTTGCATAAGAAACCTCGCAATTAAAACTAGTTAATATTGGCCAATGTTTTTTTTCTCGTCACTTTTTCGTGTCACCGTTCCCAACACGCACACGCGCGGAATCAGCTCCGCGTGATTTTTTTGTCTATATTGTTGAACACCAACAATATGGAGTAAACTACCGCAGATCATTTCCGGTGCGCCCGTGGCGGGTATAGCCAAGATGGGCCGGAGTACGTGAGTACAAAAAATAAAAATATAAAACTCAAAAAGATATTGTCACACCTTGGCCGGTATTCACTATTTTCATTGCATGTACAATACTTAAATATCAGACTATATTCTATTCTATTATTTTTTATTACTATCATTGTAATATACAGGGTGTCCCGTGAGGATTTACTCATTAGCCGTAGAGGGGGACTCGCCGCCCGACAAAAACCAGTTTATTGACGTTTTACTAATAAACTAAAAAAATTATTAAAAATCATGAGATTAATGAAAATAAAATGTTAAAAGCTCAAAATGTTCACAAAAATATACTCTATAGAATGCTGAATGGCTATCTTCAATTTTTTCAAAAATAAAAAAATAACTTTTTTAACTTTTTTACTAAAAAATTTAATTTAATTAAAAAATAAAATATTTGTAGTGCTTACCTCTGCGAGTCTTAATAAAAAAACATAATTACGATATCTCCATTATTTCAGGAGATATCGCAATGAGTAAATCCTCACGGGACACCCTATATATATATATATATGTGTGGTAGCCCGAGGCGTACCGCAGCCGTAGGATACGGTATATAACTATATAAGTAAAAAAAAAAAAAAATAAAAATAACAATATAGAAATAAGTAATTGATAATAGTCAATTACTTATACTTATGCCGTGGTCGGACGCCCGTGGTATGGCCGATACACTTTATTATTGTTATTATTTTGCATGATGTGTCATATTCGATGACATTACTAATATTATTTTACTATTGTTCGAACGCGGCTGAACTTCCCGCCGAATCTACCAAAAGTCCAAAGGCTTTACAAGTCTCGTGGCCGGCGCGGAATGTTCGCGAAGAGTCGTTCCCCCTCCACGGTGTCCACACGCCGGCTGGCGTCCACCGTCCACGGCCCCCGTGCCGGGGACTCTGTCTGTTGTCTCTTACCTACGCTCGAACTTGGCGGATCACGCACCGCCGGTTCGCGTTGCTTCGTGTGGCTGTGTTTAGACCTCGTGGTCATTATTAGTCATTATTTATTATTTATGATTATAATTGGTGCACGTCTATACCGTCGTAAACTTGGAGACAGTCTAAGTTTGACGGATTGAGTCACCGCGCACCCCCGAAGTTATTAATTATTATACGTGTCACCGCTGGGCCGTCGTTCAACTGCGCCGCAGTGCCGATTTTGGCTGTTGACGAGGAAGACGCTGTCGCATTTCCAGCGAGGACCGTGCTGACCAGTGACCTGTCCCCGAGGTGTCGATCAGGTCATATTGTAAAATTATTATTACCTATTGTTTAAATTATTATTATTGTTTATTGTTCAAATTATTATTATTATTATTGGTGTAGCGCGTGTTAAATTGTACACGGCGTCTACATTGATTACTAGTGTGTAAAAATATATATATATCGCGTCATTACACATTAAGACTTGTACGAGGTAATATTTTGTGAGTTATCACCTTCCCGCCCACACACCCGCTAGTCGTCAGTAAACTGCTGTTAACGTAAGTGCTGACGGCGCAACATTTTTGGTAGCAGAGCGTGGTTTTCCGACCTTTGTGGGGGTTCGGTAGCGGTGTGTTTGGTTCTTTTTGGTGGGCTGGTATCCACATAGTGTTTCCTACGGTGCTTATAGGCGACATAGTTTATTTTTATTTGTATTTGATTTATATTTATATTATATTACACTTCACTCGTAATGACTGACGAGAAAGACATTGAGCGTACGTCGCGCCAGCTCGCGCGTGCTATAGTAAAGCGTACTACCATCATATCACAGATTCGAGCCATACATGCTATGTCGTTGCGCGTACAATCAGAGCCTGATTTAGCCTCAGAGTTTGCGTTAAACGCGGCTGATTTAGACGCGCTATGGTTCCAATTTCGGACGGATGACGATTCTGTATTAGACCTTTTAGTGGCGTCCGATAAGCTCACCGATTATTCACCCGACTTGACAGCGGAGGTACGCCAACTAATTAACGCGGCTAAAAATATCGCCCAGCGGTTAATCCCGACAGGTGCCGACGCCGTCGACTTATCTTATCTCCGAGATGGGACATCAAGTGTTCAGAAACCGCGAGAGGATCCGGTTAAGTCTCTCTCCCGCTTACCTGATATACCTCTACCCACGTTCGATGGTGATTACCGATCGTGGCCCAATTTTCGCGACAGATTTTCAGCGCTTGTCAATTCGCGATCCAATTTATCGAACATCGATAAGATGTACTATCTAATAGGTTGTCTAAAAGGTGCCGCAGCCGACGCTGTCCGAGGCATACCGGTGTCGGCGGACAATTACGAGTTAGTAATGAACACCTTATCTGACAAATTTAATCGACCGCGTTTGGTCGCAACGGCACTTGTCGACAAATTACTGCAATCGTCGGCCATGACACAGGAGTCGCTTAACGATTTGAACACGTTTGTAGGCACGTTCAGTGAATCCATCTCATTACTAGACGCGCTAAGAATACCAGACTCTGGGTCTTTTATTTTATTTTCTATAGCGTTTCGACGTCTACCTGTTTCTACCCGCAAATTATTTGAAGCGAGTAGTACAGTCGATTACCCGTCGATAGGACAATTATTAGATTTTCTCCGGGCCCGAGTGGCCATTCTCGAAGTTGTGGGCGAATCCCACAAAAGTAGTACTAATAATGCGCCGTCAAAGTCGACAGGTCAGTTCCGAAAGGGGGGAGATTACGTTGGGAAGCCTCGCTTGACGTCTTTAGTCGCGTCCAAGTCAAATAGTACGTGTCCATGTTGTGCGGGTACACACGCATTAACATCGTGTTCGCGGTTCAAAAATTGGGGTCTCGACGAGCGCACTCGATGGACGCGCGATAAAAAATTATGCTTTAATTGTTTTAGTGACGAACACTGGGTTCCCAAGTGTAATGTTAAATCGAGTTGTCAGAACTGCACGCGTAAACACCACTCGCTTCTTCATCAAAATATATCGTCCAGTAGAGATCGCGATGATCGAAACGAGCTACCGGCTGCCGAGGCGTCGTTATGCGCGTCCGTGCCGCGTCCCCCTCCACACCAGGCCTCGTCTATAATTTTAGGTACCGCACTAGTGCATATGCGCGATCGTTCCGGGTCGTGGCAAACAATGCGCGCACTGATAGATTGTGCGTCGCAGATAAGCGCCGTTACGAGTGCGTGTGCCGATCGGTTAGGCCTTAAGCGCACCCGTTGGACAGCCCCGATAAGCGGTTTATCCGGAGTTCCCGTAGTAAATGTCCAAGGTCGCGTTGAGTGTAACGTACAGCCGCGGTTTGCGTCCGAACCTGTGCTTTCCATAAATGCGTGGGTGTTGCCCGCCATAACGAGTGACTTGCCTCGAACAACGCTACACTCGAGCATTAAAGAGAGGTATTCTAATCTCGCGCTCGCCGACCCGTCATTCGATATCACTTCACCTATTGACGTATTATTAGGCGGCGATGTATACGCGTCAATAATGGACGGTCGAAAATTTTCGGTGGACAAAGCTTTACCTACGGCGTTTAGTTCCGTCTTTGGTTGGATTTTAATTGGCCCAGTGTCCGACCGAGAGGCTCACCCGTATCAATCGGTGCCGGTCGCTATGACTGTTTCCATTGAAGGGTTAATGGAACGGTTTTGGCAGGTTGAGGAGCCAGAGGCTGCGCCCGCGACGTTCACGGACGAGGGGCGTTGTGAAAGATTATTTTGTAAACAGTCTATACGCTTGCCGTGCGGCCGTTTTTCGGTACCGTTGCCCTTTCGTGCGCCGCCGTCAGCTGATACTTTCGTCGGGTCCCGCGAACTCGCGGTGCGACGTTTTGACGCACTCGAACGTAAATTGGCTACAAGCCCTCAATTACAATCATTATATGTCCAATTCATGTCGGAATACATTTCGCTAGGTCATATGTCCGTCGCGACGTCCCCGGGACGTTATTTTATTCCGCACCACGCGGTGTATCGTCCGGCGATCGATGAAAATAAAATACGCGTTGTATTCGACGCTTCCGCGCAAAGTAGTCGCGGACCGTCATTGAATAATTGTTTGTTTACCGGTCCTAAGTTACAACAGGACATAGTCGACATTTTGACTAGATTTCGGGTCCCCAAGTACGTGTTTACGACCGATATTTGCAAAATGTATAGACAAATATTAATTTTACCGGAATATCGTCAATTCCAACATATCTTTTGGCGACCGTCGCCACACGACGAACTTGTAGAGTATGAATTAAATACCGTTACGTACGGCGTTAATTGCGCGCCTTATCTCGCTCTACGCGTGTTACAAACTATCGCATCCGATGATTGCGATAATTTTGAGTTAGTGCGTAACGCATTGACGCGTCAAACCTATGTCGACGACATTTGCGACGGGGCAGATACAATTTCGAACGTATTAAAATTGCAGTCCGATTTAATCTCTGTTATGAACAAGGCGGGATTAGAACTGAAAAAGTGGGCGTCAAATACGCCACGCGTTTTAGACGCGGTATCAGCCGCAGATCGCGTGTGTGCGCCTATGCCGTTCGAATCGGTCGACGGCTACGGTACTAAGGTGCTCGGCTTACAATGGCATCCCGAGGGGGACTTTTTTTGTTGCGCCTTAAGTCTTGATTCAGCACCCGTATGCACTAAACGTGGCATCCTTTCTTTAGTAGCGCGTATATTCGACCCGCTAGGTGTGTTCGCTCCCGCGGTATTTTTGGCTAAGTCCATAATGCAGCGTACCTGGCATCTCGGCATGACTTGGGATGATCCTTTACCAAACAATATTCACGACGAATGGATCGCGTTCGTCTCCGACCTACCGTCGTTATTAAATATTCGGGTTCCGCGTTATTTGAACTCGAGTCACGGCGCGCCGTGCTATTTAATTGGATTTTGTGACGCCTCGAAACTCGGCTACGCGGCGGTCGTGTATGTGCGTATGGCTGACGTCGATGTTAACGCGTCCGTATTTTTAATTGGTACGAAAACTAAATTAGCGCCCATAAAATCATTAACCATCCCCCGATTAGAATTAAACGCCGCGTTGTTATTGGCTCGTTGGTTAAGTCGCGTTCGCGACATTTTGGCCCCGCAACTTAATATTGTCGGCATAAATGCGTGGTCAGATTCCACGATAGTGTTATCATGGTTAGGTGCCCCGCACGAAGCATTTAAAATTTATGTATCGAATCGAGTGCATCAAATTCGCACTTTACTGCCGGACTGTCGATGGCGGCATGTTGACTCGGTCAATAACCCCGCCGACTGCGCGTCGCGCGGCATCATGCCGGCTGCCTTAGCGCAGCACAAATTGTATTGGCACGGCCCACAACTAGCGTATGGTGACCCATCGGAATGGGACGATGCTCGTCCGCCGCTACCGTTATGTGACCTGCCCGAACTTCGTCCAGTGTCCTGCGCCGCCCGTGTTGACGAAATTGAAGTCGAATGGTTTAATCGTTTTTCTAGTTACGACCGTATGTTACGAGTAGTGGCGTATATGCGCCGGTTTATTGCCGCCGGTATTCGGCGAATACGTCGACAACCGGACCAAATCGCGCCCGCATATTTGCAAAAGTCGGAATTAGATCATGCCGCTCGCATATTAGAGGCTGAATCCCAGCGCGTACATTTCGCCGTGCTGTTACACGAGTTGTCGACAGGTAAACATGTTTCGTCCAAGCCGCTTGCTCGTTTAGCGCCCTTTATCGATCCGGACGGTGTTATTCGCGTTGGCGGACGCCTGCGGCATTCATTATTAACGTACGATTGTAAGCATCCGATTTTGTTGGCCAAGCGTTCGCATTACGCATATTTATTGTGCCATCGTTGGCACCTGGTGACTTGTCATGCGGGCCCGCGAGTTCTTACCGCGCTTATTTCACGTCGATTTTGGATTATATCGCTTCGATCGGTGTTACATAGTATTATTACAAACTGTTCGGTTTGTGTGCGGTTCGATGCTAAACGTGTACAGCCGTTAATGGCAGATTTGCCCGATACTCGTGTCCAACAGCGACGACCTTTCGAGCGTGTAGGCGTCGATTATGCGGGCCCCTTACAAATGCGCGAGACTAGACTACGCAAATCACGCGTTTTCAAAATTTATATTGCGGTTTTTATTTGTTTTACTACGAAAGCTGTCCACCTCGAAGTGGTGACCGACCTGTCGACCGACGCCTTTCTAGCTGCGTTCGATCGTTTTGTTGCACGTCGAGGTTTACCAAGCGACGTGTTCTCGGACTGCGGCACTAACTTCGTCGGGGCCGATAAGAAATTACGCGCGCTTATCCACAGCCCGGAAGGTCGGGCCGCTATCGCCAATTCGCGTGCTATCTGCGAGTGGCACTTCAATCCGCCTAGCGCTCCCCACTTCGGAGGCTTATGGGAAGCGGCGGTGCGATCGACAAAACGACTTTTAATACGAGTCATAGGGACACACATCTTCACGTACGAAGAGTTTACAACTATATTAGCGCGCGTAGAGGCCGTTCTAAATTCGCGTCCGCTCACGCCCGCCTCGACGGACCCGCATGACCTCGAGTGTTTGACGCCTAGTCATTTTTTAATAGGTCAACCGCTTCTTACCGTTCCGCCTAGATCGGGTCCAGATCCCGTCCGTAGTTTAACCGATCGGTGGAAGTTGATGGATCAATGTCATCAGTCCTTTTGGCGCCGTTGGTCCTCTGAGTATCTGACTACGCTACAGGAGAGGTCCAAGTGGACCAAGGGTGTCCCCAATGTAAAGGTGGACGATATGGTCGTGGTAGTAGACAACCAAAGCCCCCCCCTGATGTGGCGACTCGGTCGTATAGTGGAGTTGTTTCCCGGTACTGATGGTCATGTCCGTGTCGCTCGAGTTTTAACGCGAGCAGGTAGCGTCGTACGACCAGTGGTTAAACTCATATTGTTACCCACCAAATAATGTTCTTTTGTCGCGTTAGGTACAGGGACCTTGTGGGTACCACGCGTGCCGACGTTTCAGCTCATTGCTTCAGCTCACCCGTTTAATTTTTTATGCTACGCTCGATTACCAAAGAGGTTGTCAATCGCTCAGTGTTGGGCAAATGCTTAATGACCCGTTGGTTGATATATATAAAAAAAATTTTTTTTGTGTTATTAATTTATTTTATATTATACATTGTATTTTTTGTCTATTTATTATACTTAGATGTACACATATTGTAACTTTAATATTTTGTATTATTTTTATATCATATGTATTTCTCCTGGTCTTACGTTCCTTTGTATACATTATGTAGATTTTTTATTTTTCACACAAATGTAAGACTCGTCATTGGCCTGATCGACAACGCGAACACCATCTGACGACGGGCATTGGACCTTCACCTCCATCGTGGAAATTTGCCCATCCGGGTCTCTCGACGTCGTGTGAGGCACAGCTCACAGGGGGGAGAATGTTCGAACGCGGCTGAACTTCCCGCCGAATCTACCAAAAGTCCAAAGGCTTTACAAGTCTCGTGGCCGGCGCGGAATGTTCGCGAAGAGTCGTTCCCCCTCCACGGTGTCCACACGCCGGCTGGCGTCCACCGTCCACGGCCCCCGTGCCGGGGACTCTGTCTGTTGTCTCTTACCTACGCTCGAACTTGGCGGATCACGCACCGCCGGTTCGCGTTGCTTCGTGTGGCTGTGTTTAGACCTCGTGGTCATTATTAGTCATTATTTATTATTTATGATTATAATTGGTGCACGTCTATACCGTCGTAAACTTGGAGACAGTCTAAGTTTGACGGATTGAGTCACCGCGCACCCCCGAAGTTATTAATTATTATACGTGTCACCGCTGGGCCGTCGTTCAACTGCGCCGCAGTGCCGATTTTGGCTGTTGACGAGGAAGACGCTGTCGCATTTCCAGCGAGGACCGTGCTGACCAGTGACCTGTCCCCGAGGTGTCGATCAGGTCATATTGTAAAATTATTATTACCTATTGTTTAAATTATTATTATTGTTTATTGTTCAAATTATTATTATTATTATTGGTGTAGCGCGTGTTAAATTGTACACGGCGTCTACATTGATTACTAGTGTGTAAAAATATATATATATCGCGTCATTACACATTAAGACTTGTACGAGGTAATATTTTGTGAGTTATCACCTTCCCGCCCACACACCCGCTAGTCGTCAGTAAACTGCTGTTAACGTAAGTGCTGACGGCGCAACAACTATATTTTATTACTTAACTTTATTTTTTTTGAACAAAGTTTTTATGCCGCAAGGCTTTTCTTTGTTTATAACTTCGCATTATCATTTTATTCTCAAAATATACATAACGATTATAATAAAGCACAATTGTGTTATATATATATATATTACTTTATTATAAAAGAAAAATCCAGAGTACCCTGACTTCGGTCTCGGGCTCTGGTTGGCGACCCTATCTATACAACTGGTTGTCACATAACACCACATAGAACTGATCATTCAAATCTATAAATATGTGAGGTGTTATAATACTCTTGATTTTTATGATCATTTGTTAAAATAAAAATAATGAACTATATGTTTCCAACAATTTTGTTAATGTAATTTTTTTTTTCTGAACTTGTCATTAGATTATACTGATTCAACTATTGAAGTTTATCAAAAGGTAGTTATAAGGAAAAATTGTTTAGCGCTTGTAAATTAAAATTATACCAATTATTTCAATATTAAAAGTATTAATGCATATTTTACTAATCTTTAGAGGACCATAATTGATAAATCAGAGACCGAAATTGATGATTCGACTATAAAAATTTTCAGAAAAAAAAAGCTTTATAACAATCCGTTAAAAATATAGTGGTAACTATTTGAAAAAAAAAAGTTGATTTTGCTATTGGTACACCTGCGTGTTTAAAAATTTTGAAATTGTTATAAAAAAAATTGCCTATTAAAAATAAAGACACAACTACACAAGTATTTTGTAGTTTTGTACATTGCCAGTATCTACAACCACTCCAGAGAGATCTTTTTCAATTTTTAAAGTTGAAAAGCTATCAAAGATCAACTATGAATGAAGTAGGTACCTAATGTAATTAAGGAAATATTTGTATAAAAGTTATAACATAACTATATATAAATATATTCGATTCTGAGGGATCTATTGGTTTTACAATGGTGTTTATTTATTTTTCCTGTATACAAAATTTCTTCCAGAAATAGTGCTTCGATTTCAACATGTATAATAGACATATAGTAACTTATCTTTTAGAAAATTGGATCAAGATAGTACTTTAGAGAGGTCATTTTTCGATTTTCTCAATAGTTATTTAATGCCACTGTAAAAACCACCAAAAAATTACGAAAAACCGCTAAAAATGGGATTTTAATTTCTAGCACTTTGTCTATCACCATAAAAAAGAAATAGGTATTTCATTATTAATTCAACTTACAGGCTATAATAAATAATAACAATATAAAATATCCAGACTGACAAACCGTCTTCGCTCAAAATCGTTTTTCTTATACAATGATATTATGATATTATATCATTGAGTTCAAGTTTAATACAATCCATTATACATTGACCCACTTGTAACCTACTGTACAGCAGCAGAGTGACATCCACATACCCGCTTTTTTTTTAATTTGTCTTGTACATATTATTATTTAATAATTAAAAACTCAAAATTTTTATATCGTCTTATAAATATGGTATATTTTATTTAATAAAGAGTAAATGGGTGGTGTGGGTGGCTTCGTCCCCCGTGGCTCTGTCTTCTGAAAATTATCTGGATCCTCCCCATGACAAATTCCTAAATACCCCACTGTCTCTTGAATACGAATTTTACTGTTTAATTGATAAGCTAGGGGACAATATTATTACCAAGCGAGTTTCGATATCGACGATTGTTATAATTTCTTTGATCCAAGTGAGTTTCACCTATATATGGATTCAATAACACAATTTCACAATAACGCAATTTCCGAAGTTAACATTTTGGTTTAGGTACCTAGCGTTTTTTTTTCTTGTAGAAATATGTTAGCTTACGCAAATATAAATATGATCATCTATTATATTGTTTAAAAATTAAAAATCATATTTTTTTTTTAAATATCTATTTTTGTTCCTCATTTTACATTTAGGTATCACAAAATTCAAAAGCAAGACAATTTAACATTTACGTGGTTTGTAAATTTAAATTTATGTAGACAAAGGTAAGCTATGTTTAGCTAGTAAAAGTTACAAGTTTATTAGAGAAATATTACTTGTTTTTATTAATTTGTTTTTATCGACTGTAATATACAGCTTATGCTAAAGCACAAAAGACAAATGTATATAATATATAAACAAAAATACCTATATGGTAAAAATAATACAAATAAAAGAAATTGACAGAAGAAATAACAGAAAGATAAGCTATCCTATAATTGAGCCATACCATAGAGTATATAGAGGAGCCCTAATTGAAATAATATGAAGCGGAAATGGAAACAAAACAGTGTAGGCAAACTATAGAAAATATTTTATTGTATATGAACTATAATACAATATTTATTGTAATTTAATTATATTACTCATTATTATTACTCAATTATATTTATATCATATTGTTCTATGGTTATATTAACCTTTATTTATAACTATCAATATAATATTAATTATTATAATATTACTGAACTGAACTTGATTTGCACAAATACGTAAATACTATTATAATATGTTATGGGAGGGTAGTAACTTTTTGGTGAGGAAATTATCAGTACTATCAATACTTAAATTATTGTAACACACCAGCATCTTAGGTTTGTTCTTAAAATAGTTTCTGAGTAGAAAGTATTATAACATATTCAAAATATTACACTGGTGGGATTTACGAAAAGTTGAAAATTAGCGCTATCTATCAGTTGCGTTGTTAGTTATTGGAAACCAAATCCGACATGTTTTGCTTCACTTAATTCATAATACTTATTCTGATAGGGCATCTCTATATACTCTATGAGCCATACTAACTGAAATTATTTAGGTTAAGAGGACCCTACACCCGCATGTGTTGTCTCCGTTTTACAAAATATGTACAACATAGCAAAAACTGTTTTGCGCTGGAAAGAACCAAGAAGGCTACAGTCATAACTCATAACTAAGAAATTAGATTTTCACCACATAAAAAGGAGAACTTTGGCTGTGCACTGTTGTTTTTATTTTATTAAATAATTAATTATTTGAACAACAACAACAACAACTACAACAACCAGTGCCACATTGCCCAACGACCACAAGACGTATTAGTATGCAAGGACTAAGATAAACAGGACTGGTAACGAAAAGGCTGGAGGGTGGTAGATGGATACCAAATGTTTTCAATAGGTACATGTGGGACACCTAGCGCCATCTAGTAGGCTTATAGCTCATCTACCATTACTTCTCTATAAGTAGATACATTGGCACAGAAAAATAAATTACATTGGTCTCATTGCATATTTTATATTCATTCCATTAGTAAATAGTAGAGTATTTAGACTTTAGAAATTTACTTACTACTTACTAGAGCGTCTAGATCTACTGCTTGATTTATTTAAATAGTTACGACTATTTTCTACATTTGTGTTGAAATTATAAAATTAAAATGCCTCGCCAGTGTTCAGTATTTTTATGTACCACTAAGGAACGGTCCAATTTCCAGTTGTTTAAAGTTCGAGAATCGTGGGAGGAAATTATTAATGAAGTAAATGGTAATCATAAACGTAAAGTGACATACGTCTGTATAGAACATTTTAGGAAAGAAGATTTGATTAACAGTTATAGTGGGTGTAATGACTTGGAAGCAGGGACAGAAACCGGTTTAACCGGTTTTCTGAAAAACCGGTTAAAACCGCGGTTTTTGCATTTTTGAACACCGTAACCGAAACCGAAACCAAGAGCTTTAAAACCTCGGTTAAAAAACCAGAACCGTAACCTAAGAATTTAAAAAACCATTTATAATACCCAGACCGTAACCAAAAAATTTTAAAACCGTTCTTAAAACCGTTCTTCAAAACCGATTAACATTTAAAACTAATATCGGTTTCTTAGAATTTTCTAAGATTGTTTAAATTTTTATTTTTATTAATTCTAGTTAAAACAAGTATTTTTCTACGAAGAGAATATTATATTTGAATTAATATGTATGAAAAATTCCCGATGCTATTACTGAGTATTACGAAATATTAATAATACGATATTACGAATATTATTCTATTTATACTACCTACCTATATTTTATTACTAGATTTGTTGATTCTAAATTAAAATACAAATATCACAATTGTTATTTTTATCGCCCCTATGCGTGGCTATGCACATCTGTATTGTAAATTGTTATTATTTGAAGAATTCGTCTATATTATTATTTAATTAGAATTGTATTTTCGTATTGGACTGATCCGCGTCCGTCCCGCTGTCCCGCAGACCGCAGTTATCATTAATCGCCATTGTCATTCTCATCAGTCTTCGATTTGTGCTTAGTGGTAAATGTTAAAACTTAAAATGGTAAAAAGAAATCCGGTGGAACGTCTTTTTTTTCATTATAATGCTGCTGCAAATAATAGCCAATGCCTAGTTGAAGGTTGCTCTTCCAACTTGACCGGGAGACATGCAGCCAATTTAGAGAGGCATATCCAAAAACTTCATCCAAAGGAGTTTGAATTGTTAACTGTCATCATATTTTAAATGTATTAACTTTGCTTAACAATTTAGCTATTATCTTCCTATTATACAAGATAGTCTCTCTTTTTAAAAACATATTACTGATATTAAGGTTTCTTTAAATTGTTTTTATATTAACAACTAACAAATAATTTAAGTGAAGTTTTGTGATAGGAAAATTTGAGATAAAATATTGTGCTTATAAATATTCAAAATGGGGATGAATTTTAACCCCCAAATGCATACTTTGCATGAGACCATTTTAAGGAAGCTAAGGTTTAAATTTTAAGTTCCTACCACTATGGAAAGTGCATTAAAACAGTTGTATTTTTTACGTAGCACATAATTTTTTTATAATCCCCCCCTCCCAGACATAAGGCATATTATATAATTTATATTGAAAAGAAAGAAGATATTATGTACTACATAATATAATATAATATCTAATATACAGAGTACATGTATTTAGTATTTCTTACTGAGTGTCTTAACTACTGCAACATACAAAAGTATATTGTATTTGTGTGCATGTAATATGTTATTAGGTAGGTACTTATTAATTATTATTTACTTCCTATAGGCAATTGGTGATACAAATTACCAATTTTATTAAAAATATATGTATAATACCATAATATACCTTTATTGAGTATGTATATATAATATTTATATATATATTCCTAACAATCCCTTGATCAGAACCCAATATATCTGTATCCTTAGACAGTGCCACCCCTGAGGCTCAGGTCCTTTCCCCTTAATAGTTAATAGATAATACAAATCAGGTCTATAGATATTACTGGAAGGGGCGAAGTAGTGTGACTTATTGGGAAGAAGTACTGCGACCAACGTCCAACAACCTCCATCGACTCTCGATACCATTGAAAAAAAAAATTATTACTGGAAACTAAAAACCGTAACCGAAAATTTTTGAAAACCGTGGTTTTTGAAACCGATAAATTTAAAAAACCCTTTTTTGAAACCGAAACCAAAACCGAAAAATTTTATAAACCGTTCTCAAAACCGAAACCGAAACCGTTAAAATTTGTAACGGTTTCTGTCCCTGCTTGGAAGTAAGAAAACATAATTATTTGTATTTACTATTTAGCCATTTAGGTAGGTAGTAGGTACTATATAAGTACCTAGTTGGTAATTATAAATTATAAATTATAACTCAATAATTCTATACACAGTTTAAAAGGAATTTAATTGGGCTAAAAAAGGTGCTTTTCCATCAGTATTTAATTCACCATTTGATATTCACAAAACAAATGATTTGCCTGCAGAACCTCGAGAATCTTGTACACCTGTTATTGAGTCATTTAGGAAAGAATTGTTTGGTGAACCCAAAACCTAAGAGATTATGTCAAACACCAACATTAATAGTATGTTTGTGATTAATTGTCATAATAGACCATGTAGATTATTTAATTTATATATACCTACCTAACTTCATAGTTCATATGATTTATTAAAGGAATCAAAACTGTGGTAGAAAGTTTATTATTGCCAGTTGGTTGGTCATTATATCATGATGGATGTATTGTTGCAATGTATAAGCTAATTAAATTCATAGAATTTAATGAAGCTAAAATTGTTATTGAAAAACAAATTGTTTTTGAATCAAATACTTTAAAAGGGAGTTATTATGTTAATCAAAAGTGTCGAAATTCTAAAAATTTGGGTCTACAACAATTAACATACCCACTTGATACATTGCAAATTACTGAAACCCTTCAATTGTTTGAACAAAAAGAAATATGCCAAGGAGGTCCCAGTGTCATACATTTTTCAGGTATGAGTTTTAAATGTTAAATAAAACAGCTGTATAGGTACCTACCTAAACCAATTTTTATGTAGGAATTCGGGTTAAGAATACTTATTTAGAGAATACAACCTGGAGCCATAATGAATGTTTTATTCTAACAAGTTCAAAAAAAAGATGTAAAAGATGCAATTCATTGTTCCCTTATTTTAGAGAGTATAAAAAAAGATTATCTATAAGAACTAAAACATATGTTGGAACAACTCTCACTCCTACAAGACACAAAATAATTAAAGGGATGATAAAAAAATCGAAAAATGTTAAGAAATCCAACAAAAGGTAAAATTAATTTAAACTAATTACCTATTTATTTATTAAAATACTTTTTAATATTTTATTTTTCAAAGGTTTAAATTAAAAATTAACCAATTAAATTGTACATTGAGTGAACTAAAAGATAAATCAAAGAACTTAACAAATAAATCATTAAATGATTTAGTTGAACATACAAACTTAAATAGTTCACAAAAAACAATAGTCCA
This sequence comes from Macrosiphum euphorbiae, assembly GCA_949089665.1. Lineage (NCBI taxonomy): Eukaryota > Metazoa > Arthropoda > Insecta > Hemiptera > Aphididae > Macrosiphum > Macrosiphum euphorbiae. Next base: position 144,403,230 of record CARXXK010000001.1, on the reverse strand, counting down.
AGAAATCGTAAATACTAGTAAAGTCACCAATTTAAAAAATAGACGTTATTCAGAGAATTGGATTTTATTATGCATGTTGTTGAAAATAATGTAAAAATATTCATTTAGACAAAGAGTGGTCAAAAATATTAATTATTAATTTTTTTCAGATCACCTTCCACTTACGGATTTTTAAGGGAACAAGGGAACAAGTATATCTTAGTCCGTGGTTTTGGGGTACAAAAAAAAACTGTAATTTAATGTAATACCCAATGGTTTTGAACTCTTCGCCATTCTCTCAAACCGACTGAACTCCGAAAGTTGAAATACAACAGTTTTTAGTGTGCATAAAATATAAATCATTGTTTGATCATCAATTTGCAGTATAATTAAATATATATTTTTTTAAATTTTTTTTCCAACGTAAAAGGTTTTATCAGTTATTTTATTATTAACTTTGAATTGTTGTATTGCTATTGAAGTGTAATATTTGATTTTAGGAATGCGTAAATAAAATTGTTTACAGCAATATTATACAAATTAAAATTTACAGCGTAATATGTGTAACGGCATAGGTATTTCAGTATAATATGTAACATTATTTAATCTCGTTTTTAATGAAAATATTCTCTTTTCCTTTTGATAACGTAAAATATCTTAATCAGATTATTGTAAAAAAATAATTAATTTCACCATAAACGATTTTATTATTTAAAATGTATAGATACGTATATTATAATATAATTAATTGCTTTAAAACATGTTTAATTGATACACAGTTGTTAAAATCGACTTTCATAATAATTATCTGAAATCTCATATTGAGTTTTTTTTTTAGGATATTGTATAGCAGGTATATGTAATATCGTATTGAATAAATAAAATATAAATGCTAACAAGTAAATTGTAATATATGTATTTATACATAGTATTTTTTTATCGGGGTATATTATGGGTTATAGTGTAAACATCATATTATTTAAATATTATCGAGACAAAAATTTTAAAATACCTACTCGAAGTTTTATCGTGATGATTATTTTAATTTAATTTAATTTTTTATCATATTTAATTTATATGATTTAGTGTATAGTCGTATGGATTTAATATTTAAAGTTCATAATACCTACTTAATATGGTTTACACGTTTTTATTTTTTCTATAAAATATAACATAATATTAAAGTTTAAACACTGTTTTTGGCATTGTATGTTTAACTAAAAGTTATTTTAAAATTCAAGGACATGTTATAATCAATATTGATATGAGCAATAACTAATATTGATTTATATTCTATATTCGGATTTCGGATCTAACTTTAAAATATATATTTGCTACCTTTGTAGTATGTATAATAATGTACCTATTGGTTGCGAAAGCTTGAAAATTTAATAGAAGTATCCTAGTATATTGTTTCAAAGGCAGATGAAAAATATTAAAAATCGTTAGTCACAGTTTTTTTTTTATAAGTATTTAAAGTTCAAAAACTGACAAAATATGGAAAAATCACGAAAATTAGCAAATTATTTTGAGTTAAGAATTCGTAAAAATTTTTCTTTTTAAATCTAAGATTTGAAAATGTAATACAAGATTCCTTATAAGATTATCTACCTTTATCAAAAAAAAAATGTCTATAAGAAAGTCAAATTAAATTTTTATGAGGGTTTGAAATTCGAATTTTTACAACATTGGATATTCACTCCATTTCTCATGTAGCGATTTCCTTATTTTGTTGTAATTCAAAAACGAATAACTGTAGATACATGAAAATTTCATTGAGTGTTTATATTAGCATTTTCTATACACCTTACAATTTTGAAAATATTTTGACTCTTTTTGAGCTGTTTACGGACATTTACTGCCTTCAATTTTTTTTAGTTTTTTTTTTCTATAAATATCAGTTTTATCTGTTGGGCCCAAAAGTGCAAAAATTTAATACAAGGCTCCTGATATATTGTCACAATATCAGTTAAAAAATATTAAAAATACATAGGCACAGTTTTATTTTATAAGCATTTAAAGATCTAATTTTGACAAAATTTATCAAAATCTCGAAAATTATCAATCGTTGTAATTAATAAATTATAAAAAGTTCAGTTTTTATATTTAAGGATTGCAAATTTAAAACAAAGGTTCTCATAAATAGTTCATACTGTAACCAATAAATCTAAGAAATATACGAAGACAGTTATTTTTTACAGACATTTTAAATTCAAATTTGGACGAAATTACATATTAAAAAACCTGGAATAACTATTTAAGTTATTTTGTTGTGATTGAATAATATTATTCGTGGGTACTTGAAACTTCTAAAGTGTACTATTATATATCTATGATAGTATCACGGTTTTTATTGATGTACAACGCGTTATAAGTACCTAATGGATATTGTGATATGATTAATTTGGAATTTATTATAGGTACCTATAATTATAGGTCAAATTTTGGTTTAGTACCATAGATATGTATATAATATGTTTTATACCTAGACTGACATACCGTCTCCGCTCAGAATCGTCTTTCTTATACAATGATATTATATCGTTGAATTCAAATTTATATCATCCATTATACAGTGACCCACTTGTACAGCAGAGCGACACCCACTTGCCCACCTTTTTTATATTAAAATTAGACGTATATACCTATATTATAATAGGAACAATAAGATCCAGGATGCAAACATTAATTCGAAAGAAATATATTCTTAATGAAATTTAAAAATACGAAGAAGAAAGAAAAAGTAAAAACCAAAAATTGAATTTGTGAAATGTGTATTAAAAAAATAATTATATTAAAAAAAAAAAAATTGAATTCAAATTGAATATTGTAATTGAAAAAGAAAGGATTGACAAGTAGGTACCGTTCTAATATACAGTAGTGGTGTTGTCATATTGAGTGGGTCACTGCATGGTTGTGTTAAATATAAATTATTAATGATATAATATAATAGTTATGTATATTTTGTACAATTTTATAATTTATAATAATAACTAAATTTTGAGAGTGTATCTGTTTAGTATAATATGTATTTAATAATTACTGTGCAAGATAACCGTTTAGAAAACACATAGTGTTACTGATGTGTCATCGCGAGAGTGCTTTAACTGTAACTATACCATACGTGTACCTGTTTAATTAAAAAATTTCTGTTCATTTTTTTCAATCCACTAAATCCACTTATATTGATAATTTAAACTATATGTTTAAAAACAGCTAATACCTATTATCGTATAAGAATATTTAATAATGTGATCATGGTCGTGGATTTCGAGTGCAGACCAATGCAGGCATGCAGATGATGTTTTCGTATGAGTGTTAAATATGTAACGTATACTAGAAAGAGTCAATCGCTATTCATTTCGATTCCTTAATGTTAATTTCCAGATAGCCAATATAGTTAGGTACCTACCTATCAATCGTTTGCTGATAATATAATATTTTAAAAGGTTATTGAAAAAAAAAAAAAAAATTACAAAATAAGTTTCCAATTTCGTTTCCGCAACAGCATAATAATTATTAAAACAAGTGCTTACCTATATTATTATCCACGGGAAATGTGTGCTACTGCGACACTTGCTCGTTTATGTTATTCATAATATGGGTTTAATTATCGTATGCACTGATAAAAACTCCATAAAACCATATTACGCGACGTAAACTGTACAGACGATGATTTTATTCGTATACTTTTCATTGTTTGAATACAATTTCGGAACATTTTAATTTCAAAAGTTCAATGACAAAATGATTTCCAAGCGAATGTTGATGTCAATGATTGTCATAATTTCTCTGATCCAAGTGAGTTTCACCTATGGTAACAATAACACTGTTTTCCGACGTTAATATTTTTAGTTACGTGGCACTTTTTTGTCTTGTAGACATATTATGTTAACTTATGAAAATGTAAAGGATCCTATATTATTTTATTCAAAAATTATTAAATTATATTTTAGACTGTGAGTGGAGTGATAAATGTATTGATTTTACAATGATATGTGTTTTTTTTTTATTATTTGTGATGAGTGATGACAGACAACTTTTGGGACAATAAATATGCTTCGATTTTCTTCAACATTCTTTTGGTAGGAAAATGAATCTAGTTTTTACTTCTAGGGAGGTGGGTCAAAGTAAAAAATTCAAAATAGTTTTCAAAAGCGTCAGGAAAAACAAAAAAAAATTAAGATAAACTGAGAATTTTGCAAGACTAGTTTTTGACAAAATTAATTTTGTTATTTATTGTAACTCTAAAAAAATAACCGAAGATACATGACATTTTCACAAAATATTTATATTAGTAATTTCTATGCACCATAAAACAAATAATATATGGAAAAAATAATACAAATTAGATAAATTCTATGATTAAGCCTAACTAACTGAAGTTATTAAATTTTACCCAAGCCGAGATTGATGTCATATGCAATAATAATAAAAAACTGAAGTTATTTAGGATATTTTTTTGAAAGACTAAGTTACATTTATTAGTTTTATTAAAATTTAGTTAAAAAATAGTCCATATGGGAAGTATAGAATTTAATATTTACAATACAATTTAGAAATATAGAAGTATTAGTAAATAAGTATATAATATATAATTATTTAGACACATCGAGAAACAGAAGAATTAATGCTAACTTGTTGATTCTCCTGATTTATTAGGTAGGGTTAGGTTTAAGGTTCCAAGCAGTGGCGTACCGACGGGGGGGGGGTTAAGGGTTTAACCCCCCAAAGTAAAATACGAATAATGATTTTTTTTATGGAATATTATATTTAGACTAGGATCATATTATGCGTTTTGTCGGTCGGTCACTTCCCGGTGGTTTATAAACATTTTTTTTTTTTAAATTGTATATAAAATATGGTAACCCCCCCATTAACGAATTCTGCGTACGCTACTGGTTCCAAGTACCAAGTACCTACTAACTTGGGTAAGTTTTCTCTATTCCATGTCCCAATATGTGCGACTAACTATTTATACAACAACCGCGTCTTGCGAATGATGCAGTTAGTAAATGATCCCCATCACTCCTAAACTGTTTTTTGATTAATTTGTTTTATATTGTTTTGACTACTTTAAGTATACCTATAATATGTGTTGTATTTTATAAAGTCCATAAGGGCCCGTCCGGCTAATTTATATTTTTTATTTTATTTTTAAATAGAAACGGACGTAAGTCCTTAACAATATTTTGTGCGTATACATGGTAATAATAATACAATTATGTTATAGTAATGACAAATAACAATCTAAGATACATTATACAGTTATAAGTTACAAATATAGACAAGAGAACGAAAAATGTAAGTAACAACAAAGAAATATATAGGGCGAGACATGCTAAACAAAATCAAAGGTAATGGAATTACCCGCAGCCATTAGGATATTAGAAGGATAGTTTATCATATAATTTGTTTTATATGGAACGGGATAGAATACATCACTGCATCGTGTGTTACGGTGATTTACTTTAAAATGGATGAGGGAAAGGAGCTCATCACAACCAATATTCCCTAAAAGTAAATTGTGTAAAAATTTGGATAGTAATAAAGTGCGTCTAGTTTTGAGTGGAAGAAGATTGATAAATGATAATACTGAATCATAGGAACCATGAGGTGGCCTATAAATATTAAACTTGAAGGAGATGAAACGGAAGAAGTTATTTTGAACTGATTCTATCGCATCAATCTGTTTAGAAGTGTTATTAGTTCAAACTAATGGACAGTACTCTAGGTTTGAGCGAACAAAGGCACAGAATAAAACATTTAGAGTTAGAGGATCTCTGAATGATCCACAAGTTCTTTTGATAAAACCCAGGTTGCACATTTCCTTATTTTGTATCATTTCAATATGGGCTGAAAATTTTAGTTTAGAATCGAAAATGACACCTAGGTCTCAAGTTTGTTAATAATTCAATATCAGTCCCGGAAATATGATAATTATAATTGATGACATTTTTGCTTAGGCTAAATCACATAAATTTGCATTTGTCAATGTTTAATAACAGGCGATTGGATTTAGGACAATTCGCCGTGGCTATTTCGACGTGACCGTTTCACCATGGCCGTTTCGCTGTGGCCATTTCGCCGTGAGGACATTTAGCCGTGGCCGTTTCGACGTGGTCATTAAATATTTTCGTCGTATAATAATAATACATTTATATTATATTCGTCATATTCATAATTCAAAATATAATAATAATAGGTAAAAATTAATAAGAATAATACATTTTTTATACTATATTTCGTCATAATAATAATAAAGTAAGCAGTAATCATGGTAGTGAGATATTATATGCTATGCCTTTTAAATATGAAATGTAGTCTCTACTATCATATTGTTGTACTATTTTCAAAATACGTTTATCTAGATCAGAAAATTTTTTTAATTTTTTAGGTTTACTTTTTCCTGCAGTTAACTGAGAATAAAAATAATCATGGCCAGATTGAACTTTTTTCAAACAATTAATAAAAGCCCAGATTGACGGATGGCATACTCCCATTTCGACATTAAGTCGTCTATTCGCAGCTTCTGCGTGGTTATTAGTCCTATCTTGGGAATTTAAAACTCTATATTATGAAGATTCCAAATATCAGGTGGAAAACGTGCGTGCCGTCTACCTCTACCATTTCTATTTACCCTTCCAATATAGTTGTCTTCAAACCATTCTAATAAAGTATGAAACTCTTCACTAAGGTACTCTGCCTTAGGTAATGTTCATTGATAGTTTTTATGACTGTGTAGTCATTCACTCATGTATGAATTCGCGCTTTGCAAACATTTATATTACGGCAACGCCAAAACCGTATTGTATTATTAAAATTAACATTATCATAAACATACATAAAACCATCATACAAATATTTCACGGCCACGAGTAGATTTTACTTGAGATGGTTAGGTTAGATGGTTAGGTTGAGATGCTTGAAATGGGCGATGTGTAGACATTTTAAGATAAGATAAGAAAAATACGAAAAATCCAATAATATCAATAATAATATAACATATTATTATAACATTATATAGGGTGAATTCAAAGTTAATTTTATGTTTATACACAATTTTTCGACCACAGCGAAATGTCCCTACGGCGAAACGGCTCGCGGCGAAATGTCCTCACGGCGAAATGGCCACGGCTAACCGGCCACGGCGAAACAACTACGGCGAAATATCCCATTTCGCAGGTGATTAGCTTAGCACCAGAATTGAATGTTATCAATATCGTTTTTTAAGTAAAGCTCGTCACCTTGATTGTTAATTATTTTTATCAGTTTAAGGTCATCTGCAAAAAGAAAAACACGAGAATTTTTTATGACATCTGGAATGTCGTTTATAAAATATTAAAAAGTAGAGTAGAGAGGTGATCTCCTACCAGGAGCCCGGATGGTACATTAAATTGATCCGATTCAAAGTTCAAATGCTTAACAACGATATTATGGTTTGTGAAAAAAGAGTGAAACCATGAAGGCAGAAGGTCAGAGAACCCAAACAGATTTAATTTCATAAATAATATTTCATGGTTTATGCTATCAAATGCTTTAGACATATCAGTGTAAATGATATCGGTTTGCGAATGGGCTTCGAAAGAGTTAAGTATTATTTGTTTAGTAATAGCTAGATTACAATTAGTTGATCGCTTAGGTCTAAAACCATATGGATATGATGATGGCTGAGAAATTTGGAGCAATAATTATTAATTTTAGTAGAAATTAGTTTTGAAAAAAGTTTAGGAATTATTGATATTTTTGATATTGGCAGATAGTTGGAAACATTTGTGGGGTCACCTTTTTTAAAAACAGGGTGAGTAAAAGAGTTTTTCCATAGGTCAAGGAATATACCGTTTTGGAGCTATAAGTTAAAAATATAAGTTAAAGTTGGTGTTAGTATAAATCTACAATTGTAGAGGAAAAAGGCTACAATGTTATCGGGACCGACGTTAAAATTGATAGGTAGAGCGGTAAGTTCGTTTATAACATCGACCTCCGTAGGCGATATAGACGAAAAAGAAAATGAATGATTGCTACTTAAAGAATTATTAAAACAGGGAACAAAAGTGGTAAGTTTGTCAGACTGAGGGTAATTTTTAACTAAAAAATAAGTTTCAAATAAGTTAACAATATCATATCCATTATCAGCTGACGTTGTATCGAGTGTATGGAGAGTTGGTATTGAATTATTATTTCTACGATTATTAACGTATTTCCAGAAAGACTTTGGGTTTAATTTGACAGATAGTCGAACTTTATTAATATAGTGTTTAAAATCTTGTTAGCAGTTCTCTTACAATTAGCTCTCAAACAGGAAAAGCTATTATAATCTGATGGGTCATTCAATTTTATATACAAAGAATGACCAATTTTTTTTTATGTGTTAACAATCTTGTTAGCAGTTCTCTTACAATTAGCTCTCAAACAGGAAAAGCTATTATAATCTGATGGGTCATTCAATTTTATATACAAAGAATGACCAATTTTTTTTTATGTGTTAACAATATTTTTAGGTCGGTAGAATACCAAGAGGGAAATCTGTTTGACGAAACACGCTTTTTCGGTACAAAGGTACTAATTTCTTTGTTTAAACAATTATAGAGGTGTAATTAATTCATTAAGGCTAAAGTTAGTAAAAGTATTATAAGATAAATTATCATCTAAAATTTAACAATATCAATATAATTACAATGCTTAAAATCATAAAAACAATCTGTTGGCTTCAGTAAATTAAACTGACTATAATCAATAGTAACATTAAGAGCTGGCCGGTTGATGTTTATCTAATGGTAATAGTGGGTCAGGATTGTTAGAGACATTAAGGTAAGTGTTTGACAAGACTAGATCTAAAGTTACATCATTTTCATTAAGAACAAAGTTAAGCTGATTAAAGTTGAAATAAGATAGCATATTTAACTAACTAAATAAATATATATATATAATTAATACAATAGAACCTCGGTATCATGAAGTCTCAATGGACCAAAAAAAATATTCGATGTATAGAAACTTCAGGTTAGGTACCGGAGTTTGAGATACCGAGGTTCCACTGTATTGATTTCCGATTATAATAATAAAATGAGTTATTATTTTTTTTTCCTATAAAACAATTATTTGTTCACTCTATTAAGAATAAGAAGGGTACCTGGCGGCGACTTGTGCGCATGTGAGTTCCGAATGTCGAACCTGGAGGTTGACTTATTAGGAGAAGCATCTGACGCCGCCGGACTAAAACCGGTCGCCTCACCATTATCTTTCCTATTCAGAATAGAGTTTAGATATGAATTTCAAAAAAATATTTTAAAAGTGGCATATACTAAGCAAAACAATAATTTAAAGTGGCTATAAAATTGATAAACTTTTTAGTTAATTTATTATATTATGAAGATCAATTTAACTCGTTAAGTTAAGAGCTAATTAAAAAAAAACTAACTCGTTAAGTAACTAGGTCAAAAATAACTTAACTTTAACTTTGAAATCGTCTTGCGAAACTTAATTTCCTAAGTTTCTGAATTTGAAATCTAAATTTGAGCTATACGCCTATTAAATACTATAATTCTAGAACAAGTGTAAGTACTAAAATATGTGTATGTTGATAAAGTCTTATTTCTAGTTCCAAATGAACTTCCGAGAGCGGTGTATAGTCGGCTAAATACTTATATTTGCTCATCATTGAGTATTTTATGATACAATTCCAGGATAAACATCAACATGTGGTAATTATTTTCATTCGTATATTATATATACGACACTATCATATCAATCTGATACTTACCCCAGCTAAATTCACACTCAGGCATAGCCGTCCCAAGGGGGGGCAAATGGGGCAAGTGCCCTAGGGCGTCTAAAGTATATGAATTTAGGGGGCGTACTAGAAATGGATGATAAAAAGAAAAATTTGGTGTTCTTATTTTAGGTATTATTTTTTTGTTTATACTGTAATATCAAAGATGAGTATCTATCAAATTGTATACTATTAAGTAGGTATACAATTTTGTAAATAATGTGTTAAATCTTAATGCGACATAACTTCAATAATAATATATTGAATATTCATAAAAACAAATAAAAATATTAATACTTATAATTTATAAGATTATTAAGATTACAATAGTAATTTATTTAAGCACATGAAATATATTTTAAATATGTATATACATATCATTACAATAATTAAGTAATATACTGTATACTATATTGTAATATACTTATAAACTAGACTAATTCATATCTTTGGTACCTAGTAGTACCTTTTTTTATTTTTGTGTCTGTCATCACGTTTTAGGACAGTAAAAGTGCTTGGATTTTCTTCAACAGTATCTTTTCTGATAGGAAAGTGAATCTAGTTGGTACTTTGGGGGTGGGAGGGGGGTCAAAATTTCCCAGTAGTTTTCACAAGCACCGGGAAAAACAACATAAAAATTAAGGAAAAACGGGAATTTTTACGCAAAATCTGTTTTCCAAAAAATCGATTTTGATTTTTGGTGTAACTCTAAAAGAAATGAACGTATATACAAGAAATTTTCACTGGTTGTTTATATTTACATTTTGTATACACGATAACATTTTCAAAATATTTTGATTAATTTTGAACTGTTTAGGGACATTTTCATTTTCCATTTTTTTTTAGTTTTTTTTTTTAAAATATCAATAAAATTGTATTTGTTGGTTAAAAAAGCTTGAAAATTAAATAGAGGGCTATTAGTATATTGTTTCAAAGGCAAATGAAAAATATTAAAAATCCTTAGTCACAATTATTTTTATAAGCATTTAATATTCAAAAATTGACAAAATATGGAAAAATCAATATGGAAAATTAGCAAATTATTTTGAGTTAAGAATTCGTAAAAATTTTTCTTTTTAAATCTAAGATTTGAAAATGTAATACAAGATTTCTTATAAGATTATCTACCTTTATCAACAAAAAAAATGTCTATAAGAAAGTCAAATTAAATTTTTATGAGCGTTCGAAATCCATAATATTTAAGTATAAACGAACAATTTCAAAATGTTTTAACTTAATGGATTTTTTTAAATCAACTGAGAAAAGCTAAGTTATTTCAATTGTAAATTAAACTGTTTAAGTTCATAAGTTGATTAGAAAATAAACTAACTAGTTAAGTTAAAAAGTTAAAAAAAAAATTAACTTTTTAACTGAACTTTAACTTTTCAACTAGTTAATGCCCACCTTTGAATTTTATAATCACTTATATTCACTTGTGCAATATTTACAATGTTGATTGTTATACTACACTGTTATTACACACGCAGAAACGCAGAATGTATGATTTATAATGAAAAAAAAAAAAAAAAAAAAAGGTACTAATTTGTGAAAATAGTTATATATATTTTCTTTCTGTAATGTACGAGTGTTCCCAGAATAATGAAATCGGTGTTCAAATATAAACAAAATAAATATGATCCCAATAATAATATTTAAAAAAATAAGTAGGAACCTTTAATTAATAAGTATTAAACATATTTAAGGTATGTGGTTAATTATAAGCTAAAAATGCGAAGTCGAGATTTTTTGGTGGGAGGGTGAGGGGCGTCAAATATTGTTGCCCTAGGGCGTTATTGGTGGTTAGAGCGGCACTGCGACTCAGGTATACTTTATTAAAAAAATAAAAATGGTATTAATGATTTACTTTTAATGAAAATGTTTAGGTTGTAACTTGTCAGACGTCCACTGAAACTAAACCAAATGACCCAGCTGTAACTAAAACTGGTTTTAAGCCGAAAGGGCCAGCTAAATCTAAATCTGCAACTACAGCCACTGACCCGACGGTAATATTATTATATTAAATAAACAGAATTTAATTTTGTAAAAAAATAATAATTCACAATTACATAATTTAATAGATGGATGTAGTAAGTGGTTTTGTTCTGGTCAAATTTGTTTTGATAAAAGAACCGAAAGTAAATGTTTTATATAATATTTATACAATTTAATAGAAATAATATTATGTATGTTTCAAATAATATTATAACATTGTTAAGGTAATATGTACTACGATAACTAGATAATAAATAATATTAAATAAGTGTTAAAATATAGTTTTATAGATTTCTAAACATGTTTAGAATACCTTATATTATTCTCGTTGTGTTCGTCCGTCCATTAGTAACCTGTACAGTGTACATAGTTATAATTTTTTATTTTTATTTATTTATTGCCAGTACATAGTTACGATTATTAATATAATAATATATTGTTGTTTTAGATTCTGAGCGAATGGTGTTTATTTTTTTATTTTTTTTATTTTTTTATATCCTGTATACAAAATTTCTACCAGAAGGAGTGCTTTGATTTCAACATATAGTACCTTATCTTTTAGCAAATTGGACCAAGATGGTACTTTAGAGAGGTCATTTTTCGATTTTCTCAATAGTTATTTAATGCCACGGGAAAAAGTACTGAAAAATTACGAAAAACCGCTTAAAATGGGATTTTAATTTCTAAAAATTTGTTTATCACCGTAGCAACGAATAAAAAAAAAATAGGTAGGTATTATCTATATAAATATCATAAATTATTAACATGTATCATTAACTTATGAGTCAGTACCGACTTATCATAGAACCGCGGGTGATTAGGTTCATGGTAGGAAATAGTATAAAATTAATCTCAGGAATAACGATTTTAATATTTTGTTGTAGTTTATAGTAGGTATTAAAACAACTTACATGTTATAATAATTAATGACAATATAAAATATACAGACTGACAAACCGTCTCCGTTCAGAATCGTTTTTCTTATACAATGATATTATATCATTGAATTCAAGTTTAATACAATATATTAAACAATGACCAACTTGTAACCTACTGTACAGCTGAGCGACATCCACTTACCTGCCTTTTTTTATTTTTTTATTGTCTGTAATTTCTGTACAATAAGTTACTTTATAATTGTTTATGGAATTATAATTTATTTCGTTTTATTAAGAAACCAGAAATTCCTAACTTGTTTTTAATAAATAAAGGTATACAAAAATATAGTTTTACAATATTTATACTTATTTATAATACGCACATTTTTTATAAATAAATAAATCTTATTATTTTGTAACATTGCAATTTGCAATGCAGTTATATTCACACTGCGAATTGGTCAAATCTTAAGTTTGAAAATATAATTTAATTTTTACCCAAACGCATTTTGTATCTAAAGACTAAAATATGTTCACTGTATTCATGAATATTGTACTATTTACCAGATAACTACCATATTTGAGAAGTAATATCTCTGATGATACTTAAATATGTCATATTTAATTTTACATACGTTGTTTTCAATAATATTTAAAAATATTCAAATTTATCGGAGTTACGAGTTATTGTGTTACAAATTTTTAAAGTTATTTGGTTTGTTAACTAATTGTACACATAGCTATACTTTTTGTTTTTGAATCCTCGATGTTAAATAATACAGGTCATATTGTATTAATTTAGAATTAAAATATAAAATATGACGTATCTATTTATAAACTCAAATATTAATTTTGCATAGCAAAACAATGTATCTAATTGTCTACACATTTTACATTTTATATTTTAACGGTTTACATATTTTTAAAGTTATTTTCTTACCAACAGGAAGTAGGAATAAACCCGGACGAAGATACCCCGAAGATACCAGAAAAACCGACAAGCCTACGTCATAAATTCATTATTAAGCCTATAAAATCGATATTTTCGGCGATACGATCCTTATGGCGAAAATTTAAGAACTTCAATTACAGAGGATAGAATAAAAATAAAAAAGATACAACAAAACCTGCAGCATCAGAATATAGAGGACAGAATGTAGATGAAAATAACAACAAATAATAATACTTAGTATATTGTAGTTGAGGAATGAATTAAGGTGTGAATTAAAATGTAATTTTACGTTTCTCATGTAACGATTTGTTTTTATTGATAACAATACCGTGCCCATTGCGGGTGTATGATTAATAAAATAAAGAAAAAGACAACAACAAATTCAATGTTACCGAGGTTTGGGCGTTGAAATTTATCACAATAATGTCCTATAATATACGTACATTTCACCAGCCCCCCCAAATTAAATTTTTGAAATTTTTTTTTTACCAAACATTAGTGTGCCATTAGTGTGAATTTGTGTGACTACAACCAGAATTTGTGCGATACTGGTTTAACCGTAAATTAACAAAATTATATGGGGGGCTGGAGAAATGTTCCCCAGCCCCCCCTCATGGAAAAAATCACATTTTTTAAATTTTTCTTTTGCCAAACATTAGTGCGCCATTAGTGTGAATTTGTGCGACTACGACCAGAATTTGTGCGACACCCGTTGTACTCGGAAAATTCGTTTTTCCTTTTTTGGCATTTCCCCAGCCCCCCCTCATGGAAAAAATCATATTTATACAATTTTTCTTTTACCAAACATTAGTGCGCCATTAGTGTGAATTTGTGCGACTACAACCAGAATTTGTGCGACACCCGTTGTACTCGGAAAAGTCGTTTTTACTTTTTTGGCATTTCCCCAGCCCCCCCTCATGGAAAAAATCACATTTTTTAAATTTTTCTTTTTTCAGTGACCACAGGACATAGGTACTGTATATCTAATTAGTAATTTTTAGAAAAGTGATTCAACCATGTGGTGTAAGCGCGGCGGGTAGAATACGATTGTGCGCGAACCTTATTGGTTTATCTTGCGCGTAATAAATACAAAAAACGATGTCACCATTGTACAAAGTTGCCAAATTTAATAACACAACAATATACATGATAAATTTCATATTTATACTCATCTTTTATTGTAATGTTGAATTTTCTATCCATTCATTATAGTATTATACATAGATGCACTGCAATTATTGTACTCACACGTAAGTAGTTAAGTTACCAACTAATTTCACTGTATCAGTAATTATATAATTTATCATTATGGATTCAATAAAAATAGTACGGTCTATTTAATAAAAAAAAATCTTGTTAATAATTTTAAATATAGATAATCAATTAATTAACAAAAGAAAATACAACTAGAAAATAGTGTTCTGCTACTTCACTGACAAAATTAGATACATTTCATCAATCAACTAAAACATTTGAACTAAGTATCAAGGAAGTATTTATGAAATCGTTATTTTATTATAAATAACAAAATTAATTTAGCTTAAATTAAAACGATTAATTACATAGGACATAGGTACATAATTTTAGAAACCTTATTTTGATTCATTGATATAATATTGTGTTGTCTATAGTTTCTACATAAACATATTTAAATTTAATAAGACCTACCACAACGATTTGTAAAAAAAAAAAGGAAAAAAATCATATTTAAAATTATGCCGAAAGTACAATAATGTGGTATACCTAACCTAAACAAGCATGCAAGTAATATTGGTGATTACTAAATATGAAAATGTTTGATTTTGATCCAATGTTAAAATTGAATATTTCGACTTACCTGGAAGACGGAGCAAAAATGTATGGGGGCAAACAAAATATTGAAAAACTGTAATTTTTTCCATGAGGGGAATCTGGGGAAATGCCAAAAAAGGAAAAACGACTTTTCCGAGTACAACGGGTATCGCACAAATTCTGGTTGTAGTCGCACAAATTCACACTAATGGCACACTAATGTTTGGCAAAAGAAAAATTTTATAAATGTGATTTTTCCATGAGGGGGGGGCTGGGGAAATGCCAAAAAAGGAAAAACGAATTTTCCGAGTACAACGGGTGTCGCACAAATTCTGGTTGTAGTCACATCAATTCACACTAATGGCACACTAATGTTTGGTAAAAAAAAAATTTAAAAAATTTAATTTGGGGTGGCTGGCGAAATGTACGTCTTTAACGTTATAATGTCACACAATGAAAAACTACTCTACCTATTAAGAACGATAACGGATTTATCTTTATGTTTGATTATAAGTTTTAGATCTGTAATTAGGGAATCTGCGAGTATCACACTTGAATATTCCAATAATGATAACAAAATAAAAGTTTATTGGTAACCGATCAATTTACCCGATCTCGGCAAGTGAATACAAGTTGTAAGACTTGTATAACTTTAATTTTGAATAATTGACAATCAAAAAGTAACTTGTTAATTGATGTGAACAGAAAATTATTTATTTATTTATTTATTTATATTATATTATGTAGGTATTTGCATTAATACTTGCAACAAAATCGGTTAGTGTATAAATTTATTAGATAATTATAACTAACTCATAAGTTTTCTTTAGGTATTGTAAAATGTATTGAGCGCAATTGGTCTATCGACCCTAAAATGTACCTATAGAGAGTATATTTTGGTCTATTGACACTAACATTTTTATAGAGAAATTGGTATATGAAAAGGTAGTTATGAGTGCAATTAGTAAACTGCAACGATATTTCTGACTGGCTAAAGTCAGAAAATCTGCAAAATCAACATTATTACTCGATAACTCTCATGGCATAAGGCACCTCAAACGCCAAGACCATATGACTTAGTATAAAATAAAATACTAAGATGACCAGGGCCTATCCACTAAGAGTGATTATAAAAACATATTCTATATACATCTACCAAAAATATTTATGTACATTTTTAAAATGTATTGTTGGTAAAGATCATGGTCGTTAAAACTAAAAAGACTTCGGCTGATATAAAAAAATTAATGTTGTTTTGAAAGTAATCCTCAGAAAATATATATAGGCAATAGGCATAGATCTTTCTTATATTTACAAATTACTATTGTACCAATGCTAACAAGGTACTATCTGTTACGTATGTTTTTCCGTCCGTTGGATAATATATTAATATGCATCATGTGATAGCATCCACGACTGATTTTGAGTGTTTTGATAATAACGTCCCCATTATTTACACCCATAATTATTTAGTATATTTATTTATTTAATTATACAGGCCGTGGCCCAAAGCAATATGAAGTATATAAAGATATTTACAATAACTTATTAATAAGTAAAAATATAACAATCACTTAATGTAATGTAATTTAAGTAATGATAGAAAATACAATAGTAAAAGCAAATACAAATAAAATGAAATAAAGAAACTTGGCTCAAATATTAAAGGGAAAAGAGGGGTTGTTATTGGCGATGAGCATAAGGTGAATAATCGGAGTGTTGAGATAGTAGTTTGAGGATGAGAATGGAATATGGAATGGAACAAAAGATCTTGAACGACGGGACGTAACATTAAAAGAAATACCAGATAGCAGTTCTGGGCAGTCAGTTATAGAGGATAGGAGATTATATAGGAAAGATAAGAGCAGGAGTAGTGGATGGGTCCCAGAGTATGGAGCCATACTCAAGGATTGGACCTACTAAAGAACAAAAAATAGTGTTTAATGGAGTGAGTAAATGAAAATCGGCAGAGATATGAAAACGCTTCATAGCCTTACAGCAGATAGTCTGGATATGCATATTGGGACATATATTTCGTGTAAGAGTAAATCCTAAATCTTTTATTGAGTTATTAGAAAACTTTAAAATGATATTACTGACGGAGTAAGTGTAATTGATTCAAACTTTATTACGACAAAAGGTCATTACTGAACATTTGGAAATATTAAGAGTGAGACCCAAAGTTTCCCCCCATTTCATAAAGCGCTGGAGATCGTTTTGGAGAATATGACAGTCAGAGATGGATTTTCTAGGGTAGAAGATTTTCATAACATCGGCAAAGATAAGCAGTTTGGCGTGGTGGAGAAGTGAAGGGGCTGAGTTTACGTATAAGGCAAACAGAAGTAATGGTAAAAATGCACCTTGTGGTACACCTGAGGATGGAGTGAAATAGCCTGAAGAGGTCGAAGCAATATTTACCCATTGGGTCCTTTGTATAATGTATGAGTGAAGCCAGGAAAGTAGAGGTTCACGGAGATAAGTTGATATAAGATTAATATGGACAACACTGTCGAATGCCTTTGAAAAATCGATATAGATTGCATCTACTTGGCAGTTATCATGAAAATAGTCGAATATGTATAATGGAAAGGTAATAACTTATTACTAATAAGGTTACAAGTAACAGTTGATCTTCCAGGACGGAAGCCATGCTGTTTATCAGCTAGAATGTAATTTAATGAAGGACGAATTGAATTGAGGATGCGAGTTTCAAATAGTTTAGATAAATGAGGCAGAATTGTTATTAGACGATAATTTGTGACATCTGTAGAATCACCAGACATAAATATTGGACAGATGGGAAGATTCCCGGGCCAAATGAAACCATAACGGTTCCGCTACAACAGATCGGAGTTTAAGGAAAAATATATAATAATATATTATTTTAGTTTTTCGGCATATTTTTAACACGTTATACTATGAGATGCAATAGCAGTACACAGTAATATATTCGTATTCAGGTCAGCCGCAATGAGGGGGAGAGTAAGGTGATCTGAACACAAATCCTCCACACAAATGAATATTATTTTTTACCATCATAATTATAGTTACATACATTTCTTATTGAAATTGAATATATCCACATGGTCTAGTAGTGCCTTAGAAATAACTGTGTGTAAAATAATTTATCTAAATGGTGAACATAATACGAAATAATATTTTCTAGATCGATAACTCACGCTAAAACGGTTATAATATTGGCAGTATACATACGTTTCATGCAAAAAAAAAAATGACATCGTTTAAAAGTTATATTTTTTTTAACTACAAGTATTTATAGTATTATGAAAAATTTGTTATTTTGGCGCACATGTGGGTTGAGTATAATTATGTATGTAAACATGTTTGTGCACGGAGAATTCACACTCATGGTAAAAAAAAAATATAACATCATAACGTTGTGTTACCTACCTTATAGTCATTAATCAGTAATTGATTAATACATTTAACTGTTGATATTTTGATTTTCTCTCCTAATTTTTTTCTCTCTCGTACTTAGCTTAAGTTTTAATAGTGAATTTTAAAAGACGCTGTGAAAATGATTGCCACACAAATTTTGATTTTTACGGTTGTATTTATTTCTTCAGTCCATGTAAGTTTCACTAATTGTAATCATTATGAAAAATAATAATACAGAAATGCTGCGATAATCTACTAATTATTTTTCGCTAATAATAAGTTTATTTTAATTATTTACACAGCAAAATCTTCTTGTGTTCATCGGAATATTATATGAAATACATTTTCTTTGATAATTCTCACTGATGTATTTCTCTTTCAGAAGATTGCATTTAAATGAATCAGATCCCGTAAGAACCTTAAAAATTTGAACTCCCAAAAATAATCATAACACAAAATCAACCATAAAACATTTTGGTTAACTAGAAAACCTATAATTTTTCATAATAACAATTTCATATGAAATATATTTTTGTATTTATTTCTTGTTTTAATTAAATTTTTTAGTTTTAGTTTTTTAATAATTATTATTGTAGGCATACTATACAATATCATATTATGATATGTTATAACTTTCAAGTAAAATAAACTGTTTTTAAATTTGACAACTATATAAATGGACATTTTATAATCAGAATAATTATTAATTATAGTTATAGTTAGGTAAATCAAATACTATTTCTGGAGTAGATATTATAATATTATATGAATAATAGTATTAATTAATTAAGTATAGGTACATTCATTGTTATCAAAATAAAACTTTACCGGGACTACTTAAAACCCGTATTAACTCTTATACTAAAATAATTATGGGTTATCAGCACTCAAATGTTTGTTTTATCCAGATGTTTGAACATCATAATCCATTCAGCACCTAAAACCCAAATCAATAATGTGCAAACCATATAAGTAAAATAATTAAATTTGTTGATGTATTTAATGTATACAATGTCAATCTATTGTAGTTATAACGGATATTTGTTTTGTATAATATTTTTATAGTTTATAATCTGTCCAGCTACTGCAACTGGCGGTGCAACGAAACCAAATATGAAACAATTTGCTGTTGTAGATAATAAACCAGAAGATCCAACCACGGTATTTAATTTGTTTGAATAAAGTAAATTATAGTTTTACTACATTATTCTTAATTAATAATTATAAACTCCATAATATTGATTTCAGAACAGACTTTCAAAATTTAACCAATCTTAGTTTTATAAACTGGAATAAATGTATAAATTTAACCTAACCTTTAAGATTCTAAATTTAGTGAAGAACTTACTATGCGATTTTTCAGGATTATTATTCATTGCACATCATTTAAAGTCCATTGAACGACAAATAATTAATTTGTAATGACCATAAATTCTAGTGTTTGGTTATCTATACAGGTCGAAGAAGAATTGAATCAATCAGAGCCAGTGAAAAAATCAGTTCCAACCAGAATTCGTCATGTGGTGACTAAATCCATTGGTTTATTTTTTTGGCCCTTAAGAAAATCGTTTAATGCAATCAAGGACTATTATCGTAATAAAATATCTTCACAAAACAAACGCGGAACGAAGATTGAGACAAATTAATAACGACATAGATGACGTGATTTAAAATAATTATTATTCCAGTTTCAATTATTTTACAACTATATTAGAATTGTTTTCTTTTATTAAAAAAAAAAATATTATATTTTCTTTGTGATTATAAATTGTTCACTTCGTTACAAAAAATCACATAGACAATAGCTTCATGATGGCCATTTATTAAGCTACGCACTCTTAATAAAATTAATTTTACTTTGTAACTTTATTTTTATACTGTACATTATATTAATAAATACAATAAACAATGGAAACAACTGTTAACGTTTAAAGAAAAATGTGAGGATAAAAAAATCATGTCATGGATATAATATTTAAGTGGAAATTCTGACATTGTCTTACTCTTTTTGATATTTGATATTTTTACCTTTTAAGAACCAACATATTTGGTATAGTTAACAGTTAACACTATTTAACGTATACATGTTGGCTATAAAGCGCAGTATAATAATTATGTGTCGACATTTACAATAAATTTTACACCTATATATCTATAATCGGTTAATTGTAATACTGCCGCTTGGAGCGCCACTGGTTAATTATTGGTAGTCATTTCGTATTTCACCTTATCAGTAGTCGATGTGCATCCTGTATATCTTAAATCGTGGTTTCCACCAAAATCAGTGTGATCACATAAGCCAACACTTTGATATTAGATATTACTTTAGTAATTAATTATTCCTAACGCTAATTTATCATCTGTTATCCTCTATAAATTTGTTGCGTAGCGGTCGACCGACCAATGAGAATCACTAGATTATATGATTAACATTAAATATTTTTAATCCGTTTATATCATAGACTTATAGAAATAGACGGAACATAAGGTATGATAACGCGTGCAAGGGCTTAGAGCTTGTTACGAGGATCGGTCGCTATTAAAGCTATGCATTGCCTGTCCTCGGAACAGTGCAATTTCTCTCACTCTTATGATAAAACTTATGCTATCTCTCTTAATCCGTTTGGCATGACATGCCTCCCAGTTCTCGGGACAAATGTTCTGTCTATTTCTATAAGCACAGAACAATATAGATTATAGAAGCGACACTCGAACAGCTGGCCGGGATTGTGTATCCCTACGGTATGAAGTATTGGACTCTAACAATTGTACCGTATCTTTAATCTGATAAGATGTTTGTAACGTGTATCCCTATTTGTTACGACATTATAAAAAACGGAAACAATCCATTGACCACGGACGACGACCGTTTTAATTTATTCAAAGTTTTTTTGCATGATATTGTCAGTTTCAGTATAACATTTTGCTATGAAATATGAATTAAATATTATAATATTGTTTTTTGAAATTTTCCAAATAATTTATTATATTGATATTAAATATTTAATTGATGTGGTACACCACGCCCCCCGGAGACCGTCTTCAAAGCCACAATCACCCGATTTGACCATAACACACAGTGTCTAAGGGCCGTTCTTACAATGTCCGGTAAAGTGTCGGTTAACGCTAACCGACTGATAACAGATTTTATTACCGGCAGAATTCTTCCGGTTAAGTGTCGGTTAACTTTAACCGGACGTCGTAAGAACGGCCCTAAGCCCTGCTTTAAGTCTATGGTTGACATGGTCACACTGACTTCGGAATAAATACCTAATATCAGCCAGTTTTTGGATATATCCATGGTTTAAGATATAGGTATTTAAGTATATCTTAAATAGTGGTTACATCTAAATTCTAAGTGCACAATCTGTTTTCATATAACCTGTGGTGGTGATTAAAGATGTGGTAGACAGGTCATTAAAGTGCTTGTATATTATACTTTATACTATAATGCGGATAATGTTATAATGTGTATGATATGCAGCTACTAGCTATCTGATTTAGAAAAATCCTGTCCCAGCTATCAAATTTATGAACATTGGAGGATAGTTTACTATTGACGTTTTTATTACTTACTTGCAAGTGTTCTGATTTATCTAGATGAATATCTAGATAATTATTTGTTCATATTTTATATTATCTAGATAAATAGTTACAAGGTATCTATACGTTCATCTTAGATATTTTTTTTACTAATCTAAATAAATTCATCTAGATACATTTTTATTGATAAAAATCGCGAAATTGTACAATTTTTTTAAATATTTATAAAGATTCTCAAACAAAGTTTATAGTTTATAAATAATGTAATTATTTTTATTTATATCATTATTATTATTATTATGTTCCTATAGTGCCCAACTAAAATATACCAAAATTTAAAACCATTTAAAAAATAATTGTATCATTTTTTTATCTAGATAAAAAGTATTTATCTTTATCTTTATCTAGATAAATATGAGTTAAGTTATCTTTTATATCTATCTAGATACATTTGAGTTGCATTATCTTTATCTTTATCCAGATAAAAAAATACTTATCTAATCCGAAAACTGCTTACCTGTCATTGATTGCAGAGCCGAGGTTATGATCACCATCGCATGAAAAATAAGTAAATAGTTAATTGTCAGTTCAATTTTTGTTCTATAAAGTATTGGTGCCGAAAATGTGTTTTTATTTAAACTATATTGTGTTCTATTCAATGTATTATCGATGATAAATATACAATTATCGTTGATTGCAAAACGAACAAAGTAGTTGAATATACGTAATTTATATAATTATACATATACCTATCTCAGTTACATAATGAACAATTTTAAATGTTTTTAAAACATATTTTTTAGAACTTGTATCATACCGTATAAAATAGGAGAGTATTATAATAATGATAACAATACCTATATTGAATAGAATAATAAATTAAAAAAATATTTATAAAATAACTTTTTTGAAATTTACATTTTTTTAACGATAATAAATATAATTGTGATTAACCTAACACGAATCCCTTAGCTCTATGCCATTTTTATGGAATGTAATAAATTGACATTACTCATCGTAGTATCAAACAGTTTCATAAATACGTTGTAATCCTATAGACTGGTCGCCCTTTGCTGTCAGTTGTAGATTTAGCTAACATTTGTATACTTCCTACAGGCTACCTACATTAAATAAATTTACAATGATTTCAACACGGATTTTTATATCAGCGATTGTGTTATCTGTAGTTCAAGTAAGTTTGACTGGTTTAAATTCTAAGATAAAATTAACAGTAAATTTCAAAAAAAAAAAAATATATATAAACCAACGATTACTAATGATTAGGTAATAAGTAATATTAATATTGAATATTACCCACTTTTTACATTATTTAGAATGCACCTATAGTAATCGAATTAATATGTATACTATTTTATACTGTTTTGTAAATATCATAAGTATGCAAGAAACTCTTACTACATTGTTTTAATACCTACATAGTACATATGTCAATAATATTATAAATTATTTGTATTAATCTTTTTTATCACAATTATTTTTTTTTACTGGGTTTTTTATTTTTTAATAAACACAATATTGACTATGTAGGCAGTGGCGTCATTTGGGGTGTGGCAACTGTGGCATTTGCCCCAGTCTAATATTTACATCAACCTTAAGTCGGAATATTTACCAACACCTCCTCCCCCTCCTTTAACCACTATGGTACTATGCTATGATTAATCTGAGTGAAAAAAATTTTGAGTCGGAAAAGCAGTGAAAAGTTGCCCTAGTCCAATAAAAACTGATATGACGTAACTATGTAGGATACTTATACGCAGTTAATGTTAAATATGTATATTGACATAATAGGTACTTAAATGTGCTTAAGTATAAAGAACATTATTGTCCGAATTATGTCATAATGTGGGGCTTATCTCTTCATAATATCCTACAGCAAAACTATGGTATAAAGGCTATGTTTAATTTATGAAAATGCAATACTATAATACAGCGTCCATTATCAAACAGCAATGTTGAGGTAAGAAATAAGAATGCATAGCACGATAAAAATGTTACCTTGGTCGCTACTGGCTCACAATCCTTCATGTTATTCCATGTAATTGTTTATTATGATTTATTTTTCTTTTCATGTTTAGTACATCACATGTTTGGACAAAAGTGGCACAACTGTTGGTGCTACCAAACCTAATAAGGACGCTTATATTGGCATCAATAAATCAGAATCTCCATCGGTAATATTTCAATCAATAATGTATCTCTGTTATAAATTATAATAAAAACCTAATGGCTCCTGTTGACGAAGCTAAAATTTTTAATAAAAAAAAGCTGCTCTGCTGTACAGTAGGTTACAAGTGGGTCACTGTAAAATGGATGGTTTTAAATTTGAATTCAATGATATACCTAATATCATTGTATAAGAAAAACGATTCTGAGCGAAGACGGTATGTCAGTCTAGGTAGGTATAAGACATATTAAATATTTATCTATGGTATTAAAAAAATCTGACCTATAATAGGTACCTATAATAAATTCCAAATTAATCATATCACAATATCCATTAGGTAGGTACTTATAACGCGTTATACATCAACAACAAACCCTGATACTATCATAGTCCATACTCCATAGATATATAATAGTGTACTTTACAAGTTTCAAGTACCCACAAATAATACTATACAATCACAACAAAATAACTAAAATAGTTATTCTAGGTTTTTGTATGTAATTTCGTCTAAAGTTGAACTTAAAATGACTATAAAAATAAACTGTGCTTATGTACTTTTTGGTAACAGAATTAAATACTTACGTGGAATCTTGTTTTAAATTTTCAATCCTTAGGTATAAAAGTTGAACATTTTATACATTTTTAACCACAAAATAATTATTAAATTTTGTCAAAATTCGATCTTTAAATGCTTATAAAAAAAAATTGTGTATATAATAATAATAATGTATGTATATTATATTTAATATATATACAGGTAACAGGTACCTAATATTAATGTACACTTGTTATTCTTAGAAGTTAGAATACTAATTAAATTGATCGATAATATTATATTTATATTAGTAATCATGAAACGTTTAATTATATTTTTGTCGTCATAATATTTAGTACATCACTTCTTTGGACAAAACTGGCACAACTGTTGGTGCTTCCACTTCTACCAAACCGGATAAGGACGCGTATATTGGCATCAATAAATCAGAATCTCCATCGGTATTAATTTTATCAATAATTGAATAATGTCTCTCTGGTATAAATTATAATAATATATATACAATATTAATATAATATTAGCGTGTTATTCTTATAATACCTACTAATTATATTGATGGATAGTATTATATTAGAAATCATGAAACGTTTTGTTTTAGAATTATTTTTTATCGCACATGGCACATTAAAAAACATTCAATTTTGTAAATGATTTTTAAAAGCATAATGTTATTATTTTACTTTTATATTTTATTCCAACAGGAAGAAGAGGCAATGATGACAGAAGAGATTCCAGAAAAAAAGTCAATGACTTCCCGTTTCTGTAATTTAATCACAAAGCCCGTTAGTATATTTTGGGGGCCTATACAAGGGGCATTGTCGAGTTCACTGAAAACCGCCGTGAAATTATTTTAATCCACAGACAACATCCAAGCCCTTTCAAAATGGAACAGCAGCTTGCTGCTAATGAATATCAGTTTTGAAAATATTTATAAATTTATAATATTATTACCTATTATCATGTTGTAGTGATTTATTAGTATTAATAAACTATTATATATTTGTAATTGAATAAAAACAAAAGATAATATTTTAAGTATCTTGTTCCTTACGCCTATCTCAGTAGATCGACACGTTTCCAGAAACCTCGTAGAGGAATATTTTCCTATCCATATTAATTGTTGTATGTCAATTTGTAAATACTAAGTAGAGGGAAATCGACGTGGCACAAAATATCTTTCGTTCATTTTTACTCTTTATAGTTTCGCAATTAAACTATTTAAGAATGTATAATAAATGTTTATTCACAGAACAGTTTTATAAAACCAAGGGGAGAAGTAGTGGTAACCAAACTGCTATATTATAGTAAGTACCTATATAGTAACAGTCGTATGACGTGTCAATGATTCTAGTGTACCAAAGTATTTGAGTAAGTCACTAAAATGTATAATAATATGTCAAATTTGAATTCAATAATAAATCATCGCATACTAAAAACATTCCTGAGCAAAGATGGGCATTATATTATTATTTTTTTTAATTTAAAAAATAATATTAACTGACTGGATGAGTAGCGACACGTATTTAAGTGAACTTTACAATGATATGTGTTAACTGTTAATCATTCTAATATCGAAACAGATAGAAGAAATGAATCTAAATAAGTAATCGCCGAAAATTTTCCAATCAGTATCGCCCTATTTGATCGGATATCGGTGTTTCGTCTTTCAAAAAATTACAAAATGCAAATAAAAACCAACTGCTGTTGAAACGCAGGTGATAATATTGTACACCGACCAACAATATTTGTTCTTCTATATATTATACTTTTGTACAGGATGTAACAAGAAGACACACATATATATTTATTATATATTATTATAATAACTTCTATTCTAATAAATATTTTAAAAATATTTTTTTTTCTATACAATTTGTTGTCTCGTACCCTACCATTTTTTATGTATATTTTTTAATATTGAAATTAAAAATTTTAAATCTAATTAAATTTTTTTATAATTTCAAAGTACACACCCAATTTGTAAATCTGGGCCTTAGAAGACTTTTGATTGTAAAAACTCCTTGAGACATTCCGGTATTATATAATCTACTCCAGGTGCTTTCCCATTCTTCAGCATTTCTATAGCCCAACCTCCAGTTCCTCAATTGATGGTCGATCGATATTTTGCTCAACCATTCTTATGATGTTACATCTCTTCTATGTTGATTTAAGAGCGCTACTGACCTTTTGATTGCAGTTTCTATTTAAACTTTACTTAACAACTATACTTTAAAAAAATTGTAACATATATAAAGCTACGCACGACTTATATAAATGTTTTAACAGCCAAAATGTTTCTAAAATTGTATTTTTCAAAAAAATGTATAGCAGATTTAATTTTTTTTAATTTTCAGCATTAAAAAATGTGATACTATACCTACTTGTGACGCAAGCAGGCACGGATACAGAGCAAAGATCTGGGGGGCGGGGGCAAACATTTTTTCTTAAACAACAAATACAATTATAATATAATACTATTATAATAATTATAGGTAAAATATTATACTTTACTAAAAATGTTGTCATAATAGTAGGTACCTATTATTATAGGTAATCAATGTGATAAATAAATTATTGATTATTTAATATATAAAGAAGTGAAAATGTGAAAAGAAGTTTAGATTTTGTTTATTTGTTATTTAATATATAATATTTATACTTAAAAAAAATATGCCCCCCCTGGATCCGTCACTGGACGCAAGCGTTTGCAAATGGTATATAAAATATAAAATAAAAATTATTAATTAGAACAATATAGTTATTCCATTTGTCATTTATTCCTGTTAGTTTTTACACTGTATATACCTATTTGTACAAAAAGACAACGTGAAGATAAATACTTAATAATTAATTCAAAGTGCGGATATGAAGTCTCGATCAAAATATTCAGAGCCTATAGTATATTTATCATTTTTTTTTTCATTGGCCATTTATTTCTCTGATGTATTTTACTGTACATCGTAACTCGTGTTTATTATTAGTATTTAGTATTTATATTTCATGATATTAAATAAACTTCGAGAGATTCAAAAAAATAGTTAAGCTCTATTACATATTGTTTTATACATATTTAATATTTTTCATTGCAAGTGCGTTATTTATACTCATGGTAAACGAAACGACAACTGCTCTAGTGCTCTATTTAACTAATGTTTTTTTATGAATATCAAAACAATAACATTTGTTTGTTTCAAACGCTTAATTATATGTTTACCTAAATATTGTTAGTAATTTTTTTAAGCACCGTTTTGAATTTGTATTTTTGCGACACTAATTGTTCATGGTGTTGTAACAAATTATTACAAAACTAGTTATTTATAATATTAATTATATGTTTCTAGTGTATACCTAGGAACGAGGAACGTGCTCATGATAAAAAAAATCAAAATCTAATACAAGGGTAATTTATTTGGTATAGATTTCATTCGGCAATTTTTCGATTTTAGTGATCAGTTATAAATAATATTAAAATAATACACATTGTGTAGCTATATTATATTGTTTTTAAACTTTACTGAATTTCAACGGTGGTCCGTTAAAATGTTGTTTTCCAAACATAAGGCGATTATTTCATCATTGTTTGTAACTAGTTTTTTGGTTCAAGTAAGTCCCATTAATTTTTCATTTAACGTAACATATTTCAGTGTTATTTCATATTTGTTACCTTCATTCTTTTGACAATTGAATTAAAATACAACTCAATCGAGATGAGTCTTTAATATATAGATACATTGCATCGAATTGTGAATTAATTTTAAAAAATAAATTACTTTTTACCTACATTTATTTTAATATACTACAATTTAAATAATATGATTAATATAAATTATTAAGTTGGAAATATGTAGTTTATATAATATAATATCTGTCTATCATTTCCATTTACAAATTTTGAACTATAGTCCAATTATTCATCTTCTAAATAAAATTACTACAGTTTCTGATTTTATTAGCTTATAAATTGTGCAGACCCTGACCCTGCAGCCCCTACAGACCTTTCAGCCTCTGCAGACGCTCCAGCCAAACCAAATGAGTCAGATGTTACAAGCAATGCCGGCAATCCCAAACCAGCACAACCTACACCGGTAATTTTTTTATATTTTTGTTATACTATAAATATTATATTACAACCCAACACGTCAATACAAAAAAAAAATCATACTTGATTAGTTTTACAACAGTGGCGTTATTTAGGGGAGGGGACAAGGTGGGAATTGCCCCTGTCTGATTTAAAAAATGGCCCTATGGGGCGGTGCCCAGTTATTACCGTTTTACCATTATTATATTTTGTTAGCTCAAAAACATGCCTATTTTATATTATTTTCAGAAAATATTATACTACATATGTACTAAGAAATTATTTTCATTATTGTCACAATGATACATTATAGATTCTGCAGAGTGAAACGATGAGTGTATTGATTTTACAATGATGTGTTTTTTTTTTATTATTTATTCTTTTATTTTATTTGTGTCTGTGTACGCTATAAGTAGTCGAAATAATGCTTCGATTTTCCACTTCAGTATCATGTTCGATAAGAAAGTGAAGTTGGTGCATTGGGGAGGTCAAAATTTAAAATTCCCAGTAAGTTTCAAAAGCGCCGTGAGAAACGAAAGAAAAATTAAGGAAAAACGGGAATTTTTACACAAAATCTGTTTTCGAGAAAATCGATTTTGGTTTTTGGTGCAACTCTTAAAAAATGATCGTAGGTACATGAAATGTTGACTGAATGTTTATATTACCATTTTCTATACACCATAACATTTTCCAATTATTTTGACTTATTTTGAGCTCTTAACGGATATTTTCAGATTCCATTTTTTTTCTAAAAATATCAATAAAATTGTATTTGTTGGTTAAAAAAGCTTGAAAATTTAATAGAAGGCTCCTAGTATATTGTTTCAAAGGCAGATGAAAAATATTAAAAATAATTAGTTACAGTTTTTTTTTATAAGCATTTAAAGTTCAAAAATTGACAAAATATGAAAAATCACGAAAAAATAGCAAATTATTTTGAGTTAAGAATTCGTAAAAATTTTATTTTTAAATCTAAGGTTTCAAAATGTAATACAAGATTAATTATAAGATTATCTACCTTTATCAAAAAAAAAAAATGTCTATAAGAATGTCAAATTAAATTTCAATGAGCGTTTGAAATTCAAAATTTTACAACATTGGAAATTCACTCGATTTCTCGATGTAACAATTTCCTTATTTTGTTGTAATTCAAAAACGAATAACTGTAGATACATGCAAATTTCACTGAATTTTTATATTAGAATTTTCTATACACCTTAAATTTTGAAAATATTTTTAGTCTTTTTGAGCTGTTTATGGACATTTTCAGTTTTCAATTTTTTTAATTTCTTTTTCTATAAATATCAATAAAGTTTTATCTGTCGGTTGGGCCAAAAAGTGTAATAATTTAATACAAAGTTCCCGATATATTGTTACAATATCAGTTGAAAAATATTAAAAATACATAGGTACAATTTGTAATGACTAATGTGCCATGTGCGATAAAAAATAATTCTAAAACAAAACGTTTCATGATTTCTAATATAATATTATCCATCAATATACTTAGTAGGTATTATAAGAATGACACGCTAATATTATATTAATATTGTATATATATATTATTATAATTTATACCAGAGAGACATTATTCAATTATTGATAAAATTAATACCGATGGAGATTTTAATTTATTGATGCCAATATACGCGTCATTATCCGGTTTGGTAGAAGTGGAAGCACCAACAGTTGTGCCAGTTTTGTCCAAAGAAGTGATGTACTAAATATTATGACAACAAAAATATAATAAAACGTTTCATGATTACTAATACAAATATAATATTATCGATCAATTTAATTAGTATTCCAACTTCTAAGAATAACAAGTGTACATTAATATTACCTGTATATATTAAATATAATATACATACATTATTATTATTATATACACAATTTTTTTTTATAAGCATTTAAAGATCGAATTTTGACAAAATTTATCAAATTTAAAATTTAATAATTATTTTGTATAATATTATAATAAATATTTTAAATAATTTTTACCCTCTAAATTGTTTTGATAATCAGATTTACAAATTGAATATTTTGAAATTTTTCAAAAGAATTTGAAGACAAATTTTAATTTTTGATTCAGAAGAATATGTATAGTTACCCTCATAATAATATACCCAAATTTACGTCCAGAAGTTCCAATCTTGAATTGTTAGCTTAAATTTTGCCTATTATAATATACCTATCATAAAACTTAAATGTGAGTTAAAGTGAGTTACAAGTATGTAAAATATTAATATTTGAAAATGTTCATAACTCATATAAAAATTAAAATTAAAGATCCAACGAGAAACCAAAGATAATGTTCTTACATATTTTAAGTTTGATAAAAGATCCATTCACTCTAATATTTAAGGTGATAATACAAAATTGGAACTGCTGGAGGGACATTTTAGTATATTATTTTGCGTTAGTAAAACGGAGACAACACACATTTATGTATGACATCCTCTTAATAAATTAATAAATGATAAAAAAAAAACTATGTTTTTCTAAGAAAAACAGTGTCCATAATATTATGTGCAGTTCAACTAAAATTTTACAAAACCACACTGCTAGCTGATACTACTTGCATTTACATACTAATAATAAAATATTTTTTACACAATATTTGTGGGAAGTTTGAAGTTTGTGTGTAAAAAGCTTCGTGTTTGACGAACCTGCAGGGTGCATTTGATATTATACGTTGTATTTTGGACTGGAAAACTTGAATTTTGTTTGTGTGGGTTTTGGGGGAGTTGACAGACTGGTGGGCAGTGGACAGCACAGAGTACTGAGGGCCGTAGAATTTGTTTGTAGAGAAACAGGGAGCATTTACAACTTAAGACGGTTTGAAAATTGATTAGGGGGTAAAGTATTTCGAGTCGTTGATATCGTTGGTGTATTTTAGAACAAATGGGCGGCTTCCTAAATATGTATTATTCAACAATGCCTGGAGTATTTGAGGTTGGTTGTTTAGTATCTGTACAATCTATGCTATGTGGCATTGTTATTGGACTTAATCTTTAAATTTTAATTGTAAAATTTAAAAATTATGGTAATAATTTATATTTGATTGCAGGTAGGTAAGGTACCTGCTACCTAATAAGTAATAACATTTAGTCAAATTCTGATTAAAGTAACAACTACAATGATTGTGTTCAAAAATACTTAAAACTACTTGGTGATTACCTATCATGTATGATTGCACGTATCTTTGTTTTTATTCATAGGCAGTAAACATTGTTACCAAACCAACTACAGCCCAACAATCAACAACGACGTCGAAAAATGGTATCAGCCATAACTTCTTTTGTAATATGATTTGTAAGCCTTATAATGCCTGCAGGACGTTCTTGGGAGACGCAATAAGATCATTTTGGGAATCATTTCTAAAAGTCAGGGAAAACATTATTTCCAAATATAAGTCACCGGTTACCGCTGTCAACAACGTTGGTAAATGATTTATTTGAAATTGTTTGTGTTATCATGTGAATATGTAATTTGTTACTTACCATTAAAACATCTATAATAACAGATTTTTCTTTTAATTTTTAAATGAATTATTAAACATAATCTATATAAAAAATGATATAATATAATACTGAAAATGACAAATTAATTTTTGTTTTTATTCTATATAGAATATATTATTTACTGTGCTTACCTATTATTTATTGTATTTAAATCTATACTGTACTATTGGAATCACGCCTGTTTTATTCATTTTTATACATTATTATTATTATTATAATTATTATAGGTTACAGGTATATATATAAAATTCTTATATTATATCTGACCTATTGGATGCTTTCTATCGTTTTTCAGCATTAAACATTCGACATGTCAAGTAAATACCTGCTGAATTGTGTTTTACAGCCACTGAGTAGTTTGTTGGTGGATTTAAGCCGATCGAGTTCCGCAAGTGAATTGTTTCCCACGAACCAAAGGACGCGTGTAAGCGTTCGAAATTACTAGGACGAAAATTATGATATAATAATACAATCAGTTCGTTACAAGATAAACCTAAGTGGAGTGCTTAAAGGTCAATATATCTGGATGTTAACCAAACTTGTTACGAAATTTTTGATTCAAAATATCGAGAATACTTACTTTTTTTTATTTTTTAAATGGTATCGAAAGCCGAGGAGGGACTGCTATTGGCATTGCTCCTCCGCTGGTCCTCCATCGTTTATAACTTTTACCTTATCAGTGTAAAGATGAGAACTCCAAAGTAATAATTTATCTATGGTTGAACAATAAAAAAACGATGTTCTACAAACGATATATCACTCCGGTGTGATCAGACTTGAATTAAAATTATATTATAATCATAAGTGCATATAGTGTTTGCTTCCTCCCCTCTATTATTTGTACCTATGATCATAATTATTAATATTAATTAATAACAAAGTGTAGGTACATTTAAATATTTAATATAAGTGTACTATAAATTATAATACAATTATATAATAACTGATAGTGTCGTTTTGCGACATACAAATATTTTTATTCTGAGTAATATCAGAATTTTTATTGGAATATAATATACATCCATATAATTAATATCATAATATTATGGATATTTATATTGTATATCTTATGTTTAGAGTAGGTAGGTACCTCTTGCCGCTAACCAAAAGGAACAATAATAAGAAACCACTGACAAATTTAAATTTAAAAGTAATTATCCATAGGTTAAGGTACTCAATGTTTTTTTTTTAATGCGTTTATTTTATTTTTCATGGATATTTGATGAATTTAACTGGTAAAATATTGATCTAGTAGCGTACTTAATAAAATGTTTTTGTACGAAAAACACGTGAAAATAATTTTCATTTGAATGGTTTCATATAAAAATTCTTTTATATATTAACCATATTAATTGTGACCTTAGCGTTTTAGGTTTCATTGTTTTCGTATACGTAATGTATGGGCAGTAATGCGTGGTAATAATATAATATAACTATATTAGTTTTTGACTTGTAATATAATGTGACTCACACACAAATGTTTTGAAATACGTCCTAAATAATAGAAATATTATGAACTACAGAATCAATTTGTGATAATTTAAAATGTTCTTATACGATTGATCAATGTTGTCTCATAGTAAATAGTCATACACGATACTCTAAGGTAGGATACCAGAGCAGTGGGTTGCAGTGCGGAGGCCAAGAAGCTAATTATTGTTGGTATATAAGATTTAAAGAATGTTAAAGTAAGTTAAACATAATCCACACTAATAGGCACACGTGATAAGCGTGCCGATCGTAAAGGAAGTTTCAATTCCAATTTATGATGGGATTAAAAATTAATATCTTTATTTCTATGTAAATGAATGTAAGTATATACAACGATTTGGGGAGTAGGGTTCAGGCCCCATACAATAACAGGAATATGATATATAAGCCTATATAAAGATTCATAGGCGGGATCGAGTCTTACACGTCTGGCCCGCTTAAGCAAGTGGCGTTCGCTCGTGGGACTCGACCGGTAGAGCGTGGCCTAGGCAGGCGCGCTGGGGGGTCGTGCCTTACGTGGTAGCTCTGAGAAGGGATATTTTTGTTACGTCATTGATCGGCAGTCCAATGTCCCGTGCTGATGGGCAATCCTTGGCTGTGGATCCGGTCTTGGTCTGTTGGTGATTTGTAACACGAGTCGCTGGTCTTGTTTGAGGCTTATTGATCGTCGATATGTCCCAGTCGCAATGGTCACATAGCCGGGGGAGCCGGTAGCTGTCGTCGGTCGATGCGGTGTTGTGTGGCCGTGAGATGGCGCAGTCGTTATAAGTATTTAGTCGTGGAGCGACAAACTCGTAGACCGATCATCGGTTGATACAACTCTTGGTGGCCGAGTGTCGACTAGGTCGTAGACTGATCGCTGGTTGATGCGTATCGAACTCCCGCAGAGAATTAATCGTCGTTTGATACAATGCATACAATATATATGGTCGTCGTTGGTGGTCCGGAGTCTTCTGTGTCTGTTACTGGGCTCGATGGCTGTGAGTATTGACACGTTAAATGTTTTGGAAGGACTGACTCTCCTTGCCTTGCTTTGGATGAGGGGAACATTTCCCATTTAGCACAAGCTCCGGGGTGTACCCATTCCTTGGAGTAGAAGGTGAGGTGGAAAGTAATTACATTAGATTTTCAGGTCTCTTCCTTTTCCACTCTATGGTGGCCTTGGAACGACCGGTGGATCTGATGTGCTTTTGATTTTAGATCTTCGCTTGTCGAACATGTTCTTTGATGCCCTGACGATCTGGTTTCGGGTGAATTCCTAATTGTAGAGTTTCTTACATACCAAGGTGACGCTGTTATGGTTCTTAATGATATGTTTTGGACCTCATCGAGACCTCTCCAGTCTCGTTTTGAGGTAAGAGCGCCACAAGCTGGTCCTGCGTATGTTAGGTTTGGTATGATGTATAGTTTGTGTAGAGTTAATCTCTGATGGAGTGACAAGTGACTTCGAGAGTTCAATAATTGGTAAAGTGCAGCCCTGATTTGCCTGGTCTTTTTTTGGATGGCCAAGACGTGTTTGTGGAACGTTAGTCATGAGTCTAAGGTTATTCCCAAGTATTTAACCTGTCCGCTAAAGGGCTCTTTCAGGTTTCTTGGTGTTTTGTCGACACACAGTATTGTGACCGTTTTCTTAGGGTTGATCGATACCTCCTTCTCTCCAACCAAGATATCGATCTGTTTAATTGAGATTGGATTTTTTTCCATTGCTTGATGAAAAACTCATGCTGGAGTAGAAAAACATTGTGTCATCTGCGAAGAGGTTGATTTTGATCCCGGAATTCGTTAGTATGTCGTTGTTTATGTCGAACACCTTCTCAAAGTCTAGAAAGATCACCGATGTTCTTTCCTTCCTGTTAAAGATGAATACCAGATCGTCGACAAGTTTGGTTAATTGAATTGTTGTGGAATGTTCTAGGCGAAAATCGTATTAGTCTGGTCGAATGAAGGGGACAACGTATGATTTGAGACGTTTTAGTATTAGAATCTAGAACAGTATCGTCGTTGTGTTGAGTAACGAGATGGGCCGATGCTGGATCTGATTTGGTATTCCCCGGCTTCGGAATCATGACCACTTTTGCATGTTTCCATATACTAGGAATGTGTGATAGACGTATGCACCTGTTAAAGATTTTAGTGAGATGCAATATAGTGCGGTTGGATGCATGTCGCAGGGCTGTGTTGGGTATCCCATCTGGGCCTGGTGTTTTTCTCCTTGAAAGGGTTTTTATGATGGATTTGACTTCGTTTGGAGGATTGGGCTGTATTGTGGGGGGGGAGGGTAGGATTGGTTGAGGTTGCTTGTGTGTTAGATTTATGGCAATTTTGTATAATTTAGGGTCGTTTGGTTTCAGGTTGTCTAGTAGATTATTCCATTCTTCCAAGCATTTCACGAACCACATTAGTATGTATATTCAGACGGCTTTTTTCATCAGGATTTCGGGTATGTTGCCAAATTCGCCTTAGTCTTTTCTTCTTGGTAATTTCAATTTTGATGGCTTGAGGAAGGTCCTTGTGAGGGTTGCAGATGCGAGTGGTGGAGTTGCCCGAGAGTGCTGAATTGAATAGTTTAGCTATGTCTATTGCAGCTTGGTCTAGATCTGTTGTTATGCAGATAGGTAGATTTGGGTTAGTTATAGATTCATGGAGGTTGACCGAGAAATTGTTCTAATTTATCATTGTTTTGTTTTAAATGTTTGAGGAAATGATTGGTTGTATACATTTAGTAGTATAAAGTTGTGATCTGATGATAGTTCATTCAGGTTTTCTATTTCGAATTGCATGTTTGCAATTCTCATTAGAGCTTCATCTAGAACATCTGGTCTATGGTTATGGCTGTCAGGGAAGTGAGTTGGGGTTACGGGATATGGTTGAATAGACTTAATCCAGCTGTGTTTGTCGTGTTGCTGTGCCACACTGGGTGTTTGGCGTTTATGTTTCCCTCTACGATAACACATGTGTTTGTGTTGTGTAAGGAGTCTAGGTCCGTGTGAAGAATGGTTGAGCCAGGGCTTTTATATACAGCACCAAGTCTAATCTCGCGTCCATTGTACTGTATGAGAATAGTGGTATTTTCAATTGAGGTAGTAATGATATATGTTGAAGAATGAGTGATAGAGTGGTGAATGAAGATTGCTGTGCCTCCACAGTTTGATTGTAATATCTTGATACGGTTGTTTGTGAAGTTTGAGATGTTAGATGTCTTCTTTTGGTGAAGATGAGTTTCGTTTAAAAGAAGAATATCTGTTTTTAGTTGGTTTATCAGCTGGGTAAGTTCAAGGCTTTTGTTTGTTATGCCTTGACAGTTCCAATTTAAGATCCGGAGGGAGCTATTAATGGTGGTTGATAATAGAGATTATGGCTGAGATGGCCGTCATTAGGGTTTGTTTAATGTAATGTGTTTCAGAAATTTTCACAATTACCTTAGTGAGGAGGTTTGTGAAAAACTGCTTCAGGATGGTTATTGTTGGTTCCAATTGTTTATTTGTTTTATTTGAGGTGATTGATGCATATGAAGAGATTGATTGAATGTTTTTCGGTGATGTGTTTGATTCTGTAACTTTAGGTGCTGTAGCCATGTGTTTTGATTTCATATATTTGATTGTTTTTCAACAAGAGCGGATATGTATGCTGGGCATATGAGGTAGTTTTCCGTGTGGAGGCCAACGCAATTGCAGAATTTAGGTTGTTGATCGGCGGTTTTTATGCAGGTTTTAGTTTCATGATAGTCGCCGCATTTTACGCATTTTCGGTAGGCGGAGGCGGCCGCCGAAGTATGTCCAACCGCTGACACATATGAACGGTAGCTCGGGGGCCGGGTTAGCCCAGGGGAGTATTCGAGCCAGGAATGCTTCCCGCCGGGCAATCGGATTTCCAATGATTTCAAATGATGTGTTTGATTCTGTAATTGTAGGTGCTTTAGCCATGTGGTTTGATTTCATATGGTTAGGATTTGATTGTTTTTCAACAAGAGCGGATATGTATGCTGGGCATATGAGGTAGTTTGCCGTGTGGGGGCCACCACAATTGCAGAATTTAGGTTGTTGATCGGCGGTTTTTATGCAGGTTTTAGTTTCGTGATAGTCGCCGCATTTTATGCATTTTGGCTTGCGATTGCAGTGGTTTGAGGTAGGGTACCCCCCCCCCCCCCAAATTTGGTATGCGGAGGCGGCCGCCGAAGTATGTCCAACCGCTGACACATATGAATGGTAGCTCGGGGGCCGGGTTAGCCCAGGGGAGTATTCGAGCCAGGAATGCTTCCCGCCCGGTCAATCGGATTTCCAATCCGTTGGAGTCGGATTCGAGCGGGTTGTTAGTATTTCGCTGGTGTAGCCGGCAAACACCGTAACTGGCGGGCGTCCGGGGACAGCGGTTACGCAGATCCGGCAGCTTTAACGGTAGGCGGGAAGAGGCCACCACCGGTGTGCCGTCCACCTCTGGCGGCCAGTCGCCGGGCTACGGGTAAAACCGGGTTCGGCGACTGAGGCCTCCGCGTCTCTTAACTAGCGCTCAGCGCTAATTCAAGGTACGCGGTTGTAGCCGTAAGGCATCAAACCACGGATAATCATGCAGTGGTTTGAGGAGTAGCCAAAGAAGAGCGGTATGGTTCTACTCTGATTGTAATATAGAATAATGCGGATAGGTCGAAGATATGCTTATATGGGTTGTTTGGGAGTGTTACCATAAACATATTTGGTTTACGGTCGTCTTTTGGAAATTGGTGTATGGTTAGGATTTCAAATCCTTTAAGTTCAAGTTCTGCTTTAACCAGGTCTTTAGAGAAATATTAAGGGATACCTCTGGGGAGTTTATTTGAGAGTGCGTTCTTCAGCCAAATAAAAAGTGTGGAATGGTATGTTATTATCCTAGAATTTATACTAAGCTTTCTGGAAAGTATCAATGTCGATAGTTTGTAAATGTATAACATTTTTGACGAGTTTTGCTGAAAGGTCTTTGCTTGGAAACATGGGTATGATGAGTTTTGAAGCTGTTGGCCATGGATTAATATCGATAATGATAGGGGATATTTTGGGTATGATGAGTTCACTTGATTACTTAGCTGAGGTGAAGATTTTGCAACAGGAGTGTTTTGAATTGCGTTTGATGGTGATTCGTATCGGATCTTGCTACATGAGTGTTTTGAATTGCATTTGATGATGAGTCGGTATTTTCAAAGGAGGATTCTTGGCTGCTACTTTCGGAGCTTATGTGAATGGAGGCTATGTCGTCGTCCTAGGTCATGAAGTTTCCAGATCCAGTGGAATCCAGGTCGTTGGTGACTTGAGCTCCTGTGGATATGCACTAGTATATATACTCTCTGGGTAATCTATATCGGTATTGGTCGTGGTATCTGTTATAACTGATAATAACCTCACCGTTGTTTGTTCGTTGCCGCCTCATCGGTGTGTTTTTCATTTGTCATAACGTTGAAATGTATTTGTATAAATTATACTTTTATCAATGTGTCCTCCTTGTTACATATGTGCTAATTACTAGTCATACTTGATATTTTTTTGCTCATGAGAAAGACCTTTTTAGTATATTTTGTTTCGTAACAACAATAAAGGCATAATAAAGTTCATAAGTGAGCTTCCCAGGCTAAAGCATATCATGGATTCACCTTGGTAACTTCAAGATTCATACATTTTTAGAATATTTTAATAACAAATTACAATCTTATATTATAGAAATATAATTATTTAGAAATATAAATAGATACTTTACAATACTTATCAAAATGCTTTGGTTACCTAACTAATTAGAATATTTGGTATATTATTTGAAATAATTAAACGCTTTAATATATAACAATACAATTTATTATTATAAGCTGTGTGAAATCAAAATCGAAAATAATAACTACCTATATCTGAAACCGAAATAGAAATCGCAAATAATGTTTTCCGTTTCAAGCACATCAGTCATTACCTATAATAGGTAATATAATATTAATGCAGGACTTGAAACCGATATTGGATACTGTGATACCGATATCAGTTGTTGTTTAACGGTTTATGGAGCGAGGTAGATTAATAATCTCAATTATGTCCGTTTTAGTATTATTTGTATTTTCGTGAAGTTATTAAGTGTTGAAGCTGCATAATTAATTATAATATGTATATTGTATTATCTAAAGATTGTGTATGATTATTTATATTCTTATGGTAATTTTATTGGTCCGATTATATTATCTTCATTTGTGTCACAACGTGTTGTCTCCACCCTCTGAGCATGCTATTTTTTTTTGTATTTTACTATGAATTACGGACATAGATCAATGATTGTGGCGCTATTCATGAATTACCTACTGATGTTGGTGGCCGTAACGGGCTAATTTAATGGCATTTTTCTTTATTGGAATTTATCGGAATTTTTTCTGTCTCTTTAAAGATATTATTTTAATTTTTTAAAAAAATCTTTAATATGTCCAGAATTATTTAAAATTATTCCAATAATAATATCATATACAGATCTAAAGTACCTACCTATAAGGATATACCTTACAAAAAACATGAAATTAATTATAGCTAAAAATTAAAGATAATTGAGTACCTCTCAAATTATTTTGGTAATTAAGTATAATTATAACAGACCAACTGTTAATTTGATATTTTCGTTGGTATTTGTTACCAAATTAAAAATTGCACGCATATGTGAACTCCATTTAATAATGTATAAACAATCATTTTTAAATGTCTAACATACGATAAGAGTTAAAAACATTTATCTAATAAATAACAATTGGGCCAAGTTTTTAGTTACTGCCCACAATAGAAATGTTGCAATACATAGTTACTCAACAGCTAATGAATATTCTGCTTAAATTATAAAAAATTACACTTGTGTGGTCTTTGTGAGTTGAAAGCAGCTGTATTGATATTTTCATTTCATTTTTAAGTCTATCGATATGGTTTCATGTACATACAGAATCCCGATCTATTGACTGTGTTAGTATATTTATTAAAATACTCTTTGTCCTTACAACATTTGGTGGGACCGGTAAACTATAGCTATAGTATATTTAAAATAAGTATTAACTTCAAATTAATTACAACAAATTAATATTAGTTAGCAAAACTACCAATAATTAAGCATCTAATTATATTATACTGAACACACATATTATGTAATGACAAAACAATAAAATAACAATTTGAAAAAATAAATGAATGTATTAATATAAAGAAATTAAATCACATGTACAACACCTAAACTCTATCACATTACAGTCATATGATCAAGATTTTTTTTTGATTTTTTCAAGTTGCTGGAAAGGGAATTTACAAGTCAAAATCTACGGTTACTATAGTATTTGAATTTTTAATTTATTAAAACAAAATATCAAAAACCGTTTAAAGAGAAATAGTATTATTTTATGAATGCATATCGAATGTCGTAAAAATTTGAAATTTGAAACCTCGTGAAAATTGAATGTAACATTCCATTAGTTGAACTTTTTCTTTACTATAAATATGAATACTTATTGAGGAACTTTTATTCAATTTCAATACCTTAGATATAAAAAGGAAAGTTTTCAGGTATTTTCAACTACAAAATAATTTGCAAATTTGAAGTTTTATAACAGCTGTTATCCATTTACCTTGTAACCTAGGTTACGGTGTTAATTTTTACAACACATAATAATATTGAGCTTACTTTACGCACTGGATGTTTGTTGTTCCTTGAGTTGTATGTATAATGTGGTTGGATGAGAAGCAGCATTGTAGTCAGATTTGGGTGGGCGATCATCAAAGAATAAAAATAAGTGGACGTTTGATAGTCTTGTGCAAAACATTTTAGTTACTTGATGTACTGATTAGCCAATATGGTAATACCCATGATGGAAATCCCTACCTGGACAATTACGGTCCTTAAGGACGTTCGTATGTAGGTTACGACTTGGATGCAACTTGTTTGACCACAATCTATAATTTTTACCTGAAAAATAGGAACTTGTTTGCGTTCACGGTTATATTCATAGACCTTATACTAATAGGCGGTACGTGGTTGTAGTTCCGGCGTCCAAGCGTGAGGGCTCTGATCAAGGTAGTACACCGTACACCGCACACTCGCACAAGATATATCGGATTTTACAATAATTTTTAATTTTACTTGCGCGGTTGCACCTTTGACTTATCAACACACTGCTTACTATCACAATGGTATATTACTATTATAGACCATAGTCTAATTGTTTATAATTATATAAGTGTATTTGGCTTTGGTCTGATGATAAGTGTTAATAACAATGTTTTTGGTTCCAAGGAATGGCATCACTGCTGGTAAGCTAGGAAAGACCGCACCACCCACCCGCATCCCGCCTGTATGTTCCGTCTATTAGAATAAGGTATATGGTTATATTAAAGGTACAATTAATTTGCGCACACGAACATAATTATATTTTATCTGTGTTGGGCACTGATAAATGATAATCAACGATTAAGAGTACGGAAATATTATTAAATTCCTTACAATAAAGTAGTACATCTCGTGAGCTTAAAGAGTAAGGAGTCAGTAGAATCAATTGGATATCGTATAAACTTATTTACAAAATATACATCTGGCGAAATAGATCAAATTAAATACATACAAATAATGGGAAACTATTATTACTGAAAATAATAGACACTTAGGTATATTGGCCTAC
Organism: Macrosiphum euphorbiae; assembly: GCA_949089665.1. NCBI lineage: Eukaryota > Metazoa > Arthropoda > Insecta > Hemiptera > Aphididae > Macrosiphum > Macrosiphum euphorbiae. The sequence goes on along the minus strand of CARXXK010000001.1, from coordinate 144,360,443 downwards.
ACGTATTTAATATTATTTACCAATAATATTATTATATTAAAATTAAAATTAACATGCATTTTTAACCAAACCTCTGAACACATTCATAGGCAGTCGTAAGTCTGTTAAGAGGGAAGGAAAATGTATGTAAGTACTTTAATAATTTACTTATTAATAAAAAAATATTAATATGCAAGGTATTAAACTATTAAAGATAACTGTGCGGAAACCATGTGTATGGTTACGGCTTAAGTATTCCCAAATGAGTGGTAGTTTTATGCCCAAACAAGTTTTATTTTTGGTATTCTTGCGCAAACCAGTACCGTCCTACGACTTACGAATGACAACATGAAAGGTGCAGGTATAAGTAATTAACAAATGTATTTTGCAGTTTCAATAAAGTATTTTATTTTTTGAACAAATAAAAATGTTCAACCTAACAAAACGAATAACCCATACTAAAATATTAATATGTATATAATATATTATATATTATTGTAAAATATATAGTAGATTTTATTAATAATAATAATATGATATAAGTTAAATTAACAGTATATTGTTATCTGTAAAATTATATAACATAATATGATATTACTTTTATAAAGATAGTATAAATAAATAATGTATAATAATAAACAAAGAGATATAATGGAATCTGGAGAAACTCTATGAACTTTATAATATACCCGTTTGGTATTTTTTAAATGTATATTAGCCGGCACCTTCACCGCCACCGCCTCCACCACCCCAACCACCATCACCACCACCCCAACCACCACCTTCACCAAGGCCGTAGCCGCTGCTATCGTTGTTGAGGGTGCCGAGATAACCTACGGTTAAAGCTGAGGCGGCCGCGTCGCCGCTTCCGTCTTCGCTGGAGCCATTGTCATGGTCGCTGAAAAAATAATTCGATTTACGTTATTTAAAATTAAAACTTTACCAAACATTTGTGTTTATTGTTAATTATAATTAAAACTTTGTACGAAATGTGCGTATATCGTTATTTAAAACTAAAACGTTATAGACATTTCAATACGCTGTAAATATACAAAGTATTGGATATTTAAAATAAAACGGACGATGTCTATAAAAACCAGCGTACTTTGTCTCTTCCCAATGCATATTATAGACTAGTTTACGTGGTGACACGTCAAAATATCCCCAACATAATACCCCGAAACCAAAATATCCCCACAAAAATATTCCATGACTAAATATCCCACGTAAATATTAATTCAAAATGTTAACCTTTTTAGTAAAATTTGAATAAATATTAATACGATTTTTTATTATTATAATAAAATTGTAAAATTATTATTTACATATTTTATAGAACACAAAAAAAAACAATTAAAAGTGTTTTAAATAAATATTCAAAATATTTTTTATCAATAATTAGAAAACAACGAATATGTAAAATAAAATAAAGCCTATATTATAATCTATGTTAGTATAGCTATGTTGTTGAAAAAAAAATTGTATAAGTACAGTGTAACTAAAACAGTATTGTTGTAGGCATAGTTGATCATCCCGAATTTCTAGGAGTATTAAATATTTATAAATTGATATATTTTTTTTTTTTGGGGGGGGGGGGTATTTTATTTTATTTTTGCGGACAAACCGTCGTAATTGTACCTAGCTTTGTGAAATAATTCGCATAATATATAACCTGCAATCATAAATAAACAAAAAAAAAGTTTCAATTTCTACCGTGAATCTTAAGATCCCTGCTTTACTACCTTCTTAAAAAGCGAAAATCAGAAAATCCTTTCTTATTGCATATCTAGATCATTAGAGGAACCACTAAGTGCGCTTCATTACAATAGTTTAACTAAAGTTAAACCGCCGAATTCGGCCAGTAAAATCAGTGGGTTAAGCATAACCAAGGCTTAAACTATGATTGTAAAACGGGCCCTAACTATTCCAAATATTAAGTTCGTACGCTTTGCATTTTAAACCCAATATTGTATATTTAATTAAGATATTGCTTGATAGATGGCGCCACTGTTATATTCTTACCACCCCTTATTTTTCAATTTAAGGATTGAATTTTCAAAAATCCTTTCTTAGCGGACGCCTATGTCATAATAGCTATCTATGTGGCAAATTTCAGCCAAATCCGTTCAGTGGTTCTGGCTATGCAATGATGAATCACTCAGGCAAGTAATTTTATATATGTAGATAGATAGATAAGTGGATATACAATACAGTCGATGTTACCGTGAATAGTATTGTTAACTATAATATAACTGACAACCGTTTATTACAAAACTTTCATGTACAATAAGAATTTCAAACATACAACACTTATTAATAATATTTTAAGCAACTCGACACGAGGAACGACACGCACAAATCACCGGTTACGCACTCTCCTGCTCCGGACGTTGCCGCATACTGACTATCCAGTGTCCACATAAACTGTCTCTAACCCATGAACATTGTGCAGTGCCGCCACCCTTGCCTCACATAATACTTAGATAACACCCGACCACTCCTGACCAACATTCGTCCTCGAACTGGCCTGTTGTGATCAACATGTCAAGTATCTAACATCAAGCTACACTTATAACTAACATTATACTTCAGCATAACTTTTATGATATAGTTCCATTAACAAAAACTCTTATATAGTATTAATTAAGCAGCATCACTCGACTAGAACAGTAATTGTTCATATACAAAATAAAATTAACATAGTATTAAATAGACTACATAACTCAACCAGAACAGTAATTGTTCATATACAAAAAAAATAACATAGTATTAAATAGACAACATAATTCAACTAGAACAGTAATTGTTCATGTACAAAAAAATTTTCTTTACATCATCTCATTAATACATTTGATAGTCTTGGAACCGTCTTGGCACCTTGACCTCCCTTCGGGCCCTTCCCTTGACCTCCTTGTCTGCTTCGTTGTCCTCCTCTGATCTGTCCTCTTCCTCTGGTGCTATCTTCCACGACTTCAGTTGGCTCACGTGCGCTGTGGTTGTAAAATGCCTTCTGGCCCCTTCTTCCAGCTGGGCTACTCGATATGCGTCCCCTGGCAACACCTCAGTCACCACTAGTGGTCCTTTGTACTTTTCTTGCAGTTTTGTAGACTCACCGGTGTGAACTGGTGTTCTGCTCAGAACTACCACCTCTCCCACAGTATACTTGATGTGGTCATGTCTGTGTTTGTCGAACCTGGCCTTGGTTTGTTCCTTTTCCTTCTCCATGGCGTCACGTATCTCTTCCCTTAACGTTTCCGGACAAGTCCAGTCTTCCGTAGTGGTAGACAGTTCCCTTAGCTTACCCAAGTCATAACGCGGTCGATAACCATGTAACAACTCAAACGGAGTTCTCCTGGTAGTTTTACTTTCGGAATTGTTTATCTGCCTTTGCACCATGGGCAATAGGTCACTCCACTCTTCAGTTTCTTTAACTTGAGTTCGTAGCATTGATGTTACCACACTGTTAACTCTTTCACACTGCCCATTGGCCTGCGGTCGCCTAGTTGAAGTTAGCCCATGCAGCATACCATTGTCTTCGCAGTACTCTGTGAAAACTCTAGAAGTGAAGCAGGTACCTCTATCTGTAATTAACCTTCTAGGCAGCCCATACTGTGACACAAATTGTTGCACCTTTGCCAACGTGCACAACGCGCTTGTATCCTCAGCTGCAAATAGACATACAAATTTAGTGAAATTGTCTACTAAGACCAACACATACTTGTTTCCCTGGTGACAGGTTACAAAAGGACCTATGTGGTCGGCATGTACAATCTCAAAGGGTCTTCTTCCAACTGGCATTGGGTGTAACAATCCAGGACGCCTTCCCCGTGGTGTCTTCATCATTAGGCACTCCAAGCACATGTGGATATGCTGTCTTACATACCGTCGCAACGCTGGGAACCAATAGTCTTGCAATATATGGCTTACCGTTTTATCCACAGACTGGTGTCCGTTCAGGTCGTGCGCGCTTACTAGTATGCTTTTCCTCATGCTCCGTGGCATCCGGAACAACAGTTTGTCCTTACAGCGTCTGTACAGTAGTCCATTTCTAATTTCATAGTGTCTTGTCCTACCGTTTTCGTGTTTGGTTCTTTCTTCCTTTGGTTTTTTCATCATGTTCACAATTTCACTGACTTCGCTGTCCGACCGTTGTACCATCATAACCTTGTCTTCAACCGTCAGCACGTTGCATACGTCCAGGTCACTGCACAGTATCTCCTCCACCGCACCTTCTGTTTCGTGGTCAGTTTGTGGAGCTCTGGATAACGCGTCGACATGCTGCATCTTAGTTCCCGCACGGTATCTGACCTCGAACACGTACTCCTGTAGTAGGTCATACCAACGCGCTATCTGTGGATTGCTTATCCGGCACGAATTTAAATAAGTCAACGCTTGGCAGTCAGTGTAGATAGTAAACTGAATTCCTAACAAATAGGACCTGAGGCGCTTCACTGACCATACCATGGCCATGAGTTCTAGTTTACTGGAGTGGTAGTGCTGTTCTGCTTCTGTTAATCTCTTACTTACACAGTGAACTAGACGCAATTTGTCCAAAGATGTATCCCTCTGAAACAACATACCGGCCAAGCCATATGCGCATGCATCCGTGTGTAGTTCTGTTGTTTCGGCCTCGGGGTTAAACATCTTTAAAACAGGCTCTTGCGACAACACTTTCTTTAATTGAACAAAAGCATCCTCCTGTTTCGATTCCCATGTATACGATACTTCCTTCTTCGTCAGTCGAGTCAGTGGTTCTGCAAGGACAGCGTACCCTTTCACAAACCTCCTGAAGAAACTGGTCAGTCCTAGAAACCTCCCCGCAGTTCGTGTATATTCTCGGGTCTTGGAAATTCGGATATCGACCTAGTTTTCTCCCGACCAGGTTTAATTTCGCCCTTGGTGATTACGAAACCCAAAAATTCGATTTCTTTGGTTCCGAACATACACTTACCGGGTCTCAACGTTAGTTTGGCCTTTCTTAAGCACTTCAACTCTAGCTCCAATTTGGTCAGCATGTCTTCCCAGTCACTGGCCTCCAACACCCAATCATCCAAATAACTCTTGACTAATGTACCACGCAGCTCTCCCAGCACTACGTTCATCAGTCGTTGAAATTCCCCAGGTGCTCCAGCTAGGCCAAACGGTGTTCTTGTGAACTCACCCATGTCGTCTGGTGTAATGAAGGCGGTCTTTTCTCTAGACTCCTTTGCCAGCGGTACCTGAAAATATCCATTCGCAAGGTCTAGCTGGACGAACAGCTGTCCGGTTCCGAGCAACGTAATCTGTTCATCCATGCTTGGTAGTGGAAAGTTTTGTCTCCGAGTCTGTCTGTTCAAGCGCCTGTAGTCGACCACCAGTCTTGACTTGCCACCTTTCTGTGATACCAGTAGTACGGGACTCGCATACGGTGACCGTGTCTCCGTGACTATTCCGCACGATTTCCACTCAGCGATTATCTCAGCCATGGCCTTGCGTTCTGCCAATGACACCTTATATGGTCTACAAGTCACTGGTTTGCTGCCTTCCTCTTCATCTATGCGGAGCTCAGCCATTTCGGTACACCCGAGTTCACTTAGGTTTTTCGCAAAGGTGTCTCTGTACGAATTCAGCAACACTAGCAACTCGTCCCTTTCCACCCTTGTCGCTTCAGTGCTTACGTACTTGAAATCTGCTTCCGTCAGCGGCTCCCTGTACAGTGACTCATCAACTTCTGTCACATGCACTATAGCATCGGTGCTACTTGTTATGTCCGCGTTTCCTGTCGACGTACTCAGACAGTTCTTGTCAATTCTTTTTATAATCAGGTCGTTGCTGGTCTTGTAGTACGTGACGTAAGGTAGATCTAACCAACCTCTACCCACTATGAGTTCCGTGCGCTGTGCATCGTCAGGTACTACTAATAACGTTACGGGTCCAGCCTCGACACCTTCGACCGTTATGCTCTCCAACGCCCTTCCAACTGTCGTCGTGGTTGGTACTGTTACACTACCAATTCCGTACAACGGTTGCGTAGCATACTCGATCACCAATCCAACTCTTTCGGCTACACTTTGTTTAATTAGTGAATAATGTGAACCCGTGTCTACAAGTAGACTCACCACTGCACCTCGTATGACTCCATACTTTAAATACCGATGTGGGTTGTCAACTGTGACTCCCGTCGTCGTCACGTTGGTTTCTGCCTTGCTCCGTGCCGGACAGTCTCTTTTTAAATGACCCTTACCACTGCAACCATAACACGTCAGCTTCTCTAGACGCTGAGAACAATCGCGTCCGACATGGCCTGTCTTGTGACAAAACCAGCACTCGACCTGTTCACTACTTGGTAATTCTCCGTTAGTCGTAGTAGTCTTAGTCTCCCGTCGGTGCGGTGCTACGTACAACGGTACTTGGTTCACGGTCGCCGTCACATTTTTTTCAGACTTCTTTGAACTGTAGTTGGATTTTTCATTTCTTTTGTCGACCAGATCGTCTTTTCGGCTTATACCGTTACGCAGAGCGTTCAATCGTTCCCACTCTAGTAGGTCTCCAAGCAGCTCATTTTCGTTTTCGTGTTTATTACTCAGCGCGAAAATGGCCAGCTCACGCGAATATACGCCTTGCAGCACGTGATAATTGATCTCGTCGAAGGACAGTTTCAATTCTCGACACATCCTTATTTTTTCGTGGAAGAAGTCCACTACATGTTCGTTCTTTTGTTGAACTCGTTTTTGCATCAGGTTCCACTTGTCGGTGACACGCATTCCCCTCGAGAACGTGGATTTGAATTTCTTGGAGAAATCGTCCCAGTTTTCGAACTCCCGTCCTAGGAACCAATTCCGTGCTGCTCCGACCAAGCACGAACGTATGAACTGTAACCTGTAACCGTCTGGCCAGTTGTTTATTCGCGCCAACGTATTAACGGACTCGAACCAATCATCCGCTTCACACGCCGTTTCTCGTCCGCAGAATTCCTTTACTGTCTTGTTCAGGTCCGGGACGATGCGAAATTCAGCAGTAGTACAACTGGCGCGATTCGAGTTGTCACCGCTCGAGGAAGCATTTTGCCTTTGGCTCTCGGACATAGCCTTCAACTGTTCACTTAATTGTTGCACCATCGTGTACAGTTCTACGTAGGTAGGTGCTACCGGTGCATTCGTAACGGGATTTTGGTCACTATTCATTTTGTATCAGTAATCACTAATCAGTGTATCAACACGTTATCTGATATCACTTATCAACGCGACAATCACGACTCTACTGACCAACTACCAGCTACCGCGTACCACGGCACAGTTCACTGGTAACGACACATAACCTCACTTCGCGATTGTTCCACGACAATAGTACTAACGCCGAAACGTCCCACGCAATCGTCAACCGCCAGAATCAATTTGTACCCCTTCGTTCCAATGATCTCCGGCCTTCGCTGCCTACGATCCGCAACGGTAATTCCTAGGGCTTATGTCATCTGCACGATGTCGGCGGGCACTCGCGGGTACGTCTATTCCGTTCGGTTTATAGCAACGGTAACACGCACTTTTAAATCGAACGACTTCGAATCCCACTTCTGATGTTGTTAACTATAATATAACTGACAACCGTTTATTACAAAACTTTCATGTACAATAAGAATTTCAAACATACAACACTTATTAATAATATTTTAAGCAACTCGACACGAGGAACGACACGCACAAATCACCGGTTACGCACTCTCCTGCTCCGGACGTTGCCGCATACTGACTATCCAGTGTCCACATAAACTGTCTCTAACCCATGAACATTGTGCAGTGCCGCCACCCTTGCCTCACATAATACTTAGATAACAGTATACAGTTGATTAAATAAATTGGGTACAGATTTAAACGTACCATCAGCAAACCATATTTCGGAGTTGTTCAGTGTATTTAAATTTAAATTAATTGTTGTCAATATCAATAACACACAATCACTTTAGATAGGTAAAGTGTGATTATTGTTGTGTGATTATTAGGTACTTCTAATCTAATCGTAACTGTAGTGAAGGTTACATTTTAAATTAATATTTAAGAGGGATATTTTGTCAGAGATATTTTGACCGGGATATTTTTACGGTGATATTTTGTCGTGGAACCTGTTTACGTTAAGAATAATCCGTTTTACACGGTCTTTTAATTTTAATATCAAATTTATCCGAGTATAATTGATTATTTTTCAGGTAAATTTGGTGTTATAGGTATGCTTTACTATTTGGTAAGACAGAAAAAATACAAGCAAGCAGTGTAACATGCTCTTATTAAAAGTCTACTGTGCGATTTAGATGTCATTTTCTTATATTATGTGGTTGACGATTGCATTAATGACTTAATGTTAAATTTAAATTTTCTATAAACTAATTTAACGACATGGAACTTAGTACCGTGAGTTTTGATTTGATGTATATGCTCCAGTTGAAGAATTAAAGTCTCGGCGATCCTGTAAAATATATATTGAATCTATAGATTAATATTTTATAATAATAATAATAATATTAAATTAAATAATGTGGGTATGGTGATAAATAAAGGAATATAATAAATACCAAAAGAACTTTATTACCTCATAATATGTTTTCTCAGGTTTCTCTGAAAAAATAATTTCGTGTTAATAGTATATTATTATAAGAATTAAAACGTTGCACAACTATTCTACAGTGTGTTCCATTAGTTATAACTTATAATTAAAACGTTGAACGAGTTTTGCGTTTATTCGTTATTTAGAAATAAAACGTTAAAGATATTTTGTGATTATCGTTGTTGATGTATGATTAAAATTTAAATGAAAATGGCTTTTAACTATAGATACTCAGACGTCAAACGTTTTATGTCTGTCTTACTAATGATGCATATTATAGACAATATTGTTCGCAGTATCCGTTTATAATAAGAACTAAAATATTATATAATAATAAATAAAGAAATATAAAAGAATCTAGATGAACTTTATCTACCTTTCTTGACACCTAAAAAAGTATTAAAACTAAGATTAATATTATTTCAATAATCAATGTTCAATTTATATTATCTAAAAACAAAATTAACAATAAAATTCAAAATGTAACAATAATAATTTGAGGTGGGTCGAACTGTTTGAAGTTCGAACAATCGAACTGAACTTAAGGTGTTCGGTTCGAGTTCGACAGTTGAAACAAGTTTTAAAAAAACCGAACCAAACCGAACTCAAACAAAAAAAATCGAATATCAAAATAGTTCGAAAGTTAAAATAGTTTTAACTCAAAAAAGGAAGATGAAAACATATACATACAAAGTAGTTTGAACCCGTTAAGTACATTTCAAACATTTTTACTCAATTACAATATTTAAAAAAGGTGCTCTGCTGTACAGTAGGTTACAAGTAGGTCACTGTATAATGGATGATATTAAATTTGAATTCAATGATATAATATCACTGTATAAGAAAAACGATTCTGAGCGGAGACGGTATGTCAGTCTAGGTATAAGGCCTAATATATACTTATCTTTGGTATTAAAAAATATTGACCTATTATAGGTAGGTACCTATAATAAATTCCAAATTAATCATATCACAATATCCATTAGGTACTTATAAAGCGTTATACATCAACAACAAACCCTGATACTATCATATATATATAATAGTGTACTTTAGAAATTTCAAGTACCCACGAATAATATTATACTATCACACAGGGGCACCATTTCAGTTTTTTTTTAAGGTGTGCAAACAATTAAAGAGGCCAATTTTTTCCCACCTCCAGGCCAATCGTTAAAAAAACGTTTCTAGTGTTTTCAGTTTTTCTCAGTGATCTCATGATAATAAACGTGGAAAAGGACGAGGCCAATAAAATAGATTTAAATAAAGCTGTGGATGATTTTGGGAAAATGAAGAATAGGAGATATCCACTTTTTTAATAACTTTTAGTACTTTTACTGTTATACCTATTTACTTAGTTAAAGTACATAATTAGTTTTTGTATTTCTTTTTATGTTATTGTTTAATACAAATATTATTAAATATATCTTTTTTTATTTATATGAAATTGGTTAAATATGTTTGAAAAAAAAGTATTAATGAGTATTTTAATATTAAAATGTGGGGATATGAGTGAGCGAAGCGATCGGAAATTTTTTTAAGTTCCGCTAAATAAACAGGATATATAAATGGCCTGGTGGAGGGAACAATTGGTCTGATTCAAATGTTTGCATCCCTATTGAAAAGTTGAAATGACGCCCCTGGAATAGATGCGTATTATTATGTCTGTTGTTTATCAATAACCATTTACCAATTACACATATTTGTGTGTCCAGTGGATAAAGTGAAACCGATATCAATTTATCAATTATCAAATTGAAGAACACAATAATATTATAATATAATTTATGATTATCAGTGAATAGCTGCGGTGCATGTACAATTAAAGATAAGCAAACTGAAGGCCATAGTATTAATGAGGCGAAGGCCAATTGTGGACACCAAAATTACAGTGTGTGCGAGTGCACACCCTGCCCCCCCCCAAATGGCGCCCCTGCTATCACAACGAAATAACTAAAATAGTTATTCTATTTAGCAATTCCTCACCGAACCACCAAGAACTACCTAATCTCGACGTTACGCTATGACATGGGACAATTACGACCTACGCCCGGTACAAACCACAACACGAGACGGTCAATATTCGCGCCAAAGGACATATCAAACGTCAGTCATATATTTCTACGAATAGACGCAGTCAAACCACCTCTACAACCACACTACGAGGGACCACACGCAGTTTTAGTCGTTTTAGAGCAACTCGAAAAAAACTTCAAGCCGCAGTGCAACAACCGCCAGGTATGGGTTCTCGTCGACAGGCTCAAGCCAGCATTCGTCCTACGCGAGAACCCATCACTCATATGAAGCCAAACCAATCTAAAAAAAAACAAGTTCATTTTTTACTTACCAGGGGGAGTAGTGTGGCGACCCACAACAATGATTTGTAACCGCGGTATTAGCACGCCAGCAGCCGCAAGCTGTGCGCCCTTCTCCTTTTAATATTGCATACTGCGTGTACTACTGCCTTCATGATGCGACCACTGTCGACCGACGAACTCGCTCACTTTTTCGGACTTACGTCGTCACCAAAGCATCGCGCTCCGTAGTTCGTTTTAAGTAACGCCCGAATATCGCAAAAGCTATAAAAACCATGTTTTAATTATACTCTCGTCCGAACGCCATCGTGTACCATTTTTTATATTATTTATTCTGACTGAATTATTATTTGACTTTTATAATTAACTTATACTTTAATACGTTTTGTTTTATTGAAAATTGGTAACCTAAAATCGACATTCCGTCATTCCTAACAAAATGTCCATGATAATATCCACGGACTAAGATATAATGGACTGGAAACGACAAGGTGGGTGGGTGACGGGGGATGGCCAGCAAAAGGTTCCAAAAATTGACGGATTGTCAATTTGTTAAGGTTACCAATATTGAATAAAACAAACACATATTAAAAATGCAAGTTGATTATAATAGTCGAAAAAAATAAATAATAAAATATGGTTGACAATGGCGTACAAACGTGAGTATAAATTAAAGTGGTTTCTATGGCGTTCGGTATTCGTTCGTTACGTAGCAGATCTACAGATCGCGGAGTGTTGCGACGACGTACGTCCGAAAAAGTTCGTCGGTCGACAGCGGTCACGTCATGGAGGCAGTAGGTACGCGCAGTATACAAAATTAAAGGAGGGGCGCTCATCTTGCGGCGGCTGGCACGCTAATACCGCGGCTACAAAATATCATTGTTGTGGGTCACCACACTACTTCCCCTGAGGGCGAAAAGAAAAACGTACTCGTTTTTGAGCTGCTTGGTGACTTCTGCATGTGTTTCGTACGTGTGGCTGCGGGATCCTCTCTGAACACGAACGCGGGTTTGAGACGGTCGATAGACACCAAGACTGTGCCGTTGTCGCGTTGGATTTTGAAGTTCTTGTAGTGTCGTTCTAGTACTGCGTAGTTACCTTCGCATCGTGGTTGTAAGGGCGGTTGCACTGCGTCGAATCGGAGAAAAACGTTTGTGACTTTGTTCAAGTCTGGAGGCACGAAAATGTATCTTTTAGTAGCGTGATTTGATCCGGTTGTCGGCTACAGTTGCGTCATCAAGTCACGTAGATTCCTGACGAGCTCTGGCTCGGTCTTCGCTTCTATTGGAGCGGGGTGGAACGTATCACCGGATAGTCGCAGTGACATACCGTAAATACCATCTCCGCGGGTGCTTGACCAATGTCCGGTTTAACGGTATTTTTGAGTGCTAGCAGAACGATGGGGAGTCGTAAACTCCAACTCACGGTGTCATGTGCCGTGAGGGCGGTTTTGAGGGTCCTGTGCAGTCTCTCCACCATACCGTTGACCTGTGGGTACGGGGATGACATGAGGTGTTGGATGCTGAGGTTTTTTGTGAGGGCAGTGAACAGCTCAGATTCAAACTGGCGGCCCTGGTCGAGTTTGCGTCAGCTAGAAATTAATGCCCTAAAAATGTATCCTCGCTCTCGTGTTGTGACCGGCCCTTGTTGCCATTATGTATGATCACTTTTTATATACGTTTAAATAAATCATTCATCCGCTTCAATCGTCGTTGTTATTTAACCGTTGTATATTTTTGTTGGCCACTACTTAACTCTATCGTTACGCCACGCGCCACACTATTATAATAATAATTATTGGTTTCGTTGCCGGAAATAAGTTTACAAATGGTTGCCATGAGTCTTGAAGCTATTATAATAATAATTATTGGTTGCCGGGCAACGAAGTTCACGGGATCATTTGGTACAGAGATAGATTAGACCTCTGGGCAGAAGATTAATTTAAAAAGGGGAGGAACAACCCCGGGAGGTGCTTAAACAGAGATTTTGAGATTTCCGATGGAAATTTTTGTTTATAAATGGTTGCCATGGGTTTTGAAGGTATTATAATAATAATTGGTTTAAAATTGTTGTTATGGGTAACCGTTTTTACTCTATACAAAAGAGATGGTTAAAATGTATAATACTATAATACTCATATTCTAAAATCTAAACTAAAATGTAAGATCCGATAAGACTTCAATTAAATTAAAATTTTATTAGTATTAAATTGGTTATTACTTATTTTGGTTTGACATAATAACTCACCAGTGTTCGGAATAGGTACTTTTATTAATTTATCTATATAAACTATAAATAGAAAGTGTGAAAGTTCGGAGTTTTTTAAGACTACAAAAACTACCCACAAACCGAGGGGGCCTTCAGGGGCTTACTAATAATCACGATTATAAAGAACAGGTTATGGGTGGATCGGCGGTCAGAACTCGTGATGCCCGGAATGGGACATTTTGGCGTGGCCGTTTTGGCGGGTCCGTTTTGGCGTGAAACTAATTTGGCGTAGTAATTTGACCTACAATAATAGGTAACTGGACACGGAAATGCGTTGCTATTGCTAGGTTTACAAATAAAAAAAAAATAATAATATTTTCTCATACATAATAACAATAATACACGGCCTACAAAAATGCCAAAAAACAAATTAATACGCGGGAAACGCCGTGTCTGGACAGTTAGTTATACTATAGATTATTATATGAGGGGTTCTTTTGTAAAATGTATTTTATGTTTTTTAACAAAAGTTGAACTTGTTGAGATAGAGGACTTGTCATATTATTATTCACCCAAAAAAGTACTGTCCCACAAATTGTTAAAATAAGTAAAAAAAAAAATGAAAATTTGTTATAAGCCCGCGCGTGGCAGTCAAGTAGCGTTGCGCACAATCGCATAAACGTAAAATTACTACATTTAACATAAAAAAAGGGGGGTTAGTGGATGTCGCTCTGCTGTACAGTAGTTTACAAGTGGGTCACTGTAATGGATGGTGATAAATTTGAATTTAATGATATAATACCATTGTATACGAAAAACGACTATGAGCGAAGACGGTCAGTCAGATAGTAGGCTGATATTAATTTGACTAAAGTAATTTATTTATAAAGGAATCTTGTTTTAAATTTTCAATCCTTAGCTATAAAAGTTGAAAATATTCAGATAATGTTATGGTGTATTGTTCGCTCCGCAAAACCAATTCAAATAGTTCCTTTTCGCGCCGGTGTATTATCGCGGACCGAACAACAGCTGCAGCGGTAGTCTGATTGTCTGGTGAGTGCGCGCGTTGTCCCACCGTCATTGTGTTATCTAACTGATAGCGGACAACGTGCGCATTCCAACGGTCGCTTTTTCGTATTTTTGTTATTTTTATGCACTTTTAATGTTTTTTCTTCGTTCGTAAAGTTTTGTGTCGCTTTCAGTGCCACCGAAAGTCTTGTATTTTTTCGTATTAAATGTTTAAGGTGGTACTGATAGCATTTTCGTGAATTATGCGTTTTCTCATTGGTTATTCAATAAATTCATTCGTCTTCGTAAAAACTCATAATATTCAATTAAATACATTCGCCTTTTCCGCTTTTTTTCTTTTCTTTTTCGCCTCTCGAGCTGTTCGGTCCGAGTCAACCCCAGCCAGAGCACATTGCATTCGTTTTTTCCCAATACATACTAAAGAAGCATACATTCATTCAAATATTCAATACAATATCATATTCAATCATTTTGTGTACATCATCTGTGAATTATTTTCTGTAAGTATCGTTCAGTCATTTGCTTTCGTTCATTTCATTAATATTATTCCCCAATTCAGGGCGCACAACGAGGTACTTACAGAAACACGTGAATTTTTTCCATAGTGATTTGCATGTATACAGTGATTTATTCGTTTGAGCTGGTGGCTCGTTAGTCGTACGTTCTCGGGATTGCCACACATTTAATTATTATAATATTGTATTTTTATTGTGTAAGTGTGTGCATCCTGAGACGGTAGCGTTAGGTTCAAAGCCGCTAACGGACACCAGTTCTCCAGGTAACCAGCTGACGAGCTGAATTAAATTATTATTTATTCTGATTTATTATTATTTACTGTATACCATTGATTTATTATTATTTACCATATACCATTGTTCTATTTGTATTTGTTGTATTATTGAAAGCCAAAGGGCTAGATACCTGCTATTATATCAGTAATTTAATATTTGGGTTGTCTATATTTTTTTTAATACCTTTATCATTTATTTAAGGTCGTTGGTTAATATTTATATTTTACCAACGCCTTGTCGTGAAGGCATCCTTAGCTCCATTATATACATTTTAGTTCTGTTAAGAGCTGAACGCGACATTTTTGGTGACCTCGACGTGATTTGCTCGCTTTTATTATTATAGATAACCCTGCAATATTAATATTACAATCAAAATACTATTAATACAAAAAAAAAAAAATATTTTTATTTAGTCATTCAGACATATTGAGTTTATACTAGTTGGTATTTGGTTCTGTATTGCATTTCATTCTATTATTTCTATACTGCACATTTTACATTTATATATTTTTTATATTTTATTTTCTTGTTAATTGAACTTTAGACATACTACATTTATACTTGTCCTACATCTATAAGTGAAATTCAACATCATGCTCGAGTCCGACCTCTCTTCTTTGCCTAAGGAATTGCGTAAGCTGATCAAGAAGCGTCAATCAATCAAGGACTCGATAAACTCCGTCAGGGACTATGTCAACAAATTCATTCCGGCCAGTTCATCTGTGCGCCAACTGCAAATCCGTTTATCAAAATTGACTGCATTTATGGCTGAGTTGTCTGTCACTCAAGAAGCCATTGTTGACTTTGAATTGGGATATGATGATGTCACTGAACAGGTTGCTTTTGATGACTTTACATTCACTTTGGTGGCCGACATGGAAGAGCTTATAGAAAAGCATGGGCCAAGTACAACATCAAGTTCAATGCATCCTAGCAACCAGTCACGTGCATCAGTCAATGAAACAATGAGATTACCCACAATTAACATTCCCACATTCAATGGTGAGATTGAGAATTGGGCTTCCTACATTGACACCTTTAATGCACTATTCCACAACAACAAAGATTTACCTAATGTTCATAAAATGCATTATCTTAAGTCAGGTGTCTGCGGTACAGCTGCTGAGGTGATTAAAAGTTTCTCAATTACTTCAGATAATTACCAAGCGGCTTATGATGAATTAGTAAAGCAATATGAAAACAAGGCGTTAACTATCCAAGTTCATATCCGTGCATTATTGAATTCGCCAAAGGTACATACTAATTGTGCTGCTGAATTAAAGAAGTTACATTATCATGTTAATTCTCATGTTCGCTCTCTTATCGCCTTAAAGCAGCCTGTACAACATTGGGATGCCTGGTTGACAACAATTGTCTGTTGTCATCTAGATCCAACTACTGCTGGTGAGTGGCAGCTGCTACAAACCAGCAAGGAGCTCCCTGCATTTAAAGATATTGAGTCATTTCTGTCTAAACGCATAGCTGCCTATGAAGTCGGTTATATTTCATCAAAGTCTGATACAAAACAAACCACTGGAAAGTCTCAGTATGGAGCCAAAAAACATGATGTCAAAGCCTTTTTTGCTAAAAAATCTGAACCTCATACTATCAAGTGTGTGTTGTGTACAGAACCACATAGAATTTATGCATGCAACCAATTCAATCAAATGTCAGTGTCTGAGCGTAAGGATGTTGTCACTAAATTTAAATTATGTTTCAACTGCTTGAATTTTGGACATCAAGTTGAATCTTGCTATTATCCTGGATGTCCACGTTGTAAAAAAAAACATAATTCAAGACTACATGTTGACTCGAGCCATATGTCAGAACCCAAGAGCTCTACGCAAACTGAGACACAGACAACCAGTCAAGATAATGCAGTATGCCATGCAATGACCAGCAACAATCATGCGCCAAGTACCACGTCCACTGTGATGCTTGCTACTGCTGTAATAAATGTTCATGACGCTGATGGACGACCTCAACGCTGTAGAGCCATTTTGGATTCTGGATCTCAACTTAACTTCATAACGTCATCTTGTGCTCAACGCCTGCGTTTAAAGAAGACTAATGTTTCATTGTCAATATCTGGTGTTGGTACTATGTCTTCTTCCACTGTGCGTTTAATGCCATGCACTATATCATCGCATTGTCAAAACTATCAATCCTCGATTGAATTTCATTCATTGCCAACGATAACAGAAAGACTTCCGCATCAAATGTTCAGCATGGATCAATTGAACATACCTGATGATGTTAAGGGCAATCTAGCTGATCCTCAACTCAACGTACCAGCTGCTGTTGACATATTATTTGGCGCCGAACTATTTTATGACATTTTCCTGGGTGCACGTAAGCAGCTGTCCAAGCATATTAGTGTACACAATACAAAACTTGGTTGGATACTTGTTGGAAAATTATTTGAGAAGTCATTAGTGAAGTCAAAAATAACCATGCTATCCACCCCAGTATCTAACAATTCTGCGTTAAGTCTATTTACCTCAACTACAAATGTTCAATTCATCGAAGAAGCTCAAGCGGAGAAGCACTTTTCATCAACTGTTAAGCGTGATGAAAGTGGGAGATTTGTTGTAAGGCTTCCAGTTAATGACAAGATCACATTCCTTAGTGATTCTCGACCAATGGCAGAGAGACGGTTTTACAATTTAGAAAGAAGACTTGGTAAAGATGAAAAATTGGCAGAACAATATAACATGTTTATTTCTGAATACTTGGCGTTGAACCACATGGAGCTGGCAAATCCTACATGGACTGGACCAAAATATTATTTACCTCACCATCCAGTATTTAAGACCAATAGCACAACCACAAAGCTCCGTGTAGTTTTTGATGGTTCTGCCAACACCAAGTCCGGAATAGCACTCAATGATGTTCTGTTGAAAGGACCAAAAGTACAGTCAGATATATTTCATATCCTTCTTCGATTTCGCATTCACCAAGTAGTGATCACAGCGGACGTCGAGAAAATGTACCGACAAGTTTTAGTTGCACCTGAGGATAGAGACCTCCAACGAATTCTTTATCGAAAAAGTCCTACTGATCAACTACAAGAATACAGGCTGTGCACTGTAACATATGGAACAAAGTCAGCCTCGTATTTGGCCACTCGTTGTTTATCTGAGATTGGAAAATGCACAGACAATCCTAAATTAAATCGAGTAATCACTCAGGATTTTTATGTTGATGACCTCCTGAGTGGTGGGGCATCTGAAGATGAATGTTATCAAATTTACAGTTCACTATTAAAACATTTTAGTCCAGCTGGTTTTCCACTTCGCAAATGGTGTTCCAACTCAGTCAATCTTATTAACCAAATACCATCAGCATGTAATGACCCAACGTTTGTATTGAAACTCAGTGAGAATGACACGGTTACAGCCTTAGGACTCACATGGCAACCTATCACTGATCAGTTTCGTTTTACGTTCAAGCATTGGTCACCGCCGTTAAACATGACCAAGCGTACACTATTATCAGACATCAACTCAGTTTATGATCCTATTGGACTCATATCCCCGGTTCTCATTCTTGGAAAAATTTTCATTCAACAATTATGGGGAATGAAGATGAGCTGGGACGACATTATCCCATCTGAATTGCAAGCTCGATGGATAAAATTCTACAACTCTCTTCAGTCCTTGCATGAATTGGCTATACCACGTAAGGTTATCAACACTGCAGATTCAAAGGTCACCATTCATGGCTTTTGCGATGCTTCGCAAGAGGCATTTGGTGCATGCATTTACTTACGTTCTGCCAGTCCAAATGGTCAAGTGCAAGTACATCTCCTGGCATCCAAATCTCGTGTTGCCCCAATGAAGGCTACAACCATCCCTAGACTCGAACTATGCGGTGCAGTATTGCTGGCTGAACTGTTGTTAGAGGTAAAAAATGAACTCGGTTGTTTAGGCATGCAATTCAGTATAAGTGAAATTTTACTATGGACTGATTCATCAATTGTTTTGGCTTGGCTAAAAAATGAAGTCCCTTTGCTATCATACGTAGCAAACAGAGTTGCTCGAATATTAGACATTACAGTAAATGCTCAATGGCGCCATGTTATTTCTAAGGAAAATCCTGCCGATCAAATAACAAGAGGTATACATCCTGCTGCGCTGCCTTCATTGTCAATTTGGTGGAACGGACCATCCTGGTTACTTTTGAAAAGTGATTCATGGCCAGGCATCCCAGAGCTACCATCAGAAATCCCTGAAGTTCGTCCAGTAAAGTTAGTGCTGGCTACAGCTCATTCATCCGATTCCTGGCTGCTGAACAAATATTCAAGTTATATGCAACTTATACGTATAACTGCCTTAGTCCAACGATTCGTACACAATTGTACAATACAGAGAAAACTCATAGATCAACGTACGACAGGTGCATTGACTGTACAAGACCTCAAGGCTTCCAGAGAATTTTGGATTCGCAAGATTCAGGCTGAAGCTTATCCCTCGGAACTAAAGGCTCTAAATTCAAATTCACCCATTCACCGGTCAAGCTGCCTGTTAAAGCTAAATCCATTTGTTGACGGTACTGGCATTTTACGTGTTGGAGGTCGCTTAGCGTATGCACCAATACATGATAATACAAAGTTTCCAGTTGTATTGCCATCCTCATCAACTTTCACAAGATTATTTTTCAAATATGAGCACCTGAGACTACTGCATGTTGGTCCACAAGCATTACTCTCGCACATACAAGTAAATTACTGGCCCATCCGTGGACGAAGTCTTGCCAGTCGAACCGTGCATCAATGTATTCAATGTTTCCGAACCAATCCAAAATTAATAACACCTTTCATGGCTCCGCTACCTCGACAACGTACCACTATTGAAAGACCATTTTCTCAATGTGGAGTAGATTTCTGCGGGCCAATAATGATTCGAAGTGGTATCCGTCGTGTAAAGACTGAAAAGGCATATATATCTGTATTTGTGTGCTTAGTCACACGTGCTATTCATTTGGAATTAGTCTCATCTTTAACTGCCGATGCGTTTCTAGCCACACTAACTAGATTCATGTCTCGCCGAGGACAATGCAGTAACCTTTTCAGCGACAATGGCACAAATTTTGTTGGTGCGAATCGCAAACTCATGTCACAGTTTGAGGAAATTTCCAAGACTCATACAACATTATCATATCTTTCTGAAAAATCTATGCAATGGCACTTTATTCCACCCTCAGCACCTCACTTTGGAGGTCTGTGGGAAGCTGCAGTTAAGTCTTCCAAACAACTCCTGACAAAAATATCATTAAATGCAACATTTACATTTGAAGAAGCTACAACGTTGCTGTGTGGAATAGAAGGAGTTTTAAATTCTAGACCCATGACTCCGTTATCCAATGACCCATCAGACTATCAAGCTCTAACACCGGCTCATTTTCTCATTGGTGGGGTTATCACATTACCACCTGAAGCAGATTCATCAACCACCCCGATGTCTAGACTTAAACGTTTTGCATTAGTACAATCTTGCATTCAACAGTTTTGGAAGAGATGGTCCCGGGAGTACCTTCCTCAATTGCAACGCCGAGGCCGCTGGATAAAGGTAACTCGAAACATAAGAGTGGGTGATCTATGTCTTCTCCGACAAGAAAATCTTCCTCCTACCAGATGGGCTCTGGTCAGGGTTCAAGATGTTCATCCTGGTCCTGATGGCACTGTTCGAGTGGTCACTTTACGCAATTCCTCTGGCAACATTTTCAAACGTCCAGTGGTGAAACTTTCCTTGCTACCAAGTGAAGAAGATGAGAGAGAAGAACAACCTTAGTCATCATCAAAGGAGGATTCAACCAATGTATTATTTATTTATTTATTTTTTTTTTTTATCTCTATTATTGATAGTGTTGCATGTAGCAAAATTATCATTTTTCATACGTAGTCATAGTTCTATTATTCGTTGTTATTGTTATTATAATGTTGAAAGGTAGATCCTTTCAAATGGGGGTGTATGTTCGCTCCGCAAAACCAATTCAAATAGTTCCTTTTCGCGCCGGTGTATTATCGCGGACCGAACAACAGCTGCAGCGGTAGTCTGATTGTCTGGTGAGTGCGCGCGTTGTCCCACCGTCATTGTGTTATCTAACTGATAGCGGGCAACGTGCGCATTCCAACGGTCGCTTTTTCGTATTTTTGTTATTTTTATGCACTTTTAATGTTTTTTCTTCGTTCGTAAAGTTTTGTGTCGCTTTCAGTGCCACCGAAAGTCTTGTATTTTTTCGTATTAAATGTTTAAGGTGGTACTGATAGCATTTTCGTGAATTATGCGTTTTCTCATTGGTTATTCAATAAATTCATTCGTCTTCGTAAAAACTCATAATATTCAATTAAATACATTCGCCTTTTCCGCTTTTTTTCTTTTCTTTTTCGCCTCTCGAGCTGTTCGGTCCGAGTCAACCCCAGCCAGAGCACATTGCATTCGTTTTTTCCCAATACATACTAAAGAAGCATACATTCATTCAAATATTCAATACAATATCATATTCAATCATTTTGTGTACATCATCTGTGAATTATTTTCTGTAAGTATCGTTCAGTCATTTGCTTTCGTTCATTTCATTAATATTATTCCCCAATTCAGGGCGCACAACGAGGTACTTACAGAAACACGTGAATTTTTTCCATAGTGATTTGCATGTATACAGTGATTTATTCGTTTGAGCTGGTGGCTCGTTAGTCGTACGTTCTCGGGATTGCCACACATTTAATTATTATAATATTGTATTTTTATTGTGTAAGTGTGTGCATCCTGAGACGGTAGCGTTAGGTTCAAAGCCGCTAACGGACACCAGTTCTCCAGGTAACCAGCTGACGAGCTGAATTAAATTATTATTTATTCTGATTTATTATTATTTACTGTATACCATTGATTTATTATTATTTACCATATACCATTGTTCTATTTGTATTTGTTGTATTATTGAAAGCCAAAGGGCTAGATACCTGCTATTATATCAGTAATTTAATATTTGGGTTGTCTATATTTTTTTTAATACCTTTATCATTTATTTAAGGTCGTTGGTTAATATTTATATTTTACCAACGCCTTGTCGTGAAGGCATCCTTAGCTCCATTATATACATTTTAGTTCTGTTAAGAGCTGAACGCGACATGTATAGAAAATTCTAATATAAACACTCAGTTATAATTGCATGTACCTTTGTTTAAGAGTTGCACCAAAAACCAAAATCGATTTTCTCAAAACAGATTTTTCGTGAAAATTCCAGTTTTTCCTTAATTTTTTTTTTGTTTTGTTTTTCACGGCGCTTTTGAAAACTACTGGGACATTTTTACTCTTGAGACCCCACAAAGTACAACGAGATTCACTTTTATATCAGAAAAGATACTGTTGAAAAACTCTAGGCATTTTTATTGTCCTAAAAGGTGATGACAAACACAAAAATAAAAAAAAACACACATATCATTGTAAAATCAAAACATTCATAGTTCCACTCAGAATCTAAAATAACTTTACCGGAGTCAAATTAAATTGGACATTTGATATTCATCCCTAAATCAACAATTCTCAAATAATAAAATAAATATTCACTCATCTTCTTTATATATAAAAATGGAGACAAAAAATTTGAAATAGCATCAGTTGAGAACGGCTGGGCCGATTTTGCTCAAATTTTTTTTAAATGATAGAGAATGTCAGTGAGCGGGTTTATAGCATAAATTATGGACCTAACTCATTTGAATTAGAGATTTGGAGACAAAAACTGAGTTACACCGGTGGCGCTCTCTAGCAGATAAAAATAAAAATAAAAATATAATATAAATAATAATACAAATATCGATAATAGCAGGGCTTGAAATCGATTAATATCGATAAAAATCGAAAAAAAAAATATTAGAGAACAGCTGGTCCGATTTGTCTCAATTTTTTTTTTAAGATGTTCGTAATTAATAGGTGAAGGTTTTTACGAAGGAAAATTTCTAAAAAGACTGCAATTTAGAAAAACTGCAATAACTATTTAGTTGTACGGCTTAATAAATAGGTTTACAGCAAAACTACCTATTACAAAAATTGTAGAGAAGAAATTTTTTAACAATTGTAAGAAGGTTAGGTTAGGTTATGTTAGGAAGGCTATTAGGAAAAATATTAATAATAGTATTACAATTTAAGTATTTAATCTTTTTCCATAAACGCTTAAAGTCTAAAGAAAATAAGCACTGATCTACGATGACCATATACATCTATCAACCATTTAGCATATAGATATGTTTCTATCCCCAGGATCTCGGTTAATATATCATAATATATATATAATATCATTGATTTTATTATATACTATAAATACTATCAATATATTATAAAACCAATGGTGATAGGTACAACTGAGTAATAAATGCTTATAAAAAGGTATTCAAAATATATGCATTTTGGTAACACATATGTTCATATGTAATATGAATACTAGTATTAAACTCAATATCAACACATTAAGAATTGTATTTAAAATCAATACATTAATTAATAATTACGTTAATAATTCGACGTACCAAGGTTCGATTCTAAATAATATTTTTAAGTTTGACTCACCTCTAAATTAATAAACAATTGGTATATAATGCCGTATAACAACCGGGCATTTGCGCAAAAGGATATAATTCTTAAATATTTTTCTAAAATAAATGTAGGCAAATGACAGGGAAAACTATTTCCACGATACCATAATATATGTACAGACAAAATTTTATTTTTATATTTTAAAGATTTAAAAATAATTTTAATTATATAATTTTGTGATAAATATTAATTTTGATATAATGATATTCTATTTATCTCATTTGCTCAATGATTTGTTTAATGATACCATATATTTTGTTATGACTAGGACGTTATGTATTGTGTTACGGTCTTTCTAACTCTTTTCTTTTAGTTTTCCATCAATTGATTTTTGTTTTAATTACGTTTAAAAATGCCTATAATTATTGACATGACGTATAATATTATGAAAACGTTCAAAAGCCTTGAATTTAAAATTATATGTTTATACTTTATATTTCAGAAAAACGATTATAATAAAAACTAAAACAATATAATATATTAATAAATAAAGAAATATAAAATAATCTAGATCAACTTTATCTACCTTTTGGTTTGGTGTTCTCTAAAAATATATTAAAACTAGATTAATATTATGGCAAAAACTATACGTTAAATTTCTATTTCCTAAAAACGAAATTAACGATAATATCCAAAATATAACAATTATAACTAATTGGTAATGCCGTATAACGAGCTGACATTTGACAATGAGATATAAATTTTAAATTTTTTGCTAAATTAAAAGTAAATTACGGTAGAAAATATTTCCACTATACCATAATAAAAGAAAATAATAAATTCTATTTTAATATGGTACAGATTTAAAAAATTATTTCAATTACATTATTTTGTGTAAGTTTTTAATTTTAATTTCACATGACTAGGACGTTATGTATTGTGTTACGGTCTTTCTAACTCTTTTCTTTTAGTTTTCCATCAATTGATTTTTGTTTTAATTACGTTTATAAATGCCTATAATTATTGACATGACGTATAATATTATTATAACGTTCAAAAGCCTTGAATTTAAAATTATATGTTTATACTTTATATTTCAGAAAAACGATTATAATAAAAACTAAAACAATATAATATATTAATAAATAAAGAAATATAAAATAATCTAGATCAACTTTATCTACCTTTTGGTTTGGTGTTCTCTAAAAATATATTAAAACTAGATTAATATTATGGCAAAAACTATACGTTAAATTTCTATTTCCTAAAAACGAAATTAACGATAATATCCAAAATATAACAATTATAACTAATTGGTAATGCCGTATAACGAGCTGACATTTGACAATGAGATATAAATTTTAAATTTTTTGCTAAATTAAAAGTAAATTACGGTAGAAAATATTTCCACTATACCATAATAAAAGAAAATAATAAATTCTATTTTAATATGGTACAGATTTAAAAAATAATTTCAATTACATTATTTTGTGTAAGTTTTTAATTTTAATTTTAATTTCATGATTATATTTTAATTTCATTTTGCTTTATGATATTCCTTATATTTTTATAAGGTTTAGTTAGGCCTTTATGTTTTGTATTTATAAAAACTAGATTAATATTATTTCAGAAATTAGTAACACTGGTTATCTAAAATGTATTACTTGAACCACTAAAACAAGTCACAGGATGAGTAAGCACAGCTTTAACTTTTGATAAAACCCCTCCATCTAAAAAACAAAATTTCAAGTTAGTTACATTTATCTCAAATACAAATAAATATAAAGTTTAAATACATATGCATTTTAGCTTTGCATTGAACTTAAATTTGTGTTTTTTTTCGAGTTATCACTACTCTATTATATTACCTTTCGTTTGTGACGAATAATTAGGGAACAAAATCATTCCGATACTAAGTACTAAAAGTATGATATTTGACTTAAATAATGTTGAAGACATTTTTTGAGAAAACTTAATGTTTTTTCACATTATAAGATCTTACCACTTTTAGCAACAGACAATAACTAAAACTATGCGAGAACCACCGATTTTTAGAAGCCCTTTTGTTTATTCAGTTTTTGTAAATACCTACTTACTGTTGATGTTATACCTACCATGTTTTCAACGCAGCTGGTACGAGTCGCGACGAAATGAATATTGTGCATTAATTTTGTTTTCAATCATAATATAGGGTCCTTCATAGCCCATAGATTTTCATGTGGCAGGCGAATAAAATTTCAAAATGAAATAATACAAACCTGCACAACTGAGATGGTCTGGAAACAACGAATGAAAACGTGTGAAAAAATTTTAACTTATCTTTGATGATAAAAACTGGTATTTCTTACGTGAAGTTTCGTTTAACGTTATATTATTTTACATAACGAAATATAATTTAATATTACTGAAATAATTGTATGGTGTTGCCGCCGCAACATAATTATATATTATAAACGTATTATTTAAATTAATCAATATCGGGCAGCGAGGATAGCTGGTCACACACACACACACACACACACTATCACCTGTTGCCATATTATATTTATTTTTGTATGTACCTATTTAAATGTGCCTTGTGAATTTTATAACATAGATAATTAAGACTCGTTATCGTATGGCACAGCAACGGCTATGTGAATATTTATTTATCACGGCCGCCGTGACACTGTCTTCGCAACAGCGATACATCGGAGGTGTCACCGACCACCGTTCTTCGTCCCCCCCATCAGTGACACCACGGGCGGGACGGCGATCACGGCATCGCTGCACCCAAGAGGAGAACGAGACTACAAGGGCGGCGGACTCCGGTCAGCTCCGGAAAACAACGATCAACATTCATAACCTGTATAAATATTGTTGATGTCATGTAAAAGAGGGGGGTAAGTCGGGGTATTGTCCCGTCTACCCCCCTCACGTATGTATAATTATTTGATGTATTATTGATTTTTCAAATAAACGATGGCGGCGTCGCGGAAGTATTGCGAAAGCAGTCCGCGTGGCGCCGTCGGTTCAAACACGAAAAAAAAAAAGTACGAAAAATGTATCTTATCATTGATCTAACTTTTGCCCAATCTAGTCCGTCTTGTCGTCCTAATTGGTTCATTGCTAACTTAGTTAATTTATGTTTTTCACAAAAATATTTAAGGTTTAGTAAAGCAACGTGTAGATTTTGGTACGGGGCTAATTGCTTCTTTTTCGTTTTGGTTATTAAAAATATCATGTACCTATCTCCGCTTTTGAATTTCACGACGTCGCCTAAATCTTTATGAGATTTTAATTGTTTGTCCCTACCAAATCGCATTCTTAATTCGTAATTAATACCTGATCGAAAATTATAATATTTTTCGATTTCAGATACTATGTGGTACTCCGACGGACTGTTTATTAGTTCGCCGTGTACTTCCTTAACATCCTTATTAGAAATTACTGTTGTTTCGAATTTTTGCAAAAAATTATCATAACTTTCGTCCTTAATTTCCGTAATATTATACATACGCGATAACGCGTCGACATTAGTGTTTAATTTGCCCATTTTGTATAGGTACTATCTCATATTCATATTCTTCCAATTGTAGTCTCCATCTTGCCAATCTGGATAATGGATCTTTTAAATTAAATAGCCATGACAAAGGCCTAGATCCGTAAGAATTGTAAATTTCCTACCATATAAATACGGTCGAAATGTTTTTACACCGAATATAATCGCTAAACACTCCAGTTCCGTTGCCGAATAATTACATTCCGCCCTATTTAAAGTTCTAGAACTGTAAGCTATTGGTAAATCCGATCCTATTTTACCTTGAGATAATATTGCACCTAGTGCCCTTCTGCTAGCGTTTATCGTAAGTATAAATTGTTTCGTAAAATCTGGATATATCCGATTGTGAATACGTAATCTTTCGAATACGTCTATTAATTTTTCATTGTGGTCTTGTAAATTCATAGCATACACTATTATGACGTACATTTCCCCACCCCCACCCATTTGACTTTTTCAACTTTTTCCAACTCCAATATTTAGTGCTCAATTCCTGCCAATTCCTGCCATAGACCCCGGAATCCCTGCTCAAAAGCCGCCCCCGCAAAAGCCAAAAAACTGTGGGTGGGGCTGGGGAAACGTTTCTCCAGCCCCACCCATGGTCGGAAATGGACTTTTTCAACTTTTTCTAACGCCAATATTTAGTACTAGTATACTACAATAATAAAAAAAAAATATATATATATATATAATTATAATTACTATTAGAAAAATTTATACAAGTAACATTGATTTTTTAACTATGATATATATCAGAGGTTCCCAAACTTCTTATGGTACGACCCATTTTGGAAAGAATTAAAATTTTGGCGCCAAAAAATAATCTCTTTTTTTTGTGCTGAACGAATAAAACATAAAAAAAGATAGTTTTACTGAAAATAATTGATTTAAACGTCATGCAGGTACTAATTTGTTTCAAATAAATTGTTATATTTTCAATAACTATTAATCTAATTACTTCGTGTTGATATGGTCGCAGTAAATTTGTAACTGTTACAAACGCAGATAGCGATTTATGATATAACTAAATTTAGGTAACGAAAAGTCATAGAAACACGTGTCTAAAAAATGGTATGGTGACAGTAAATACTAAATTGTACAGGATTTATTTTAAATGAACGATTTCATCTGATGTTCTATATAATATCTGCGTTATATTTGTATTACATAATATGAAGAAAACTTCTATTTTTCATAGTTTACAACCCCCACACCCCCTATTATAATTCTATTAAAATTTACCTTTCTAAAAATTCATATTACGGGTACTACAATAAAAATAACTTTTATTAATTATATAAATACTGCTTTGTTAATAAATCATTGATGAGGTAACTTGAGGTTTGTCAAATCAGTTACCTACCAATTTGTAATTATTCGTACCCACGAAAATATAAATATGTATAAACATTATAATTTAATTGATGAAGTCTTAAAAAACCTAAAAAGGGGAAAATTATCTGTTTTCTATCTAGATAAAAAAGATGTTATCTTATCTTTTATCTTAAGTCAATTTTCGACCATGGGTCGGCTAGAGAAACGTTTCCCCCGCCCACCCAGGGTTTTTTAATTTTTGAGCAGGAATTCCGGGAGTGGCGGCAGGAATTGGCAGAAATGGAGCACTAAATATTGGCGTTGGAAAAAATAAAAAAAGTCAATTTCCGACCATGGGTGGGGCTGGAGAAACGTTTCCCCCGCCCCACCCACAGTTTTTTGGCTTTTGAGCAGGAATTCCGGGGTCTACGGCAGGAATTGGCAGGAATTGAGCACTAAATATTGGCGTTGGAAAAAGTTGAAAAAGTCAAATGGGTGGGGGTGGGGAAATGTACGTCTGTATTGTAAATATTCGCGCAATATACGTCCGTTATTAATTAAAATATTTTTATTATTCATTTATTTATCAGGTATATCGATTTGTACTATTGTTTCTGAGCGTGGTTTTAATGTAAAACAAATATCACTATCGCTTCCGATTTTATTATTACTTATTGTTAGTGTGTTATTATAGCGACGTCTATTACTGCGTGATTATCAATTAAAACTTTATTACCAATAATCCCGTCTGCAAAAATTGGAAAAATATTGTTTAAAACATAGAATTGTGTTTCGAATGCTTCATTATTAATTATTAATTCTATTTCTGTTTTTCCTATTGTAGAAACTATTTTTTCATTGATGCCTTTCAAATAAATTTTTTCGTTTTCGTTAATTTCAGTGTTTCCTTTTAATGCATTAATTTTAATAATATTTAGATCCGCACCAGTATCGACTAATAATTTAATTTGATCCTTATTAAAACTAGGTGATTTTAATGTAATGCGATTATCTATTAATTTTGCTGTGATGTGGAAAATACTGTGTGTGGGTCTTAAATTATTTCCTGGACCAATCTGACTCCCACTGGTGATGGTCCGCTGGCGTTTCCAGACGTGTTTCTTTCATTTTTCTGTTTCGTATAGCAGTTTGAAATGTCATAACCTATCTTATTGCAGTAGCTGCAAAGTACACTCTGAGTATTGTAGTTATTGTCCCTACGAACATTACTGTTGCCCGCGTTGCGTGCACCGTTTACACGATTATTGTTATGCATAATTTGTTGCGCACTGAGTCGACCGCTAAGACAGTCCCGTGCTAAGTGATTAGACTTGCCACACGTGTAGCATCCGGTGTTACTTTGATTATTATTATTTTGTTGTACACTATTTCTGTTGAAATTTTGTCCATAATTGTTTCCGCCTCGATAACCGCCGCGATTAACCGTGTGTGGACCATATCCACCCCGATTGTTATTCCCATAATTACTGCGGTTGTTGTGGTTAACGTATCTGTTGTTATATACTTATATCCGTTGAAATTATTATTTCTGTTATTTTGATTTGAATTACCGTTTCCTCCGCGATTAACTGCGTTATTTCCATTACCGTCGTTTTGTCGTCTCTCCTCGTTATTGATGCCTGCTTGTTTTCCGTTACCAATTTGTCTCTGTAATTTGTCCATCTCCACTTTCGACTCATATTCAAGCATCTCATCGATCGCCGTTTTGAAACATTGTTCCAGGGTACTGGGATTTCGACTTTTCAATACTGTATATAGGTGATGAGGTAACCCTGTCATAAATATTATCATAGCCTGTTTTTTTGTTTTTTTCTTCAATATATCTGCCTTGGCTGTAGTTAGACCAACCGTACTTGCCACGCAGAGTTTATAATATAACTCTTCGATTCTACTACCGAATTTTGCCATACTTTCTCCTTCGGCCATACGTGCCGTGTTTAAAGCTATTGATAGGGCCCTCTCCGATACTTTTTGTTCGAATGCCCCCTCTAATATTGATTTTATTGATCCCCATGTTTCTAAATTTCGATATTTTGTTACTTCTAACGCATTTCCTGTCAACTTGGAAGTAATTATTTTTAATAATATCGGTGTTTCTGCTTCCGTTGTCTCTTTAAGTGCGATTTCACAAATGTTTATAAATTCAGCTACGTCCTTTTTGCCTGTGCAAATAGGTATCATAGCAATTGCTTTATCTAAATCCATTTTACTCATTATTTTTTTTTTCTAACCACTGGTTCTAATTGCACGTGAATTACGCTTGAGTCTGACCAGCTAGTACCTGACCGACCTACGAATTGTTCTTTTTTCGTTGCGTGATACCTATCTGGTCTGTTAAACTAAGTGTTCTTACAAAATTTCTATAAACAGCTCTTTCGGTGTTAACTATCTGTTTCCTAGTTTGTTCTAAAAATTCTTTCTTTATAGCATCTTTTAAAATTGCCGCCTTCAATTCTTTCCTAGATTTATATTTTTTTAAACTTTTATTGAACTGTCCGCAGAACTAGTTTCAATGTCTGAACTATCGGATTCTGTCATATATATATCTAAACATTAGGTACATATCATTTATATAAATTATATCTATTAATTTACTTATTCAATTAATATTCTATCCGGGTATGTAATTACCAATAGTATTTATCCTACATGTATCTACTATTATTATTTATAAACGATTAATACGAAACTACCATCACCAAAATGAATTATACATATATATTATTACTTATAAAATAAACAACATGCACATATAATTATTCATAAAATAATTTTTTTTAAACGCGCGTTGTACGTCGAAAATAGATGAGTACCTGACAGGGGTACCTGTCATATAATTCTGCGTATTACTAAAATGTTAATCTATGGTCTATTTCATTAAAATAATCATTCTACTCTTTTAATATCGTTGTGTTCAGTGCTTCTGTAAAATATTACTCCCGCCTATTTTTGAACCCTTCCGCCTGAGTCATTATATTATTCAGTGAGCTTGTTTCCTTATGTCAACACAGGAGGAAATCCTATTTCCGTTTTTAATAACCGATTTATGCCGATCTACAGTATATTATGTTAAATAAGCACCTGTGCAATTGGTTTAATTGTTACGTAGTAACTTGCTTACTACATCTCCCCCTTTAAAAGTTGATTTTTATCGTCTAAAACGAGAAAAATTAACTCAATCATCCCTCCTAATGGAATTAAGCACTTTCATATGGTTACAAGTTTTACATACCTACATCAATTATTACATTACATTCAATTATTACATGTTTACATAATATGTTTGTTACAATTATTTAGTTACATTATTGTAATCATTTATAATATGGTACATTAAATCATATTTTCCTGGTTACATTTATGAAATATTATTGACAAAATACAGATTACAATCCATAATATTACAATATATATTTTGCTTATTATCTAGGTTAGTATATTATGTGATTAACAATTTATATTTTTTTTTTTTTTTGTTTTACAACTACAATCTTATCTTAGTGTTAATATAATATGAATTAATTCTTTGATATAATATAAATTCTTAAAATCTATGACAATATATTTTTTTTTCTATGCAATATATATATATGAAAAAAATAGTCCGAAGAATGAAACTGTTTTCGTACACCAACATGATGTTATACCCGTATTGAAAAACTTCACTATTTTATCAAATTGCTTGGAAATAGAAAAGGAACAGCAACAGTTTTAAAAATTACATTTTATACTTTTTAATAATAATAGTTAATAGGTGTAATATGATAATATTATGTGTCTACTGAAAAGATTGCAGTTGGATAATATTTTGAAGAACAATTTTTGTAAAAAAAAAATGAATATTACCTAAATACAAATAATCGAGATAAGGAAATAAATTTCACAATAGTTATCTACTTATCTACTCTTTTAATATCGTTGTGTTCAGTGCTTCTGTAAAATATTACTCCCGCCTATTTTTGAACCCTTCCGCCTGAGTCATTATATTATTCAGTGAGCTTGTTTCCTTATGTCAACACAGGAGGAAATCCTATTTCCGTTTTTAATAACCGATTTATGCCGATCGTTTCCCGGAACATAGGCGGGATACGCAACGCGGGGTCGACTTGGTTACCATTCCCTATTTCACGTATGCCACGCCCCCCCCCCCCCAGGAAACAGTGTTCAAGGCTACAATCACCCGATTTGGCCAATTCACTTAGTTTCATACCCCTAGTAGTATATATAATGGTCATTGTGAGTCCTTTGTTTCAAATTAAATGTTATAACAGGTGTTTCGACACTACCTAATACTTACCTAACATTATACAGTAGCGATTGAAAAAAAAAATTTAAACCAGTGAATTCGTTTTATAATAACCGTGTTCGTGATAGATTTCACTATTTTATTAAATCGCTTGGAAATAGAAAAGGAACAGAAACAGTTTAAAAAAATTCCATTTTATACTTTTTAAAGTTTTGATAAATTCTCTGAACTTTAATTTACATAGACAGCAATGAAATAAATGAAATCTATTTTCTTATTATGCTATAGTGAAACTAGTTACAGAATAAAGCTAGTATAAAAATTTAAAAATCAACTCACAAACATTCTACAACTGCTGTCACACGCAAACATGATGATTCATTTAACGTAAAACTGCCACTAACTGATTGAAATCTATAAAAATGTATAAGGGATTTTTTGCAAACGAATGTATTCGTTTATTAACTGAACATTAAGTAATTATAATAGTTAATAGGTACATGCAGTTATATGATAATATTATGTGTCTACTGAAAAGATTGCAGTTGGATAATGTTTTGATAGAACAATTTTTGTAAAAAAAAATGAATATTACCTAAATACAAATTATCTAGATAAGGAAATTAATTTCATAATAGTTATCTGGATCAGATAATAGATGAGTTATTTTTTTTTATAGATAAATTAAAAATAATATTTCACTAAGACTGTTGGTGGACTCAGAGAAGATAACTAAAAAATAAGGTGGAAGGCTTATTACAACCAGAGACATTCAAACATAAATGGAGCAAATGTAGTATCATACAATTCAATTAGTAATTATAGCACATACAAGGGCGTCGGCAGGAATTTGTCAAGGTTAGGGCAAAATATTTTCCTTTTTACATTATTTTTTTGTCTCACGTTTTTATATTAGTGTAGTAAGCCAGTTACTACGGAGTAATACAAATTTCATAAGTACATAGTTATTATTATAATATACGATGAATCGGGATTAAGAATTAGGCGTAGTAACATTGACAGTAACAATAAAACCAAATTCCACAGGTGCATAGTTATGATACTATACGGTAGACCGGCATAACCGGGAGATTAGGGAACATAAAAGACACCAGGGTTAAAAAAATAATCGGATGAAATATTTTACAGAAAAACTGAATACGACGAAATCAAAATATAAAGGAGTAAAAAAGATTATTTTATAATAATCATAATGTAGAAATACATGCAGCCGTAAATGCGTAGGCCGGATAAATGTCCACAACAAATCACATCCGTGAGAACCGAGATATCGTATATGTAGGCAAGGGGTACGGGGGACCTCATATATAAGGGAGCCCGAATCGGCCTGTATTCAGACGTGTACTACCACCCAATAGTGCAAGCACCTTCACGCCACTTTGTACAATATTATTTGGACTTAGAAAATTATCGAACATTATAATAAAAATTCACAATATATTACATCTGTCTTATCATTCATTATCTACCACGACTACAGCATCAAATAAAGTGTCTGCGACCTGCATCTATAATAACTTGGTTGCCACTTATCTACTATTAGTACTACGATAGTAGGTACCAAGCAACCAAGATTATTACATTAGTTATATAGTATATTTGTGACATGTTTTATTTCATATAGATGAGGAATTTAAAAATATTTATGAATTATACGTAGATAGTTAGTTAAACTTAATTTACAGCATTAATTTTAATTAATTGTAAAGTTATTCGTTGGTCTAGCTAAACGGTTATTGTACGAAATCACATAATATACTTTTCAACTTTATTCCTTAGAGCCTAGGGTTCGCATGAATTATATTGTATGCCGTAGTATTTTAACAGAAACATAATATTTATTCGTTTTAAACAGCGTTAAATAAACACATTCTGTTACAAAGCCATTAAATGTAAAAAATAAAGCATATGTGAGCTTTTGTTTTTTTGGGTCACAAAATTCAATCAGAGAATATTGATTTTTACAAATACGAATTACATAAAATTTAAACGATGGTGTTTACCAATGATCTGAAGTCCGAACAATGAAACTGTTTTCGTACACCAACATGATGTTATACCCGTATTGAAAAACCGTTTCCCGGAACATAGGCGGGATACGCAACGCGGGGTCGACTTGGTTACCATTCCCTATTTCACGTATGCCACGCCCCCCCCCCTGGAAACAGTGTTCAAGGCCACAATTACCCGATTTGGCCAATTCACGTAGTTTCATACCCCTAGTAGTATATAGAATGGTCGTTGTGAGTCCTTTGTTTTAAATTAAATGTTATAACAGGTGTTTCGACACTACCTAATACTTACCTAACATTATACAGTAGCGATTGAAAAAAAAAATTTAAACCAGTGAATTCGTTTTATAATAACCGTGTTCGTGATAGATTTCACTATTTTATTAAATCGCTTGGAAATAGAAAAGGAACAGAAATAGTTTAAAAAATTCCATTTTATACTTTTTAAAGTTTTGATAAATTCTCTGAACTTTAATTTACATAGACAGCAATGAAATAAATGAAATCTATTTTCTTACTATGCTATAGTGAAACTAGTTACAGAATAAAGCTAGTATAAAAATGTAAAAATCAACTCACAAACATTCTACAACTGCTGTCACACGCAAACATGATGATTCATTTAACGTAAAACTGCCACTAACTGATTGAAATCTATAAAAATGTATAAGGGATTTTTTGCAAACGAATGTATTCGTTTATTAACTGAACATTAAGTAATTATAATAGTTAATAGGTACATGCAGTTATATGATAATATTATGTGTCTACTGAAAAGATTGCAGTTGGATAATGTTTTGATAGAACAATTTTTGTAAAAAAAAAATGAATATTACCTAAATACAAATTATCTAGATAAGGAAATTAATTTCATAATAGTTATCTGGATCAGATAATAGATGAGTTATTTTTTTTTATAGATAAATTAAAAATAATATTTCACTAAGACTGTTGGTTTACTCAGAGAAGATAACTAAAAGTTAAGGTGGAAGGCTTATTACAACCAGAGACATTTAAACATAATAAATGGAGCAAATGTAGTATCATACAATTCAATTAGTAATTATAGCACATACAAGGGCATCGGCAGGAATTTGTCAAGGTTAGGGCAAAATATTTTCCTTTTTACATTATTTTTTTTGTCTCACGTTTTTATATTAGTTATATAGTATATTTGTGACATGTTTTATTTCATATAGATGAGGAATTTAAAAATATTTATGAATTATACGTAGATAGTTAGTTAAACTTAATTTACAGCATTAATTTTAATTAATTGTAAAGTTATTCGTTGGTCTAGCTAAACGGTTATTGTACGAAATCACATAATATACTTTTCAACTTTATTCCTTAGAGCCTAGGGTTCGCGTGAATTATATTGTATGCCGTAGTATTTTAACAGAAACATAATATTTATTCGTTTTAAACAGCGTTAAATAAACACATTCTGTTACAAAGCCATTACATGTAAAAAATAAAGCATATGTGAGCTTTTGTTTTTTTTTTGGTCACAAAATTCAATCAGAGAATATTGATTTTTACAAATACGAATTACATAAAATTTAAACGATGGTGTTTACCAATGATCTGAAGTCCGAACAATGAAACTGTTTTCGTACACCAACATGATGTTATACCCGTATTGAAAAACCGTTTCCCGGAACATAGGCGGGATACGCAACGCGGGGTCTACTTGGTTACCATTCCCTATTTCACGTATGCCACGCCTCCCTGGAAACAGTGTTCAAGGCCAAAATCACCCGATTTGGCCAATTCACGTAGTTTCATACCCCTAGTAGTATATAAAATGGTCGTTGTGAGTCCTTTGTTTCAAATTAAATGTTATAACAGGTGTTTCGACACTACCTAATACTTACCTAACAGTAGCGTTTGAAAAAAAAAAATTTAAACCAGTGAATTCGTTTTATAATAGCCGTGTTCGTGATAGACTTCACTATTTTATCAAATTGCTTGGAAATAGAAAAGGAACAGCAACAGTTTTAAAAATTACATTTTATACTTTTTAATAATAATAGTTAATAGGTGTAATATGATAATATTATGTGTCTACTGAAAAGATTGCAGTTGGATAATATTTTGAAGAACAATTTTTGTAAAAAAAAAATGAATATTACCTAAATACAAATAATCGAGATAAGGAAATAAATTTCACAATAGTTATCTACTTATCTACTCTTTTAATATCGTTGTGTTCAGTGCTTCTGTAAAATATTACTCCCGCCTATTTTTGAACCCTTCCGCCTGAGTCATTATATTATTCAGTGAGCTTGTTTCCTTATGTCAACACAGGAGGAAATCCTATTTCCGTTTTTAATAACCGATTTATGCCGATCGTTTCCCGGAACATAGGCGGGATACGCAACGCGGGGTCGACTTGGTTACCATTCCCTATTTCACGTATGCCACGCCCCCCCCCCCCCCCCCTGGAAACAGTGTTCAAGGCTACAATCACCCGATTTGGCCAATTCACTTAGTTTCATACCCCTAGTAGTATATATAATGGTCATTGTGAGTCCTTTGTTTCAAATTAAATGTTATAACAGGTGTTTCGACACTACCTAATACTTACCTAACATTATACAGTAGCGATTGAAAAAAAAAATTTAAACCAGTGAATTCGTTTTATAATAACCGTGTTCGTGATAGATTTCACTATTTTATTAAATCGCTTGGAAATAGAAAAGGAACAGAAACAGTTTAAAAAAATTCCATTTTATACTTTTTAAAGTTTTGATAAATTCTCTGAACTTTAATTTACATAGACAGCAATGAAATAAATGAAATCTATTTTCTTATTATGCTAAAGTGAAACTAGTTACAGAATAAAGCTAGTATAAAAATTTAAAAATCAACTCACAAACATTCTACAACTGCTGTCACACGCAAACATGATGATTCATTTAACGTAAAACTGCCACTAACTGATTGAAATCTATAAAAATGTATAAGGGATTTTTTGCAAACGAATGTATTCGTTTATTAACTGAACATTAAGTAATTATAATAGTTAATAGGTACATGCAGTAATATGATAATATTATGTGTCTACTGAAAAGATTGCAGTTGGATAATGTTTTGATAGAACAATTTTTGTAAAAAAAAATGAATATTACCTAAATACAAATAATCGAGATAAGGAAATAAATTTCACAATAGTTATCTGGATCAGATAATAGATGAGTTATTTTTTTTTATAGATAAATTAAAAATAATATTTCACTAAGACTGTTGGTGGACTCAGAGAAGATAACTAAAAAATAAGGTGGAAGGCTTATTACAACCAGAGACATTCAAACATAAATGGAGCAAATGTAGTATCATACAATTCAATTAGTAATTATAGCACATACAAGGGCGTCGGCAGGAATTTGTCAAGGTTAGGGCAAAATATTTTCCTTTTTACATTATTTTTTTGTCTCACGTTTTTATATTAGTGTAGTAAGCCAGTTACTACGGAGTAATACAAATTTCATAAGTACATAGTTATTATTATAATATACGATGAATCGGGATTAAGAATTAGGCGTAGTAACATTGACAGTAACAATAAAACCAAATTCCACAGGTGCATAGTTATGATACTATACGGTAGACCGGCATAACCGGGAGATTAGGGAACATAAAAGACACCAGGGTTAAAAAAATAATCGGATGAAATATTTTACAGAAAAACTGAATACGACGAAATCAAAATATAAAAGAGTAAAAAAGATTATTTTATAATAATCATAATGTAGAAATACATGCAGCCGTAAATGCGTAGGCCGGATAAATGTCCACAACAAATCACATCCGTGAGAACCGAGATATCGTATATGTAGGCAAGGGGTACGGGGGACCTCATATATAAGGGAGCCCGAATCGGCCTGTATTCAGACGTGTACTACCACCCAATAGTGCAAGCACCTTCACGCCACTTTGTACAATATTATTTGGACTTAGAAAATTATCGAACATTATAATAAAAATTCACAATATATTACATCTGTCTTATCATTCATTATCTACCACGACTACAGCATCAAATAAAGTGTCTGCGACCTGCATCTATAATAACTTGGTTGCCACTTATCTACTATTAGTACTACGATAGTAGGTACCAAGCAACCAAGATTATTACATTAGTTATATAGTATATTTGTGACATGTTTTATTTCATATAGATGAGGAATTTAAAAATATTTATGAATTATACGTAGATAGTTAGTTAAACTTAATTTACAGCATTAATTTTAATTAATTGTAAAGTTATTCGTTGGTCTAGCTAAACGGTTATTGTACGAAATCACATAATATACTTTTCAACTTTATTCCTTAGAGCCTAGGGTTCGCGTGAATTATATTGTATGCCGTAGTATTTTAACAGAAACATAATATTTATTCGTTTTAAACAGCGTTAAATAAACACATTCTGTTACAAAGCCATTACATGTAAAAAATAAAGCATATGTGAGCTTTTGTTTTTTTTTTGGTCACAAAATTCAATCAGAGAATATTGATTTTTACAAATACGAATTACATAAAATTTAAACGATGGTGTTTACCAATGATCTGAAGTCCGAACAATGAAACTGTTTTCGTACACCAACATGATGTTATACCCGTATTGAAAAACCGTTTCCCGGAACATAGGCGGGATACGCAACGCGGGGTCTACTTGGTTACCATTCCCTATTTCACGTATGCCACGCCTCCCTGGAAACAGTGTTCAAGGCCAAAATCACCCGATTTGGCCAATTCACGTAGTTTCATACCCCTAGTAGTATATAAAATGGTCGTTGTGAGTCCTTTGTTTCAAATTAAATGTTATAACAGGTGTTTCGACACTACCTAATACTTACCTAACAGTAGCGTTTGAAAAAAAAAAATTTAAACCAGTGAATTCGTTTTATAATAGCCGTGTTCGTGATAGACTTCACTATTTTATCAAATTGCTTGGAAATAGA
Organism: Macrosiphum euphorbiae; assembly: GCA_949089665.1. Lineage (NCBI taxonomy): Eukaryota > Metazoa > Arthropoda > Insecta > Hemiptera > Aphididae > Macrosiphum > Macrosiphum euphorbiae. The sequence goes on along the minus strand of CARXXK010000001.1, from coordinate 144,320,891 downwards.
AAAGGAACAGCAACAGTTTTAAAAATTACATTTTATACTTTTTAATAATAATAGTTAATAGGTGTAATATGATAATATTATGTGTCTACTGAAAAGATTGCAGTTGGATAATATTTTGAAGAACAATTTTTGTAAAAAAAAAATGAATATTACCTAAATACAAATAATCGAGATAAGGAAATAAATTTCACAATAGTTATCTACTTATCTACTCTTTTAATATCGTTGTGTTCAGTGCTTCTGTAAAATATTACTCCCGCCTATTTTTGAACCCTTCCGCCTGAGTCATTATATTATTCAGTGAGCTTGTTTCCTTATGTCAACACAGGAGGAAATCCTATTTCCGTTTTTAATAACCGATTTATGCCGATCGTTTCCCGGAACATAGGCGGGATACGCAACGCGGGGTCGACTTGGTTACCATTCCCTATTTCACGTATGCCACGCCCCCCCCCCCCTGGAAACAGTGTTCAAGGCTACAATCACCCGATTTGGCCAATTCACTTAGTTTCATACCCCTAGTAGTATATATAATGGTCATTGTGAGTCCTTTGTTTCAAATTAAATGTTATAACAGGTGTTTCGACACTACCTAATACTTACCTAACATTATACAGTAGCGATTGAAAAAAAAAATTTAAACCAGTGAATTCGTTTTATAATAACCGTGTTCGTGATAGATTTCACTATTTTATTAAATCGCTTGGAAATAGAAAAGGAACAGAAACAGTTTAAAAAAATTCCATTTTATACTTTTTAAAGTTTTGATAAATTCTCTGAACTTTAATTTACATAGACAGCAATGAAATAAATGAAATCTATTTTCTTATTATGCTATAGTGAAACTAGTTACAGAATAAAGCTAGTATAAAAATTTAAAAATCAACTCACAAACATTCTACAACTGCTGTCACACGCAAACATGATGATTCATTTAACGTAAAACTGCCACTAACTGATTGAAATCTATAAAAATGTATAAGGGATTTTTTGCAAACGAATGTATTCGTTTATTAACTGAACATTAAGTAATTATAATAGTTAATAGGTACATGCAGTAATATGATAATATTATGTGTCTACTGAAAAGATTGCAGTTGGATAATGTTTTGATAGAACAATTTTTGTAAAAAAAAATGAATATTACCTAAATACAAATAATCGAGATAAGGAAATAAATTTCACAATAGTTATCTGGATCAGATAATAGATGAGTTATTTTTTTTTATAGATAAATTAAAAATAATATTTCACTAAGACTGTTGGTGGACTCAGAGAAGATAACTAAAAAATAAGGTGGAAGGCTTATTACAACCAGAGACATTCAAACATAAATGGAGCAAATGTAGTATCATACAATTCAATTAGTAATTATAGCACATACAAGGGCGTCGGCAGGAATTTGTCAAGGTTAGGGCAAAATATTTTCCTTTTTACATTATTTTTTTGTCTCACGTTTTTATATTAGTGTAGTAAGCCAGTTACTACGGAGTAATACAAATTTCATAAGTACATAGTTATTATTATAATATACGATGAATCGGGATTAAGAATTAGGCGTAGTAACATTGACAGTAACAATAAAACCAAATTCCACAGGTGCATAGTTATGATACTATACGGTAGATCGGCATAACCGGGAGATTAGGGAACATAAAAGACACCAGGGTTAAAAAAATAATCGGATGAAATATTTTACAGAAAAACTGAATACGACGAAATCAAAATATAAAGGAGTAAAAAAGATTATTTTATAATAATCATAATGTAGAAATACATGCAGCCGTAAATGCGTAGGCCGGATAAATGTCCACAACAAATCACATCCGTGAGAACCGAGATATCGTATATGTAGGCAAGGGGTACGGGGGACCTCATATATAAGGGAGCCCGAATCGGCCTGTATTCAGACGTGTACTACCACCCAATAGTGCAAGCACCTTCACGCCACTTTGTACAATATTATTTGGACTTAGAAAATTATCGAACATTATAATAAAAATTCACAATATATTACATCTGTCTTATCATTCATTATCTACCACGACTACAGCATCAAATAAAGTGTCTGCGACCTGCATCTATAATAACTTGGTTGCCACTTATCTACTATTAGTACTACGATAGTAGGTACCAAGCAACCAAGATTATTACATTAGTTATATAGTATATTTGTGACATGTTTTATTTCATATAGATGAGGAATTTAAAAATATTTATGAATTATACGTAGATAGTTAGTTAAACTTAATTTACAGCATTAATTTTAATTAATTGTAAAGTTATTCGTTGGTCTAGCTAAACGGTTATTGTACGAAATCACATAATATACTTTTCAACTTTATTCCTTAGAGCCTAGGGTTCGCGTGAATTATATTGTATGCCGTAGTATTTTAACAGAAACATAATATTTATTCGTTTTAAACAGCGTTAAATAAACACATTCTGTTACAAAGCCATTACATGTAAAAAATAAAGCATATGTGAGCTTTTGTTTTTTTGGGTCACAAAATTCAATCAGAGAATATTGATTTTTACAAATACGAATTACATAAAATTTAAACGATGGTGTTTACCAATGATCTGAAGTCCGAACAATGAAACTGTTTTCGTACACCAACATGATGTTATACCCGTATTGAAAAACCGTTTCCCGGAACATAGGCGGGATACGCAACGCGGGGTCGACTTGGTTACCATTCCCTATTTCACGTATGCCACGCCCCCCCCTGGAAACAGTGTTCAAGGCCACAATTACCCGATTTGGCCAATTCACGTAGTTTCATACCCCTAGTAGTATATAGAATGGTCGTTGTGAGTCCTTTGTTTTAAATTAAATGTTATAACAGGTGTTTCGACACTACCTAATACTTACCTAACATTATACAGTAGCGATTGAAAAAAAAAATTTAAACCAGTGAATTCGTTTTATAATAACCGTGTTCGTGATAGATTTCACTATTTTATTAAATCGCTTGGAAATAGAAAAGGAACAGAAATAGTTTAAAAAATTCCATTTTATACTTTTTAAAGTTTTGATAAATTCTCTGAACTTTAATTTACATAGACAGCAATGAAATAAATGAAATCTATTTTCTTACTATGCTATAGTGAAACTAGTTACAGAATAAAGCTAGTATAAAAATGTAAAAATCAACTCACAAACATTCTACAACTGCTGTCACACGCAAACATGATGATTCATTTAACGTAAAACTGCCACTAACTGATTGAAATCTATAAAAATGTATAAGGGATTTTTTGCAAACGAATGTATTCGTTTATTAACTGAACATTAAGTAATTATAATAGTTAATAGGTACATGCAGTTATATGATAATATTATGTGTCTACTGAAAAGATTGCAGTTGGATAATGTTTTGATAGAACAATTTTTGTAAAAAAAAAATGAATATTACCTAAATACAAATTATCTAGATAAGGAAATTAATTTCATAATAGTTATCTGGATCAGATAATAGATGAGTTATTTTTTTTTATAGATAAATTAAAAATAATATTTCACTAAGACTGTTGGTTTACTCAGAGAAGATAACTAAAAGTTAAGGTGGAAGGCTTATTACAACCAGAGACATTTAAACATAATAAATGGAGCAAATGTAGTATCATACAATTCAATTAGTAATTATAGCACATACAAGGGCATCGGCAGGAATTTGTCAAGGTTAGGGCAAAATATTTTCCTTTTTACATTATTTTTTTTGTCTCACGTTTTTATATTAGTTATATAGTATATTTGTGACATGTTTTATTTCATATAGATGAGGAATTTAAAAATATTTATGAATTATACGTAGATAGTTAGTTAAACTTAATTTACAGCATTAATTTTAATTAATTGTAAAGTTATTCGTTGGTCTAGCTAAACGGTTATTGTACGAAATCACATAATATACTTTTCAACTTTATTCCTTAGAGCCTAGGGTTCGCGTGAATTATATTGTATGCCGTAGTATTTTAACAGAAACATAATATTTATTCGTTTTAAACAGCGTTAAATAAACACATTCTGTTACAAAGCCATTACATGTAAAAAATAAAGCATATGTGAGCTTTTGTTTTTTTTTTGGTCACAAAATTCAATCAGAGAATATTGATTTTTACAAATACGAATTACATAAAATTTAAACGATGGTGTTTACCAATGATCTGAAGTCCGAACAATGAAACTGTTTTCGTACACCAACATGATGTTATACCCGTATTGAAAAACCGTTTCCCGGAACATAGGCGGGATACGCAACGCGGGGTCTACTTGGTTACCATTCCCTATTTCACGTATGCCACGCCTCCCTGGAAACAGTGTTCAAGGCCAAAATCACCCGATTTGGCCAATTCACGTAGTTTCATACCCCTAGTAGTATATAAAATGGTCGTTGTGAGTCCTTTGTTTCAAATTAAATGTTATAACAGGTGTTTCGACACTACCTAATACTTAAATAACAGTAGCGTTTGAAAAAAAAAATTTAAACCAGTGAATTCGTTTTATAATAGCCGTGTTCGTGATAGACTTCACTATTTTATCAAATTGCTTGGAAATAGAAAAGGAACAGCAACAGTTTTAAAAATTACATTTTATACTTTTTAATAATAATAGTTAATAGGTGTAATATGATAATATTATGTGTCTACTGAAAAGATTGCAGTTGGATAATATTTTGAAGAACAATTTTTGTAAAAAAAAAATGAATATTACCTAAATACAAATAATCGAGATAAGGAAATAAATTTCACAATAGTTATCTACTTATCTACTCTTTTAATATCGTTGTGTTCAGTGCTTCTGTAAAATATTACTCCCGCCTATTTTTGAACCCTTCCGCCTGAGTCATTATATTATTCAGTGAGCTTGTTTCCTTATGTCAACACAGGAGGAAATCCTATTTCCGTTTTTAATAACCGATTTATGCCGATCGTTTCCCGGAACATAGGCGGGATACGCAACGCGGGGTCGACTTGGTTACCATTCCCTATTTCACGTATGCCACGCCCCCCCCCCCCCCCCCTGGAAACAGTGTTCAAGGCTACAATCACCCGATTTGGCCAATTCACTTAGTTTCATACCCCTAGTAGTATATATAATGGTCATTGTGAGTCCTTTGTTTCAAATTAAATGTTATAACAGGTGTTTCGACACTACCTAATACTTACCTAACATTATACAGTAGCGATTGAAAAAAAAAATTTAAACCAGTGAATTCGTTTTATAATAACCGTGTTCGTGATAGATTTCACTATTTTATTAAATCGCTTGGAAATAGAAAAGGAACAGAAACAGTTTAAAAAAATTCCATTTTATACTTTTTAAAGTTTTGATAAATTCTCTGAACTTTAATTTACATAGACAGCAATGAAATAAATGAAATCTATTTTCTTATTATGCTATAGTGAAACTAGTTACAGAATAAAGCTAGTATAAAAATTTAAAAATCAACTCACAAACATTCTACAACTGCTGTCACACGCAAACATGATGATTCATTTAACGTAAAACTGCCACTAACTGATTGAAATCTATAAAAATGTATAAGGGATTTTTTGCAAACGAATGTATTCGTTTATTAACTGAACATTAAGTAATTATAATAGTTAATAGGTACATGCAGTAATATGATAATATTATGTGTCTACTGAAAAGATTGCAGTTGGATAATGTTTTGATAGAACAATTTTTGTAAAAAAAAATGAATATTACCTAAATACAAATAATCGAGATAAGGAAATAAATTTCACAATAGTTATCTGGATCAGATAATAGATGAGTTATTTTTTTTTATAGATAAATTAAAAATAATATTTCACTAAGACTGTTGGTGGACTCAGAGAAGATAACTAAAAAATAAGGTGGAAGGCTTATTACAACCAGAGACATTCAAACATAAATGGAGCAAATGTAGTATCATACAATTCAATTAGTAATTATAGCACATACAAGGGCGTCGGCAGGAATTTGTCAAGGTTAGGGCAAAATATTTTCCTTTTTACATTATTTTTTTGTCTCACGTTTTTATATTAGTGTAGTAAGCCAGTTACTACGGAGTAATACAAATTTCATAAGTACATAGTTATTATTATAATATACGATGAATCGGGATTAAGAATTAGGCGTAGTAACATTGACAGTAACAATAAAACCAAATTCCACAGGTGCATAGTTATGATACTATACGGTAGACCGGCATAACCGGGAGATTAGGGAACATAAAAGACACCAGGGTTAAAAAAATAATCGGATGAAATATTTTACAGAAAAACTGAATACGACGAAATCAAAATATAAAAGAGTAAAAAAGATTATTTTATAATAATCATAATGTAGAAATACATGCAGCCGTAAATGCGTAGGCCGGATAAATGTCCACAACAAATCACATCCGTGAGAACCGAGATATCGTATATGTAGGCAAGGGGTACGGGGGACCTCATATATAAGGGAGCCCGAATCGGCCTGTATTCAGACGTGTACTACCACCCAATAGTGCAAGCACCTTCACGCCACTTTGTACAATATTATTTGGACTTAGAAAATTATCGAACATTATAATAAAAATTCACAATATATTACATCTGTCTTATCATTCATTATCTACCACGACTACAGCATCAAATAAAGTGTCTGCGACCTGCATCTATAATAACTTGGTTGCCACTTATCTACTATTAGTACTACGATAGTAGGTACCAAGCAACCAAGATTATTACATTAGTTATATAGTATATTTGTGACATGTTTTATTTCATATAGATGAGGAATTTAAAAATATTTATGAATTATACGTAGATAGTTAGTTAAACTTAATTTACAGCATTAATTTTAATTAATTGTAAAGTTATTCGTTGGTCTAGCTAAACGGTTATTGTACGAAATCACATAATATACTTTTCAACTTTATTCCTTAGAGCCTAGGGTTCGCGTGAATTATATTGTATGCCGTAGTATTTTAACAGAAACATAATATTTATTCGTTTTAAACAGCGTTAAATAAACACATTCTGTTACAAAGCCATTACATGTAAAAAATAAAGCATATGTGAGCTTTTGTTTTTTTTTTGGTCACAAAATTCAATCAGAGAATATTGATTTTTACAAATACGAATTACATAAAATTTAAACGATGGTGTTTACCAATGATCTGAAGTCCGAACAATGAAACTGTTTTCGTACACCAACATGATGTTATACCCGTATTGAAAAACCGTTTCCCGGAACATAGGCGGGATACGCAACGCGGGGTCTACTTGGTTACCATTCCCTATTTCACGTATGCCACGCCTCCCTGGAAACAGTGTTCAAGGCCAAAATCACCCGATTTGGCCAATTCACGTAGTTTCATACCCCTAGTAGTATATAAAATGGTCGTTGTGAGTCCTTTGTTTCAAATTAAATGTTATAACAGGTGTTTCGACACTACCTAATACTTACCTAACAGTAGCGTTTGAAAAAAAAAAATTTAAACCAGTGAATTCGTTTTATAATAGCCGTGTTCGTGATAGACTTCACTATTTTATCAAATTGCTTGGAAATAGAAAAGGAACAGCAACAGTTTTAAAAATTACATTTTATACTTTTTAATAATAATAGTTAATAGGTGTAATATGATAATATTATGTGTCTACTGAAAAGATTGCAGTTGGATAATATTTTGAAGAACAATTTTTGTAAAAAAAAAATGAATATTACCTAAATACAAATAATCGAGATAAGGAAATAAATTTCACAATAGTTATCTACTTATCTACTCTTTTAATATCGTTGTGTTCAGTGCTTCTGTAAAATATTACTCCCGCCTATTTTTGAACCCTTCCGCCTGAGTCATTATATTATTCAGTGAGCTTGTTTCCTTATGTCAACACAGGAGGAAATCCTATTTCCGTTTTTAATAACCGATTTATGCCGATCGTTTCCCGGAACATAGGCGGGATACGCAACGCGGGGTCGACTTGGTTACCATTCCCTATTTCACGTATGCCACGCCCCCCCCCCCCCCCCCTGGAAACAGTGTTCAAGGCTACAATCACCCGATTTGGCCAATTCACTTAGTTTCATACCCCTAGTAGTATATATAATGGTCATTGTGAGTCCTTTGTTTCAAATTAAATGTTATAACAGGTGTTTCGACACTACCTAATACTTACCTAACATTATACAGTAGCGATTGAAAAAAAAAATTTAAACCAGTGAATTCGTTTTATAATAACCGTGTTCGTGATAGATTTCACTATTTTATTAAATCGCTTGGAAATAGAAAAGGAACAGAAACAGTTTAAAAAAATTCCATTTTATACTTTTTAAAGTTTTGATAAATTCTCTGAACTTTAATTTACATAGACAGCAATGAAATAAATGAAATCTATTTTCTTATTATGCTATAGTGAAACTAGTTACAGAATAAAGCTAGTATAAAAATTTAAAAATCAACTCACAAACATTCTACAACTGCTGTCACACGCAAACATGATGATTCATTTAACGTAAAACTGCCACTAACTGATTGAAATCTATAAAAATGTATAAGGGATTTTTTGCAAACGAATGTATTCGTTTATTAACTGAACATTAAGTAATTATAATAGTTAATAGGTACATGCAGTAATATGATAATATTATGTGTCTACTGAAAAGATTGCAGTTGGATAATGTTTTGATAGAACAATTTTTGTAAAAAAAAATGAATATTACCTAAATACAAATAATCGAGATAAGGAAATAAATTTCACAATAGTTATCTGGATCAGATAATAGATGAGTTATTTTTTTTTATAGATAAATTAAAAATAATATTTCACTAAGACTGTTGGTGGACTCAGAGAAGATAACTAAAAAATAAGGTGGAAGGCTTATTACAACCAGAGACATTCAAACATAAATGGAGCAAATGTAGTATCATACAATTCAATTAGTAATTATAGCACATACAAGGGCGTCGGCAGGAATTTGTCAAGGTTAGGGCAAAATATTTTCCTTTTTACATTATTTTTTTGTCTCACGTTTTTATATTAGTGTAGTAAGCCAGTTACTACGGAGTAATACAAATTTCATAAGTACATAGTTATTATTATAATATACGATGAATCGGGATTAAGAATTAGGCGTAGTAACATTGACAGTAACAATAAAACCAAATTCCACAGGTGCATAGTTATGATACTATACGGTAGACCGGCATAACCGGGAGATTAGGGAACATAAAAGACACCAGGGTTAAAAAAATAATCGGATGAAATATTTTACAGAAAAACTGAATACGACGAAATCAAAATATAAAAGAGTAAAAAAGATTATTTTATAATAATCATAATGTAGAAATACATGCAGCCGTAAATGCGTAGGCCGGATAAATGTCCACAACAAATCACATCCGTGAGAACCGAGATATCGTATATGTAGGCAAGGGGTACGGGGGACCTCATATATAAGGGAGCCCGAATCGGCCTGTATTCAGACGTGTACTACCACCCAATAGTGCAAGCACCTTCACGCCACTTTGTACAATATTATTTGGACTTAGAAAATTATCGAACATTATAATAAAAATTCACAATATATTACATCTGTCTTATCATTCATTATCTACCACGACTACAGCATCAAATAAAGTGTCTGCGACCTGCATCTATAATAACTTGGTTGCCACTTATCTACTATTAGTACTACGATAGTAGGTACCAAGCAACCAAGATTATTACATTAGTTATATAGTATATTTGTGACATGTTTTATTTCATATAGATGAGGAATTTAAAAATATTTATGAATTATACGTAGATAGTTAGTTAAACTTAATTTACAGCATTAATTTTAATTAATTGTAAAGTTATTCGTTGGTCTAGCTAAACGGTTATTGTACGAAATCACATAATATACTTTTCAACTTTATTCCTTAGAGCCTAGGGTTCGCATGAATTATATTGTATGCCGTAGTATTTTAACAGAAACATAATATTTATTCGTTTTAAACAGCGTTAAATAAACACATTCTGTTACAAAGCCATTAAATGTAAAAAATAAAGCATATGTGAGCTTTTGTTTTTTTGGGTCACAAAATTCAATCAGAGAATATTGATTTTTACAAATACGAATTACATAAAATTTAAACGATGGTGTTTACCAATGATCTGAAGTCCGAACAATGAAACTGTTTTCGTACACCAACATGATGTTATACCCGTATTGAAAAACCGTTTCCCGGAACATAGGCGGGATACGCAACGCGGGGTCGACTTGGTTACCATTCCCTATTTCACGTATGCCACGCCCCCCCCCCCCCTGGAAACAGTGTTCAAGGCCACAATTACCCGATTTGGCCAATTCACGTAGTTTCATACCCCTAGTAGTATATAGAATGGTCGTTGTGAGTCCTTTGTTTTAAATTAAATGTTATAACAGGTGTTTCGACACTACCTAATACTTACCTAACATTATACAGTAGCGATTGAAAAAAAAAAATTTAAACCAGTGAATTCGTTTTATAATAACCGTGTTCGTGATAGATTTCACTATTTTATTAAATCGCTTGGAAATAGAAAAGGAACAGAAATAGTTTAAAAAATTCCATTTTATACTTTTTAAAGTTTTGATAAATTCTCTGAACTTTAATTTACATAGACAGCAATGAAATAAATGAAATCTATTTTCTTACTATGCTATAGTGAAACTAGTTACAGAATAAAGCTAGTATAAAAATGTAAAAATCAACTCACAAACATTCTACAACTGCTGTCATCACACGCATACATGATGATTCATTTAACGTAAAACTGCCATTAACTGATTGAAATATATTAAAATGTATAAGAGATGTTTTGCAAATTAATGTATTCGTTTATTAACTGAACATTAAGTAATTATAATAGTTAATAGGTACATGCAGTTATATGATAATACTATGTGTCTACTGAAAAGATTGCAGTTGGATAATGGTTTGATAGAACAATTTTTGTAAAAAAAAAAATGAATATTACCTAAATACAAATTATCTAGATAAGGAAATTAATTACACAATAGTTATCTAGACGTCTGGCAAGTTATATCTTCATATAATACAGTATAATCAAAGGCGGACAAGTTAATGAAAATAATTAACTCAAGTTAAATTAAGTTTAGGGCACAAGATCTATTAGTTATAAGTTAGCAGTTAACAAATTATAAATTTAACTCGATAAGTTAAAAGTTCATATAGATAAAAATATTAACTTAACTCAGTTTAAAAAAAGTTAATCTATTTTAGATTCTGAGTGAAACGATGAATGTATTGATTTTACAATGATGTGTGTTTTTTTTTATTTGTATTTTTATTTTTGTGTCTGTCATCAAGTTTTAGGACAGTAAAAGTACTTGGATTTTCTTAAACAGTTTTTTTTCTGATAGGAAAGTGAATCTAGTTGGTACTTTGGGGGGTCAAAAGTAAAAATTTCCCAGTAATTTTCACAAGCACCGGGAAAAACAACATAAAAATTATAGTATATTGTTTCAAAGGCAGATGAAAAATATTAAAAATCCTTAGTCACAATTTTTTTTTATAAGCATTTAAAGTTTTAAAATTGACAAAATATGGAAAAATAACGAAAATAACGAAAATTAGCAAATTATTTTGAGTTAAGAATTCGTAAAAATTTTTATTTTAAATCTAAGATTTGAAAATGTAATACAAGATTCCTTATAAGATTATCTACGTTTATCAAAAAAAAAAATGTCTATAAGAAAGTCAAATTAAATTTTTATGAGCGTTTGAAATTCAAATTTTTACAACATTGGATATTCACTCGATTTCTCATGTAAGGATTTCCTTATTTTGTTGTAATTCAAAAACAAATAACTGTAGATACATGAAAATTTCACTGAATGTTTATATTAGCATTTCCTATACACCATACAATTTGTAATAAAAATGATTGAACGCTGATACAAGGTATTGTGGTTCAACAAATTATTAACAGTTTATTGAAATATATTGTATTATTTATTTGTACAATATTTTCTTTTTATTATTATTCTAATCGTTTAATACGATGTACATTTAAAAATACCTATAACAGGGAGCAATGTTTATATAATTTTAATATATTCTGACTTACGGTTTGGTTGAATAATACTTATTAATATTATGGTAGTTGAATGATTGAATTGTATGTATAGCGTCTGGCTCGTTCACGGCAGCTGGTCTGTACGTACTGCAGGCAATAGCTGTACAGACGTACAGTAGGTTACAAGTGGGTCACTGTATAATGGATGCTATTAAATTTGAATTCAATGATACAATATCATTGTATAAGAAAAACGATTCTGAGCGAAGACGGTATGTCAGTCTAGGTTTAAGACAAATTATATACATATCTATGGTATTAAAAAAAAAATTGACCTATAATAAATTCCAAATTAATCATATCACATTATCACAATATCCATTAAGTACTTATAACATGTTATACATCAACATCAATAACAAACCCTGATACTATCATAGATATATAATAGTACACTTTAGAAGTTTCCAGTAGGTACCCACGAATAATATTATATAATCACAACAAAATAACTAGGTTTTTTAATATGTAATTTCGTCCAAATTTGAACATAAAATGACTATAAAAATAAACTTTGATTGTATATTTTTTAGATTTTTCGGTAAGAGAATTTACTACTTACGTGGAATCTTGTTTTAAATTTTCAATCCTTAGCTATAAAAACTGAATCTTTTATAATTTATTAATTACGATGATTAATAATTTTCGAGATTTTGAAAAATTCTGTCAAAATTCGATGTTTAAATGCTTATAAAAAAAAAAATTGTGCCAATGTATTTTTAATATTTTTCAACTGATATTGTAACAATATACCAGGAGCCTTGTATTACATTTTTACAGTTTTTGGCCCAACAGATAAAACTTTATTGATATTCATAGAAAAAAAACTAAAAAAAATGAAAAATGAAAATATCCGTAAACAGCTCAAAAAGAGTCAAAATATTTTCAAAATTGTATGGTGTATAGGAAATGCTAATATAAACATTCAGTGAAATTTTCATGTATCTATAGTTATTCGTTTAAGAATAACAACAAAATAAGGAAATCGCTACATGAGAAATCGAGTGAACATCCAATGTTGTAAATATTTGAATTTCAAACGCTCATAAAAATTTAATTTGACATTCTTATAGACATTTTTTTTTTGATAAAGGTAGATAATCTTATGAGTAATCTTGTATTACATTTTCAAATCTTAGATTTAAAAAGAAAAATTTTTACGAATTCTTAACTCAAGATAATTTGCTAATTTTCGTGATTTTTCCATATTTTGTCAATTTTTGAACTTTAAATGCTTATAAAAAAAAACTGTGACTAACGATTTTTAATATTTTTCATCTGCCTTTGAAACAATATACTAGGAGCCTTCTATTACATTTTCAAGTTTTTTTAGCCAACAAATAAAATTTCATTGATATTTCTAGAAAAAAAACTAAAAAAAAAAATGAAAAATGATAATGTCCCTAAACAGTTCAAAATAAATCAAAATATTTTGAAAATGTTATCGTGTATAGAAAATGCAAATATAAACAACCAGTGAAAATTTCATGTATCTACGGTCATTTGTTTTAAAGTTACACCAAAAACCAAATTCAATTTTCTGAAAAATCGATTTTGCGTAAAAATTCCCGTTTTTCCTTAATTTTTCTTTTGTTTTTCTTGGCGCTTTTGAAAAGTTCTGAGAATTTTAAATTTTGACTTCCTCATTGCACCTACGATATTTACTTTCCAATCGAACAAGATACTGAAGACGAAAATCGAAGCATTATTTCGACTACTTATCGTGTACACAGACACAAAAATAAAAAAAATAATAAAAAATAAAAAAAATATATAAAAACACACATCATTGTAAAATCAATACATTCATCGTTTCACTCAGAATCTAAAATGTTTATAAGAAAGTCAAATTAAATTTTTATGAGCGTTTGAAATTCAAATTTTTACAACATTGGACATTCACTCGATTTCTCATGTAGCGATTTCCTTATTTTGTTGTAATTCAAAAACGAATAACTGAAGATATATGAAAATTTCACTGAATGCTTATATTAGCATTTCCTATACACCATACAATTTTGAAAATATATTGACTCTTTTTGAGCTGTTTACGGACATTTTCAATTTTCAATTTTTTTAGTTTTTTTTCTATAAATATCAATTAAGTTTTATCTGTTGGGCCAAAAAATGTAAAAATTTAATAGAAGGCGCCTGATATATTGTTACAATAGCAATTGAAAAATATTAAAAATACATAGGCACAATTTTTTTTTATAAGCATTTAAAGATCAAATTTTGACAAAATGTATGAAATTTAAAATTAAATAATTATTTTGTAGTTAAATATTTTTAAAATGTTTAACTTTTATATCTAAGGATTTTAAATTTAAAACAAGATTCCACGTAAGTACATAGTTAATTCTGTTACCAAATAATTTAAAAAATACATAAGCGCAGTTTATTTTTATAGTCATTTTAAGTTCAAATTTGGACAAAACTACATAAAAAACCTAGAATAACTATTTTAGTTATTTTGTTGTGATTGTATAATATTATTCGTAGGTACTTGAAACTTCTAAAGTACACTATTATATATCTATGATAGTATCAGGGCTTGTTGTTGATGTATATTGCGTTATAAGTACCTAATGGATATTGTGATATGATTAATTTGGAATTTATTATAGGTCAATTTTTTTTAATACCATAGATAAGTATATAATATGTCTTATACGTAGACTGACAACCGTCTCAGACAAACCTCTCAGAATCCATTTTCTTATACAATTATATTATATTATTGAATTCAAATTTAATACCATCTATTATACAGTGACCCAGTTGTAACCTACTGTACAGCAGAGCACCTTCTTTTTATCAAAATCCATGAAGCTTTAACAAATATTTAGTATTTAAAAATGTTAAATACAATCCATTTTTATTTATTCTTTTAAAAATATAATTTTCTAAACTGAACATTTTTCAAAAAAACTATAATAATATTATTTACACTGAAGCTGTTTTATAATTCGTATTAATTGTATATAAGTCTGTTCTATCAGTACCTATATTTATTACAACGAACATTACTTATAAGGGTGTCACCGGTTTCCGCCAAAAATTACCTTTCCGTTTTCCGCCAATACCTTTTTCCGCCAAATCAGAAAAAACGTCATTCCTTTTTCCGCCAATTATAAATTATTGAATTTTAAAGTTTAGGAACCCTTACGTAAAGATTTAATGATTGCATACTATAGAGTTAAAAAATAATAATATTTTTTCCAGTTATTACTTATTATATATTAGTAATGATATTAGTGTACCGACAAAATAAGTCAAAAAATATAATCAAGCGCTGACATATTGACATATTGTCATCAAGACAATGTAAATATAAATATCATTTTTTTATTACTTATATCTATAATACCTACCTAATAAGTGTTATGATAAAATTATATTTTTTGACTTATTTTGTCGGTACACTAATATCATTACTAATATATAATAAGTAATAACTGGAAAAAATATTATTATATTTTAACTCTATAGTGTGCAATTATTAAATCTTTACGTAAAGGTTCCTAAACTTTAAAATTCAATAATTTATAATTGGCGGAAAAAGGAATGACGTTTTTTCTGATTTGGCGGAAAAAGGTATTGGCGAAAAACGGAAAGGTAATTTTTGGCGGAAACCGGTGACACCCCCTTATAATACAGTACAAAACTTATTGCGTACCTTAGTTTTGTATAATATAATATAAACATCAGATCAACATTATGTCGACTAACGAAGTCGTGAAGAGTTCATCCGATGTTAATAAACAGTCCGCCACAGAAATTATGATCCAGGTTTTTGAAGACCTCCGGGAAAATCGGCCTAAAGTATTGGAAGAGAGTGTGGTCACCAGTTTGAAGCTTCACAGGCGATACGCATCGTTGCCAAACATTTCGCTGCAGTCGATTTCCGCTTTTGAATCTCCTCTGTCTGAAACCACTTCAATGACGCAAGTATTTAGAGATCTGCTTGAAAATCGTCCGATAACCCTGAAAATCGACGATATCAAGAGTTTTCAAAGGCGAACAAATCGATGCCAAACATGGCATTCGAAACAAAGTCCATGGGCGATGCACCAGAAGCGATTCCGTCCGTCGCTTCCATCACCGAGATGCAAGTTTTGATGGATTCGCCATCGGCCGAATCATCGACTAACAGTGAAGAATTGAGACTTGCTGCTGTAAGAGCTAGCAACTTCGACTCCCTGTTACCCTTCACGTCGAAATTGCCACCTGTTCTGCCACTCGATTTCGAAGCCCAGCATTTGAGTTCGATACCGAACACTTGAGAAACACAATTAATCGGTGATGCCGAGTCGGCAAAACCACTGGAGCACGAGACGCCCGGTGCAGGTTTACATGACATCATGGTTACTAAAGGCGGATGTGGAGATACTGCAGCAATGGACGTGATAGTAAGTGCTGTCCGACCTAGTCGTCGCACACTGTGGAGTCGGGCGAAGACCTTTGCACGGCGAATGTTTTGTTGCGGTGTTCCCGACATAGACCGAACATAGATTATGTTCAGTTTTGTGAGAGGTTTGGGGCAGTGGCTTTTAAACGTCGCTGCAGTCTTGGCTCCCTCCCCTCTCGCCTTTATTACACCTGTGTAATACGCCAAGGTGAGCTTTTATCCTGAGTTCACAGCTCTTTTGTGTCCACCTAGACGCCGTTTTGTTCTCCCGACACTTTGAACAAATCATCCGTTTAGGCTTGCCTTTTTTTTGGCGTTCGCCCGGCAGACATTTTTTTTCCTCTAGTAATACTCGTTTTTACCTACAGCTTTTTCCACAGCGGTTATATAGCCGATATACAGTGATATAACCGCTGTGAAAAAGCTGTAGGTAAAAACGAGTATTACTAGAGGAAACGGGAACGACCACGACGTGGCGCAAGACACGGAAAAGAGCCGAAGCCGGTGCCGATGCACGAAACGGTTCAACAAACGAGAGGACAAAAAAATGTCTGCCAAGCGAACGCCAAAAAAAGGCGAGCCTAATTGGGGGATTTGTTCAAAGTGTCCGGCGAACAAAACGGCATCTAGCTGGACACAAAAGAGCTGTGAACTCAGGACAAGATCAGGAACAGAACAGGTATAATAATCGTATAATATGGGGGACGGAATGGCCGAGCGGTCTATTTTTTTTTTATATTTATATAAAAAAAAACTTTTTAAAATAAGTTTGTGTTTAATTAGGTTTTTTCGTTTGTCAAATTGTTCTATTCGTTGAACTCAACAATTATAATTGAATTGATTTCAATATGATATAAATGTGTTTCATAAAGTACCTCAATTGTATAATATAAAATAATACACACACTGGTACTCACGGGGTAGTCATGGTAGGCACTTGATTACTCTGCGAACTTTCCCCCCTCAATATTCATTATTATTATCATGATAATAGATAGTCAATCATAAAATACTTTTTTACTATCGTAAATGTAGTTAAACGAGGTTACCCCATCCAAATTAATTTAATAACTTATATGTGAATATGAATATATATACGTAATATGTGTGTGTGTTAATGTGTTATGTACTTATGTATGACTACCCTGCCAGAAATTCTGCGAAATCCTTATAAAATACATCCAAACGTTCGTAATTATCCATCTAATGGAATTTTGGTAATTTGGGGAGTCAAAAGTATAATTTTTTTAGTAGTTTTCAAAAGTGCCGTGAAAAACAAAAGAAAAATTAAAATAGAACAGGAACTTTTATACACAATCTGTTTTCGAAAAAAATAATTTTGGTTTTGTTGCAACCCTTAAATAAACGACCGTAGATACATACAATTTTGACTGAATGTTTATATTAACATTTTCTGTACACGATAAAATTTTCAAAATATTTTGATTTATTTTGAATTGTTTAGGAACATTTCATTTTCAATTTTTATTAGTTTTTTTTCTAAAAATATCAATAAAATTTTATTTGTTGGTTGCGAAAGATGGAAAATTTAATAGAAGGCTCCTAGTATATTGTTTCAAAGGTAGATGAAAAATATTAAAAATCCTTAGTCACAATTTTTTTTTATAAGCATTTAAAGTTCAAAAATTGACAAAATATGGAAAAATCACGAAAATTAGCAAATTATTTTGAGTTAAGAATTCGTAAAAATTTTTATTTTTAAATCTAAGATTTGAAAATGTAATAAAATATTCCTTATAAGATTATCTACCTTTATCAAAAAAAAAATGTCTATAAGAAAGTCAAATTAAATTTTTATGAGCGTTCGAAATTCGTAATATTTAAGTGTAAACGAACAATTTCAAAATGTTTTAACTTAATGGATTTTTTTAAATCAACTGAGAAAAGCTAAGTTATTTCAATTGTAAATTAAACTATTTAAGTTCATAAGTTGATTAGAAAATAAACAAACTAGTTAATTTAAAAAGTTAAAAAAAAATTAACTTTTTAACTGAACTTTAACTTTTCAACTAGTTAATGCCCACCTTTGCCTATATCTAATAGGTACATCGTTTGGGTGAACTTATTATATTTGGTGATAATTATAGGCTGTTCGGAAATATCTGATGTAAAAAACTTAAAAAATTGATGATAGTTAAAAGTATGACAAAAATTGTGAAAATATATAATAAATAACTTAAGAAATATAGATACTTATGTCAAAAAATTTCCAAAAATAATATTTTGAAAAAAAGTTGGTACGGTTTAAATTAATTTATTCCAAAAAAGTATTAATATTTTATAAAAACTCTAAAACAAATAAGCTACTTGAGAATAAATATTTTAAATAATTTTTACCCTCTAAATTGTTTTTATAATCAGATTTACAAATTGAATATTTTGAAATTTTTCAAAAGAATTTGAAGACAAATTTTAATTTTTGATTCAGAATAATATGTATAGGTACCTTCATAATAATATACCCAAATTTACGTCCAGAAGTTCCAATCTTGAATTGTTAGCTTAAATTTTGCCTATTATAATATACCTATCACAAAACTTAAATGTGAGTTAAAGTGAGTTACGAGTATGTAAAATATTAATATTTGAAAATGTTCATAACTCACATAAAAATTAAAATTAAAGATCCAACGAGAAACCAAAGATAATGTTCTTACATATTTTAAGTTTGATAAAAGATCCATTCACTCTAATATTTAAGGTGATAATACAAAATTGGAACTGCTGGAGGTACATTTTAGTATATTATTTTGCGTTAGTAAAACGGAGACAACACACATTTATGTATGACATCCTCTTAATAAATTAATAAATGATAAAAAAAAAACAGTGTCCATAATATTATATGTGCAGTTCAACTAAAATTTTACAAAACCACACTGCTAGCTGATACTATTTGCATTTACATACTAATAATAAAATATTTTTTACACAATATTTGTGGGAAGTTTGAAGTTTGTGTGTAAAAAGCTTCGTGTTATCCTAGCCCTAGTAATAATATTTAGTCAAATTCTGATTAAAGTAACAACTACAATGATTGTGTTCAAAAATACTTAAAACTACTTGGTGATTACTGATTACCTATCATGTATGATTGCACGTATCTTTGTTTTTATTTATAGGCAGTAAACATTGTTACCAAACCAACTACAACCCAACAATCATCAACGACGTCGAAAAAGGGTATCAGCCATAACTTCTTCTGTAATATGATTTGTAAGCCTTATAATGCCTGCAGGACATTCTTGGGAGACGCAATAAGATCATTTTGGGAATCATTTCTAAAAGTCAGGGAAAACATTATTTCCAAATATAAGTCACCGGTCACCGCTGTCAACAACGTTGGTACCTGATTTATTTGAAATTGTTTGTGTTATCATGTGAATATGTAATTTGTTACTTACCATTAAAGCATCTATAATAACAGATTTTTATTTTTAAATTAATTATTAAACATAATCTATATAAATAATGATATAATATAATACTGAAAATGACAAATTAATTTTTGTTTTTATTCTATATAGAATATATTTACTGTGCTTACCTATTATTTATTGTATTTAAATCTATACTGTACTATTGGAATCACACCCATTTTATTCATTTGAATACATTATTATTATTATTATTATAGGTTACAGATATCTATAAAATTCTTATATTATATCTGACCTATTGGGTGATGTCTATTGTTTTTCAGCATTAAACATTCGACATGTCAAGTAAATACTTAAATATATCTGGATGTTAACCAAACTTGTTACGAAATTTTTGATTCAAAATATCGAGAATACTTACTTCTTTTTATTTTTTAAGTGGTATAGAGAGCCGAGGAGGGACTGCTATTGGCATTGCTCCTCCGCTGGTCCTCCATCATTTATAACTTTTAACTTTTCAGTGTAAAGAAGAGTACTCCAAAGTAATAATTTATCTATGGTTGAACAAAAAAAAAAACTATGTACTACAAACGATATATCACTCCTGTGTTCAGACTTGAATTAAAATTATATTATAATCATAAGTGCAAATAGTGTTTGCTTTCTCCCCTCTATTATTTGTACCTATAATCATAAATTACCAGTTATTAGATAGAATATATTATAGAACCAGTTATTACACGTTGGGGAACCTGGCTTAATGCAGCTACCTATTATTGCGAAAATATACAAGCTGTTCGTCATATTATTGGATTACTCGACCAAGAAGATGCGATTAGTATTCAAAAAGCAAAAAAATGTTTAGACAACCCTAATCTTGAAAATAACTTGGCATACATTAAATCAAATTTTTCTATTTTATCTGTAGCCATTGATAAATTGCAAGCGAAAAATATGTCCTTAGCTACATCATTAAATATTATTTAAAATATCGAAGAAACACTGAAAACACTAAATGGTGAACATAGTAAACATATATATTTCAAATTAAAAAACGTTTTAGAAAAAAATAGTGGTTTGTCTAAATTAAAACATATTTCAAATATCTTGGATGGCGAAGAAAATACAAATATTGGTGAATTACTTGGTGAACTTACATGTAGCGATATTGTATATTTCAAATATACACCAATTGTATCAGTGGACGTCGAACGTTCATTTTCGACGAACAAAACTTTGTTGGCAGACAACCGCCGTAAATTCAAATTCGATAATCTGGCCAAGCATTTAATAATTCAATGTAACACTCAAGGTAAACATTTTAAATCGCTTACTTTTTATATAAAATTTTTGAAAATAATTAATTGGGTAATTTCTTTACAGACCTTCAGGATTCTGACCAGAGTGACTAAATTATACGTATACCTAATAATTTCTAATTTGTAAGTGATTACCTATTGATTAATTAATAAATTTGCTTTTTTTTTCATATTTTTTTGTTTTCATATTTAGCGATAATTAACTTAAGTAAATACCTATAATAATTTAAAATTTGTAAGTAATTACTTAATAAATTTCTTTTTTTCATATTTTGTTGTTTTTATTGCATATTTTTAACGCATATTTAGCGAAAGTTAAGGTCATATTATAGCGCATATTTATGCAATTTTAAGTGCTATAAAATCCCAACCCTGATCATAATTATTAATATTAATTAATAACAAAGTGTAGGTACATTTAAATATTTAATATAAGTGTACTATAAATTATAATACAATTATATATAACTGATAGTGTCGTATTGCGACATACAAATATTTTTATTCTGAGTAATATCAGAATTTTTATTGGAATATAATATATATCCATATAATTAATATCATAATATTATGGATATTTATATTGTATATCTTATGTTTAGAGTAGGTACTTCTTGCCGCTAACCAAAAGGAACAATAATAAGAAACCACTGACAAATTTAAATTTAAAAGTAATTATCCATAGGTTAAGGTACTCAATATTTTTTTTTTAATGCCTTTATTTTATTTTTCATGGATATTTGATGAATTTAACATGTAAAATATTGATTTAGTAGTGTACTTAATAAAATGTTTTTGTACCAAAAACACGTGAAAATAATTTTCATTCGAATGGTTTCATATAAAAATTCTTTTATATAATAACCATATTAATTGTGACCTTTGCGTTTTAGGTTTCATTGTTTTCGTATACGTAATGTATGGGCAGTAATGCGTAATAATATAATATAACTATATTAGTTTTTGACTTGTAATATAATGTGATTCACACACAAATGTTTCAAACACGTCCTAAATAATAGAAATATAATGAACAACAGAAAAAATTTGTGATAATTTAAAATGTTCTTATACGATTGATCAATGTTGTCTCATAGTTAATAGTCATACATGATATTCTAAGGTAGGATACCAGAGCAGTGGGTTGCAGTGCGGAGGCCAAGAAGCTAATTATTGTTGGTATATAAGATTTAAAGAATGTTAAAGTAAGTTAAACATAATCCACACTAATACGGCACACGTGATACGCGTGCCGATCGTAAATTAAGTTTCAATTCCAATTTATGATGGGATTAAAAATTAATATCTTTATTTCTATGTAAATGAATGTACCTAAGTATATACAACGATTTGGAGAGTAGGGTTCAGGCCCCATACAATAACAGGAATATGGTATACATATAAGCCTATATAATGATTCATTGCGAGATCGAGTCTTACACGTCTGGCCCGCTTAAGCAAGTGGCGTTCGCTCGTGGGACTCGACCGGTAGATCGTGGCCTAGGCAGGCGCGCTGGGGGGTCGTGCCTTACGTGGTAGCTCTGAGAAGGGCGATTTTCGTTACGTCGTTGATCGTCAGTCCAATGTCCCGTGCTGATGGGCAATCCTTGGCTGTGGATCCGGTCTTGGTCTGTGGGTGATTTGTAACATGAGTTGCTGGTCTTGTTTGAGGCTTATTGATCGTCGATATGTCCCAGTCGCAATGGTCACATAGCTGAGGGAGCCGGTAGCTGTCGTCGGTCGATGCGGTGTTGTGTGGCGTGAGATGGGGCAGTCGTTATAAGTATTTAGTCGTGGAGCGACAAACTCGTAGACCGATCATCGGTTGATACAACTCTTGGTGGCCGAGTGTCGACTAGGTCGTAGACTGATCGCTGGTTGATGCGTATCGAACTCCCGCAGAGAATTAATCGTCGTTTGATACAATGCATACAATATATATGGTCGTCGTTGGTGGTCCGGAGTCTTCTGTGTCTGTTACTGGGCTCGATGGCTGTGAGTATTGACACGTTAAATGTTTTGGAAGGACTGACTCTCCTTGCCTTGCTTTGGATGAGGGGAACATTTCCCATTTAGCACAAGCTCCGGGGTGTACCCATTCCTTGGAGTAGAAGGTGAGGTGGAAAGTAATTACATTAGATTTTCAGGTCTCTTCCTTTTCCACTCTATGGTGGCCTTGGAACGACCGATGGATCTGATGTGCTTTTGATTTTAGATCTTCGCTTGTCGAATATGTTCTTTGATGCCCTGACGATCTGGTTTCGGATGAATTCCTAATTGTAGAGTTTCTTACATACTAAGGTGACGCTGTTATAGTGTTATGGTTCTTAATGATATGTTTTGGACCTCATCGAGACCTCTCCAGTCTCGTTTTGAGGTAAGAGCGCCACAAGCTGGTCCTGCGTATGTTAGGTTTGGTATGATGTATAGTTTGTGTAGAGTTAATCTCTGATGGAGTGACAAGTGACTTCGAGAGTTCAATAATTGGTAAAGTGCAGCCCTGATTTGCCTGGTCTTTTTTTGTATGGCCAAGACGTGTTTGTGGAACGTCAGTCAAGAGTCTAAGGTTTTACACAGTATTGTGACCGTTTTCTTAGGGTTGATCGATACCTCCTTCTCTCCAACCAAGATATCGATCTGTTTAATTGAGATTGGATTTTTTTCCATTGCTTGATTTTTACTCATGCTGGAGTAGAAAAACATTGTGTCATCTGCGAAGAGGTTGATTTTGATCCCGGAATTCGTTAGTATGTCGTTGATGTAAATACTAAATATCAGTGGAGATATGCAGGAACCTTGTGTGACACGACCAGCTTTAATATTCCGGGGGGACGATGTAAATTATGTTAATTTGACTGCAAAGATTCGATCTGATAGGAACACTTTGATCATTTTTATGAGTTGGACTGGTACGTTTAGGGTTAGTAGTTTGTACAGAATGCCTTGATGCCAGACTTTGTCGAACGCCTTCTCAAAGTCTAGAAAGATCGCCGCTGTTCTTTCCTTCCTGTTAAAGATGAATACCAGATCGTCGACAAGTTTGATTAATTGAATCGTTGTGGAATGTTCTAGGCGAAAATCGTATTAGTCTGGTCGAATGAAGGGGACAACGTATGATTTGAGACGTTTTAGTATTAGAATCAAGAACAGTATCGTCGTTGTGTTGAGTAACGAGATGGGCCGATGCTGGATCTGTTTTGGTTTTCCCCGGCTACGGAATCATGACCACTTTTGCATGTTTCCATATACTAGGAATGTGTGATAGACGTATGCACCTGTTAAAGATTTTAGTGAGATGCAATATAGTGCGGTTGGATGCATGTCGCAGGGCTGTGTTGGGTATCCCATCTGGGCCTGGTGTTTTTCTCCTTGAAAGGGTTTTTATGATGGATTTGACTTCGTTTGGAGGATTGGGCTGTATTGATGGGGGGGGGGAGGGTAGGATTGGTTGAGGTTGCTTGTGTGTTAGATTTATGGCAATTTTGTATAATTTAGGGTCGTTTGGTTTCAGGTTGTCTAGTAGATTATTCCATTCTTCCAAGAATTTCACGAACCACATTAGTATGTATATTCAGACGGCTTTTTTCATCAGGATTTCGGGTATGTTGCCAAATTTGCCTTAGTCTTTTCTTCTTGATAATTTCAATTTTGATGGCTTGAGGAAGGTCCTTGTGAGGGTTGCAGATGCGAGTGGTGGAGTTGACCTAGAGTGCTGAATTGAATTGTTTAGCTATGTCTATTGCAGCTTGGTCTAGATCTGTTGTTATGCAGATAGGTAGATTTGGGTTAGTTATAGATTCATGGAGGTTGACCTAGAAATTGTTCTAATTTATCAGTGTTTTTGTTTTAAATGTTTGAGGAAATGATTGGTTGTATACATTTAGTAGTATAAAGTTGTGATCTGATGATAGTTCATTCAGGTTTTCTATATCGAATTGCATGTTTGCAATTCTCATTAGAGCTTCATCTAGAACATCTGGTCTATGGTTATGGCTGTCAGGGAAGTGAGTTGGGGTTACGGGATATGGTTGAATAGACTTAATCCAGCTGTGTTTGTCGTGTTGCTGTGCCACACTGGGTGTTTGGCTTTTATGTTTCCCTCTACGATAACACATGTGTTTGTGTTGTGTAAGGAGTCTAGGTCCGTGTGAAGAATGGTTGAGCCAGGGCTTTTATATACAGCACCAAGTCTAATCTCGCGTCCATTGTACTGTATGAGAATAGTGGTATTTTCAATTGAGGTAGTAATGATATATGTTGAAGAATGAGTGATAGAGTGGTGAATGAAGATTGCTGTGCCTCCACAGTTTGATTGTAATATCTTGATACGGTTGTTTGTGAAGTTTGAGATGTTAGATGTCTTCTTTTGGTGAAGATGAGTTTCGTTTAAAAGAAGAATATCTGTTTTTAGTTGGTTTATCAGCTGGGTAAGTTCAAGGCTTTTGTTTGTTATGCCTTGACAGTTCCAATTTAAGATCCGGAGGGAGCTATTAATGGTGGTTGATAATAGAGATTATGGCTGAGATGGCCGTCATTAGGGTTTGTTTAATGTAATGTGTTTCAGAAATTTTCACAATTACCTTAGTGAGGAGGTTTGTGAAAAACTGCTTCAGGATGGTTACTGTTGGTTCCAATTGTTTATTTGTTTTATTTGAGGTGATTGATGCATATGAAGAGATTGATTGAATGTTTTTTGGTGATGTGTTTGATTCTGTAACTTTAGGTGCTGTAGCCATGTGTTTTGATTTCATATATTTGATTGTTTTTCAACAAGAGCGGATATGTATGCTGGGCATATGAGGTAGTTTTCCGTGTGGAGGCCAACGCAATTGCAGAATTTAGGTTGTTGATTGGCGGTTTTTATGCAGTTTTTAGTTTCGTGATAGTCACCGCATTTTACAACGCATTTTGGAGTGCAATTGCAGTGGTTTGAGGAGTAGCCAAGGAAGAGCGGTATGGTTCTACTCTGATTGTAATATAGAATAATGCGGGTAGGTCGAAGATATGCTTATATGGGTTGTTTGGGAGTGTTACCATAAACATAGGTGGTTTACGGTCGTCTTTTGGAAATTGGTGTATGGTTAGGATTTCAAATCCTTTAAGTTCAAGTTCTGCTTTAACCAGGTCTTTAGAGAAATATTAAGGGATACCTCTGGGGAGTTTATTTGAGAGTGCGTTCTTCAGCCAAATAAAAAGTGTGGAATGGTATGTTATTATCCTAGAATTTATACTAAGCTTTCTGGAAAGTATCAATGTCGATAGTTTGTAAATGTATAACATTTTTGACGAGTTTTGCTGAAAGGTCTTTGCTTGGAAACATGGGTATGATGAGTTTTGAAGCTGTTGGCCATGGATTAATATCGATAATGATAGGGGATATTTTGGGTATGATGAGTTCACTTGATTACTTAGCTGAGGTGAAGATTTTGCAACAGGAGTGTTTTGAATTGCGTTTGATGGTGATTCGTATCGGATCTTGCTACATGAGTGTTTTGAATTGCATTTGATGATGAGTCGGTATTTTCAAAGGAGGATTCTTGGCTGCTACTTTCGGAGCTTATGTGAATGGAGGCTATGTCGTCGTCCTAGGTCATGAAGTTTCCAGATCCAGTGGAATCCAGGTCGTTGGTGACTTGAGCTCCTGTGGATATGCACTAGTATATATACTCTCTGGGTAATCTATATCGGTATTGGTCGTGGTTTCTGTTATAACTGATAATAACCTCACCGTTGTTTGTTCGTTGCCGCCTCATCGGTGTGTTTTTCATTTGTCATAACGTTGAAATGTATTTGTATAAATTATACTTTTATCAATGTGTCCTCCTTGTTACATATGTGCTAATTACTAGTCATACTTGATATTTTTTTGCTCATGAGAAAGACCTTTTTAGTATATTTTGTTTCGTAACAACAATAAAGGCATAATAAAGTTCATAAGTGAGCTTCCCAGGCTAAAGCATATCATGGATTCACCTTGGTAACTTCAAGATTCATACATTTTTAGAATATTTTAATAACAAATTACAATCTTATATTATAGAAATATAATTATTTAGAAATATAAATAGATACTTTACAATACTTATCAAAATGCTTTGGTTACCTAACTAATTAGAATATTTGGTATATTATTTGAAATAATTAAACGCTTTAATATATAACAATACAATTTATTATTATAAGCTGTGTGAAATCAAAATGGAAAATAATAACTACCTATATCTGAAACCGAAATAGAAATCGCAAATAATGTTTTCCGTTTCAAGCACATCAGTCATTACCTATAATAGGTAATATAATATTAATGCAGGACTTGAAACCGATATTGGATACCAATTTTGAATACCGATTGAAACCGTTGAAAGAAAAATTTGATATCAAAACTGAAAGTGAAATCTAAAAAAATCAAAACCATAAACAAATAAAGGATTATAATAAATTATTCCAACCAATTTTTTTTTAGTTATTCTGTCGACAATGAAAATTTCTTGGTTACGAATCATTTGATTATGTCCATCGTATATCACTTATATACCTACCTATGTTAAATTCCATACTTCGAAGTTCGAGTGGCCTGTGATACCGATATCAGTTGTTGTTTAACGGTTTATGGAGCGAGGTAGATTAATAATCTCAATTATGTCCGTTTTAGTATTATTTGTATTTTCGTGAAGTTATTAAGTGTTGAAGCTGCATAATTAATTATAATATGTATATTGTATTATCTAAAGATTGTGTATGATTATTTATATTCTTATGGTAATTTTATTGGTCCGATTATATTATCTTCATTTGTGTCACAACGTGTTGTCTCCACCCTCTGAGCATGCTATTTTTTTTTGTATTTTACTATGAATTACGGACATAGATCAATGATTGTGGCGCTATTCATGAATTACCTACTGATGTTGGTGGCCGTAACGGGACGCTAATTTAATGGCATTTTTCTTTATTGGAATTTATCGGAATTTTTTCTGTCTCTTTAAAGATATTATTTTAATTTTTTAAAAAAATCTTTAATATGTCCAGAATTATTTAAAATTATTCCAATAATAATATCATATACAGATCTAAAGTACCTACCTATAAGGATATACCTTACAAAAAACATGAAATTAATTATAGCTAAAAATTAAAGATAATTGAGTACCTCTCAAATTATTTTGGTAATTAAGTATAATTATAACAGACCAACTGTTAATTTGATATTTTCGTTGGTATTTGTTACCAAATTAAAAATTGCACGCATATGTGAACTCCATTTAATAATGTATAAACAATCATTTTTAAATGTCTAACATACGATAAGAGTTAAAAACATTTATCTAATAAATAACAATTGGGCCAAGTTTTTAGTTACTGCCCACAATAGAAATGTTGCAATACATAGTTACTCAACAGCTAATGAATATTCTGCTTAAATTATAAAAAATTACACTTGTGTGGTCTTTGTGAGTTGAAAGCAGCTGTATTGATATTTTCATTTCATTTTTAAGTCTATCGATATGGTTTCATGTACATACAGAATCCCGATCTATTGACTGTGTTAGTATATTTATTAAAATACTCTTTGTCCTTACAACATTTGGTGGGACCGGTAAACTATAGCTATAGTATATTTAAAATAAGTATTAACTTCAAATTAATTACAACAAATTAATATTAGTTAGCAAAACTACCAATAATTAAGCATCTAATTATATTATACTGAACACACATATTATGTAATGACAAAACAATAAAATAACAATTTGAAAAAATAAATGAATGTATTAATATAAAGAAATTAAATCACATGTACAACACCTAAACTCTATCACATTACAGTCATATGATCAAGATTTTTTTTTGATTTTTTCAAGTTGCTGGAAAGGGAATTTACAAGTCAAAATCTACGGTTACTATAGTATTTGAATTTTTAATTTATTAAAACAAAATATCAAAAACCGTTTAAAGAGAAATAGTATTATTTTATGAATGCATATCGAATGTCGTAAAAATTTGAAATTTGAAACCTCGTGAAAATTGAATGTAACATTCCATTAGTTGAACTTTTTCTTTACTATAAATATGAATACTTATTGAGGAACTTTTATTCAATTTCAATACCTTAGATATAAAAAGGAAAGTTTTCAGGTATTTTCAACTACAAAATAATTTGCAAATTTGAAGTTTTATAACAGCTGTTATCCATTTACCTTGTAACCTAGGTTACGGTGTTAATTTTTACAACACATAATAATATTGAGCTTACTTTACGCACTGGATGTTTGTTGTTCCTTGAGTTGTATGTATAATGTGGTTGGATGAGAAGCAGCATTGTAGTCAGATTTGGGTGGGCGATCATCAAAGAATAAAAATAAGTGGACGTTTGATAGTCTTGTGCAAAACATTTTAGTTACTTGATGTACTGATTAGCCAATATGGTAATACCCATGATGGAAATCCCTACCTGGACAATTACGGTCCTTAAGGACGTTCGTATGTAGGTTACGACTTGGATGCAACTTGTTTGACCACAATCTATAATTTTTACCTGAAAAATAGGAACTTGTTTGCGTTCACGGTTATATTCATAGACCTTATACTAATAGGCGGTACGTGGTTGTAGTTCCGGCGTCCAAGCGTGAGGGCTCTGATCAAGGTAGTACACCGTACACCGCACACTCGCACAAGATATATCGGATTTTACAATAATTTTTAATTTTACTTGCGCGGTTGCACCTTTGACTTATCAACACACTGCTTACTATCACAATGGTATATTACTATTATAGACCATAGTCTAATTGTTTATAATTATATAAGTGTATTTGGCTTTGGTCTGATGATAAGTGTTAATAACAATGTTTTTGGTTCCAAGGAATGGCATCACTGCTGGTAAGCTAGGAAAGACCGCACCACCCACCCGCATCCCGCCTGTATGTTCCGTCTATTAGAATAAGGTATATGGTTATATTAAAGGTACAATTAATTTGCGCACACGAACATAATTATATTTTATCTGTGTTGGGCACTGATAAATGATAATCAACGATTAAGAGTACGGAAATGTTATTAAATTCAGTTAAGAGGGAAGGAAAATGTATGTAAGTACTTTAATAATTTACTTATTAATAAACCAATATTAATATGCAAGGTATTAAACTATTAAAGGTAACTGTGCGGAAACCATGTGTATGGTTACGGCTTAAGTATTCCCAAATGAGTGGTAGTTTTATGCCCAAACAAGTTGTCTTTTTGGTATTCTTGCGCAAACCAGTACCGTCCTACGACTTACGAATGACAACATGAAAGGTGCAGGTATAAGTAATTAACAAAATTATTTTGCAGTTTCAATAAAGTATTTTATTTTTTGAACAAATAAAAATTTTCAACCTAACAAAACGAATAACCCATAATTGCACCTAAAATATTAATATGTATATAATATATTATATATTGTAAAATATATAGTAGATTTTATTAATAATAATATGATATAAGTTAACTTAACAGTATATTGTTATCTATAAAATTATATAACATAATATGATATTACTTTATCGTATTTGATATTACTTTTATAAAGATAGTATAACTAAATAATGTATAATAATAAACAAAGAGATATAATGAAATCTGGAGAAACTCTATGAACTTTATAATATACCCGTTTGGTGGGTCGCGAGCTCCAAGGGAAGGTGGACCGCGCGATGGTTCCCCGATGTCGGACGCCGGATGGGTCGTGGGTGGTGCATTATGGATCATTACACGTCCCAGCTGCTGTCCGGTCACGGGGATTTCAAAGCAAAACTCCACGGCTTTAACCTTGTTGGCGATGCAGATTGCGCATGCGGTTTCCCCAGCGGAACTGCGGAGCATCTGCTAATGAATTGCCCACTTGCGGACCAGGAAAGAAATAAACTCAAACTCGCAGTGCGAGCGGCCGGTGCGGACTGGCCGTGTGAGTTAGAGTTCATGACGAGCTCCGAGGTCATGTTCCGGGCGGTTAGTGAATTCGCTAAGAATACACTGGCGCGCTGATGCAGGGTTAGCTCGGTAGTCGTAATTGGTGATATAAGTAAAATTCCAATTCGGGGCCCTGTACCACGTACAGCGGCCGAGGGAAAGAGGGATAACCCTTCTAGTCCGCACGAGATACATAAACCCGAGTGAGAATTAATGGGGACGCAACGAGAATAAAAAGGTTGTAATCCATTAACCTTGCGACATACCGATGAATACGTTAAAATGGGAATGAAACGGAAGGATTGGGCAAAAGCAACCGCGGGCGGGTACCTCATACACGACCCGTCCGCGGACCTCCGATCACACGCCGGTTCATCCCCACTGAAAACTCGATCGAGAGCCCGCATCCAGGAGATGCGAGCGAACGGGTGCTAGTAGTGGGCAGAAACCAGTCGTCTACTATCAGTCACCGTAAAATCCGGGCAAATTACTCGGTGCGGGAACGGCCACCCGCGCAGTAAACCGTACCGCACAGAAAGGCGGATTGCGGCGGAAAACCCTGCGGATTCCCGCCTCGATATCGTGCTTGTGGGAAATAGGTCGTTGTGAGTACCTGGGATACGGAGCCCGAAATCTCATTCCGCGGGTACCGGAGAGAGCCCTGCTTGAAAAACAGCACTCCGGTAGCTAGGGCACGCGCGTCCGGCAGCCGGGCGAGCGAGTGATTGTTCCCGCGCACGCGCGACTGCCGCGCGTCCGTGGCTTATGTGGATGGAACCGCGGAGGTTGTGGAAGTAGCGCTTTCAGTAGAAGGGGGTTTGCTTGAGTAGATTAAAAACCTGCCGCCGCTGGCGCATTCGGCGATACCCATAATATGCCTTGAATTAGGCATGCTCTGGGCCGTCTGCCTGGCGCTCGGGCGTCCAGACGCACCTCTTAGCGAGGGATGACGATTGCGCCGTTAAGGCGCGGACGAGTCGGGCGCGGTAAAGATGGCTAAAGGTTTGAGAGACCGCCGTGTACTGGCGTCGCTTTCCCCCGTCACACAGCCGGTTAATCAATACCCGTTTGGTATTTTTTAAATATATAATATAAGCCTTTGCCGCCGCCGCCGCCGAAGCCACCCCCTTCACCTCCACCACCATAGCCACCGTAGCCACCACCACCTTCACCGTCGTGGTTTAGGGGGGCCGAGATAACCGGTGAAAGGAATGGGTTCGTAGCTTCCGTCTTCGCTGGAGCCATTGCCATGGTCGCTGAAAAAATAATTCGATTTACGTTATTTAAAATTAAAACTTTACCAAACATTTGTGTTTATTGTTAATTATAATTAAAACTTTGTACGAAATGTGCGTATATTGTTATTTAAAACGTTATACATATTTCAATACGTTGTAAATATACAAAGTATTGGATATTTAAAATAAAACGGACGATGTCTATAAAAACCAGCGTACTTTGTCTCTTCCCAATGCATATTATAGACTAGTTTATGTGGTGACAAGTCAAAATATCCCCAACAAAATACCCCGAAACCAAAATATCCCCACAAAAATATTCCATGACTAAATATCCCACGTAAATATTAATTCAAAATGTTAACCTTTTTAATAAAATTTGAATAAATATTAATACGATTTTTTATTATTATAATAGAATTGTAAAATTATTATTTACATATTTTATAGAACACAAAAACAATTAAAAGTGTTTTAAATAAATATTCAAAATATTTTTTGTCAATAATTAGAAAACAACGAATATGTATATTGTAATAGGTTAAAAGAAAAATGTTAAAATAAATATTAAAATATATTTTACGTAAAAAATTCGAAAAAAAAAATTAATTTATATATAATTATAATACCAAGTTATATAAGTTTTAAATATTTATTTTTATTTGTTTCATCGTTTACTTTTACAGCGGTATTTAATCACTTAAGTTCTTTAAATTATTTTATAAATGCCTGTTCGAAATCCATCAAAATAGATTTTGGTTGTAAATTTGGGTTGAGTGTCTACCTATATTAATTTTATTTAGTACCTGCTTCGGAATAACTATTTTCATTCTTATTACACATTAAAATATATTATACTAGCTAAATAATCCGGCGTTGCCCGGAAAAAAATTGTGATTAATTTACTCCTTTTGGGTGTAATTCGCTGTGCATAGGTATGGAAGTGAAATCATATTTAATTTTAATTTTTAGCTATCCCGGCGTGGCGTTGCCCTTGAGTTTTGCTTATGGTTATGCCAACAGTATATTATAAGGAAGGCAATCTATCTTCGGTAGATTGTTGATACAGCAATTTAAGAGATAAAATAGAGCCTATATTATAATCTATATTAGTATAGCTTTGTATAGTTGAAAAAAAAATTGTATAGGTACAGTGTACTTAAAACAGTATTGTTGTAGGCATAGTTGATCATCCCGGGTTTCTAGGAGTATTAAATATTTATAAATTTATTTTTTTTTTTGGGGGGGGGGGGTATTTTATTTTATTTTTACGGTCAAACCGTCGTAATTGTACCTAGCTTTGTGAAATAATTCGCATAGTATATAACCTGCAACCATAAATAAACAAAAAAAAAGTTTCAATTTCTACCGTAAATCTTAAGATCCCTGCTTTACTACCTCTTTAAAAAGCGAAAATCAGAAAATCCTTTCTTATTGCTTATCTAGATCATTAGAGGAACCGCTAAGTGCGCTTCATTACAATAGTTTAACTAAGGTTAAACCGCCGAATTCGTCCGGTAAAATCAGTGGGTTAAGCATAACCAAGGTTTAAACTATGATTGTAAAACGAGCCCTAACTATTCCAAATATCAATTTCATACGCTTTGCATTTTAAACCCAATATTATATATTTGATTAAGATATTGCTTGATAGATGGCGCCACTGTTATATTCGTACAACCCCTTATTTTCCAATTTAAGGATTGAATTTCCAAAAATCCTTTCTTAGCTGACGCCTATGTCATAATAAATTGCTATCTATATGGCAAATTTCAGCCAAATCCGTTCAGTGGTTCTGGCTATGCGATGATGCATCACTCAGGGAATTAATTTTATATACTTAGATAGATAGATAGATAGATAGATAAGTGGATATACAATACAGTCGATGTTACAGTGAATAGTATACAGTTGATTAAATATATTGGGTACAGATTTAAACGTACCATCTGCAAACCATATTTCAGAGTTTTTCAGTATATTTAAATTTTAATTTGTTGTCAATATCAATAACACACAATCACTTTAGATAGGTAAAGTGTCATTATTGTTGTGTGATTATTAGGTACTTCTAATCTAATCGTAACTGTTATAATGAAGGTTACATTTTGAATTGATATGAGGGATATTTTGTCCGGAGTTGCCCGATTGCGGCCCGAATTCAGGTAGTTGTATTTTATCCCAAATATAAGTATCCCGATTGCGTCCACAGACACATTGGTTCACAAAATACCTTATAATTAATATATAATAATATGTTTAATCACCAAATAATAAAGTATTTCAAAATTATCATGAAACAAGTATAAAGTATAAAATTTATTTAAATACATGGCGAGTATATTTTGTATTTTAAATACTTTCTGAATGGATGTATTTGTATACAATTTTTTTTTTTTTTTTTATTTATTTAATTTAAAATGTTTCAGCACACATGGTGCTATTAAAATTTACAAGTAATTACAATTAATTATAAATATAATTAAATGTTACGGATATTGTGCATTATACAGGTTTATAGATTATGGTTTAATTACGGTGTATACAAATATAATATGGAATGGGGATTGTAGATAATTTTAATGAGGTTTGTGGATAAGAGGTTTAAATTGGAAATATTGACTGTTATGGAAATATTGTTGTGAGTTTGTTTAAAATTACAGTTATTAGAGATATTAATGGATTTAATAGTGTTTTGAGTTCGTTCAAGGTGTTTGACGTTGAATCCGTAGCACGAGATATTGCAGGTTGGGCAGCTGTTACATTGGCGTATGATTGGCCAGACGGTGGTGAATGCGATGCTTGACGACGTGAGGTGCCTTGTTGTTTTACGTTCTTTACGTAGATCGCCGGTATACGGGTAGGCATAGGAGTGATTTTAGTTTTATTTAGTTGCTCACAGTCAACTGTGTTATCGTTTGGTTGAAATACCTCGTTTTCGATATCGTCGTCAATGTCCTTGGTCAGTGCCGCGTATCGATTTGGTAAAATATATGACTTGATTTTCTTTTCTTCTTGTGGTGATGGGCTAGAAGGTGAGGACAAATGTCGTTTTGATTTTTTGATTTGTGATGGTCGAGGCGGCGCGGCGCCATGTTTGGCGGGCTCGAAGTAATTACGGGGACCGATAACGGAACGGAGGTGCGCGCGAACGTGTGTTCATGACGAACGTTATCGCCAGACTGTATACAATTTTAAAATGTATATGATATGTACAAATAGTCAAATATTAAAATAATAAATTGTTTACAATAAAAAAAAAAAAAAAGACATGAAATATAATTAATTTGTAAATAAATAGGTACCTAGTCGAATATTAAAATAATAAATTGTTTACAATAAAAAAATATGTAAAATACAAATATTATGTCAATGAATAGTAAAATAATTATAGTGTTAGATGCAGATTTTTAAAACTTATTATTTTTAACAAAATCAAAATTATAATATTTCCAAGTTTTTTAATTTTGTAATTTGGGTTAGTATGATTTTTTTTTATTAATTTGTTTAGTTTTTTCCCGAGGAGTAGAAACAATAGATTGATATACGATAGTTATATATGTCAAAGACGTATCGGACGCAATCGGGATATTTATTTAGTTTTGATAACCACTTAAATATTATTTCCTACCTATTATGGACGGGCCGCAATCGGGATAGGTGAAAAGGTAAAAAGTTTACTTTGGGCCGCAATCGGGCGACGCCCATTTTGTCAGTGATATTTTGACCCGGGATATTTTATTCGGGGATAGTTTGCCATGGAACCATTTACCGTAAGAATAATCCATTTTTTAATTTAAGATCAATTTATCCGAGTATAATTGATTATTTTTCAGGTAAATTTGGTGTTTTAGGTATGATTTACTATTTGGTAAAGACAAGAAAAAATACAAGCAAGCAGTGGATAACATGTCTCTTATTAAAAGTCTACTGTGGCGATTTAGATGTAATTTTCTTATATTATGTGGTTCAACGATTGCATTAATGACAATGTTAATTTAAATTTTCTATAGACTAATTTAAAACGACTGGAACTTAGTACCGAAAGTTTGAATTTGATGTGATGTATAATGCTCCTTTCTCAGCTTTCTCTGAAAAAATAATTTCGTGTTAATAGTATATTATTATAAGAATTAAAACGTTGCACAACTATTCTACAGTGTGTTCCATTAGTTATAATTAAAAACGATTCTGAGCGGAGACGGTATGTCAGTCTAAGTATAAGGCCTAATATATACTTATCTTTGGTATTAAAAAAATTGATCTATTATAGGACCTATAATAAATTCCAAATTAATCATATCACAATATCCATTAGGTACTTATAACGCGTTATACATCAAAAACAAACCATGATACTATCATAGATATATACTAGTGTACTTTAAAAATTTCAAGTACCCATGAATATAATATACATTTACAACGAAATAACTAAAATAGTTATTCTATTTAGCAATTCCTCACCCCACCACCAAGAATTAATCGTGACGTTACGCTATGCCATGACACAATCACGACCTACGACGCCCGGTACAAACCACAACACGAGACGGTCAATATTCGTGCCAAAGGACCTATCCAACGTCAGCCATGTATTTCTACGAATAGACGCGGTCAAACCACCTCTACAACCACGCTACGAGGGACCCACCGCAATTTTATTTTTAGAGCGACTCGAAAAAAACTTCAAGCTGCAGTGCAACAACCGCCAGGTATGGGTTTCCGTTGACAGGCTCAAGCCAGCATTCGTGCTACGCGAGAAACCATCACTCATATTATGCCGCCAAATCCATCTAAAAAAAAAAACAGTTCATAGTTTACTTACCGGGGGAGTAGTGTGGCGACCCACAACAATGATTTGTAACCGTGGTATTAGCACGCCATCAGCCGCAAGCTGTGCGCCCTTCTCCTTTTAATATTGCATACTGCGTGTACTACTGCCTCCATGATGCGACCACTGTCGACCGACGAACTCGCTCACTTTTTCGGGCTTACGTCGTCACCAAAGCATCGCGCTCCGTAGTTCGTTTTATGTAACGCCCGAATATCGCAAAAGCTATAAAAACCATGTTTTAATTATACTCTCGTCCGAACGCCATCGTGTACCATTTTTTATATTATTTATTCTGACTGAATTATTATTTGACTATTATAATTAACTTATATTTTAATACGTTTTGTTTTATTGAAAATTGGTAACCTAAAATCGACATTCCGTCATTCCTAACAAAATGTCCATGATAATATCCACGGACTAAGATATAATGGACTGGAAACGACAAGGTGGGCGGGTGACGGGGGATGGCCAGCAAAAGATTCCAAAAATTGACGGATTGTCAATTTGTTAAGGTTACCAATATTGAATAAAACAAACACGTATTAAAAATACAAGTTGATTATAATAGTAAAAAAAAATAAATAATAAAACATGGTTGACAATGGCGTACAAACGTGAGTATAAATTAAAGTGGTTTCTATGGCGTTCGGTATTCGTTCGTTACGTAACAGATCTACAGATCGCGGAGTGTTGACGACGTACGTCCGAAAAAGTTCGTCGGTCGACAGCGGTCACGTCATGGAGGCAGTAGGTACGCGCAGTATACAAAATTAAAGGAGGGGCGCTCATCTTGCGGCTACAAAGCCGCAACGCTAATACCACGGCTACAAAATATCATTATTGTGGGTCGCCACACTACTTCCCCTGAGGGCGAAAAGAAAAACGTACTCGTTTTTGAGCTGCTTGGTGACTTCTGCATGTGTTTCGTACGTGTGGCTGCGGAATCCTCTCTGAACACGAACGCTTGTTTGAGACGGTCGATAGACACCAAGACTGAACCGTTGTAGCGTTGGATTTTGAAGTTCTTGTAGTGTCGTTCTAGTACTGCGTAGTTACCTTCGCATCGTGGTTGTAAGGGCGGTTGCACTGTGTCGAATCGGAGAAAAACGTGTGTGAGTTTTTTCAAGTCTGGAGGCACGAAAATGTATCTTTTAGTAGCGTGATTTGATCCGGTTGTCGGCTGCAGTTGCGTCATCGAGTCACGTAGGTTCCTGACGAGCTCTGGCGCGGTCTTCGCTTCTATTGGAGCGGGGTGAAACGTATCACCGGGTAGTCGCAGTGACATACCGTATATACCATCTCCGCTGTTGCGTGACCAATGTCCGGTTTAACGGTATTTCTGAGTGCTAGCATAACGATGGGAAGTCGTAAACTCCAACTCACGGTGTCATGTGCCGTGAGGGTGGTTTTGAGGGTCCTGTGTAGTCTCTCCACCATACCGTTGACCTGGGGGTGGTACGGGGATGACATGAGGTGTTGGATGCCGAGGTTTTTTGTGAGGGCAGTGAACAGCTCAGAATCAAACTGGCGGCCCTGGTCGAGTTCGCGTCAGCTAGAAATTACCGCCCTAATAATGTATCCTCGCTCTCGTGTTGTGACCGTCCCTTGTCGCCATCAAGTGTGAACACTTTTTATATACGTTTCAATAAATCATTCATCCGCTTCAATCGTCGTTGTTATTTAACCGTTGTATATTTTTGTTGGCCACGACTTAACTCTCTCGTTACGCCACTCGCCACACTATTATAATAAGAATTATTGGTTTCGTTGCCGGAAATAAGTTTACAAATGGTTGCCATCATGAGTCTTGAAGCTATTATAATAATAATTATTGGTTGCCGAGCAACGAAGTTCACGGGATCATTTGGTACAGAGATAGATTAGACCTCTGGGCAGAAGATTAATTTAAAAAGGGAGAGGAACAACCCCGGGAGGTGCTTAAACAGAGATTTTGAGATTTCCGATTGAAATTATTGTTTATAAATGGTTGCCATGGGTTTTGAAGCCATTATAATAATAATTGGTTTAAAATTGTTGTTATGGGTTACCGTTTTTACTCTATACAAAAGAGATGGTTAAAATGTATAATACTATAATACTAAAATTCTAAAATCTAAACTAAAATATAAGAACCGATAAGACTTCAATTAAATTAAAATTTGATTAGTATTAAATTGTTTATTACTTATTTTGGTTTGACATAATAACTCACCAGTGTTCAGAATAGGTACTTATATTAATTTATCTACGTATATAAACTATAAATAGAAAGTGTGAAAGTTCGAAGTTTTTTAAGACTACAAAAACTACCCACAAACCGAGGGGGCCCTCAGGGGCTTACTATTAATCACGATTATAAAGAACAGGTTATGCAACGCGGGGTGGATCGGTGGTCAGAACTAGTGACGCCATAGTTCCATTACTGCTAGTCAGACGTGTCGGATTTTATTTGGTTCCTATACCTAAGAATAGTGGCCATAGGGACTATTTTTTCTATGAAGCAACTACCTTAAATTAGTATCCACACACCAATTTTTCATATTTTACACTCGTATTTTTCACATTGTAAACGCAGGTCATACATGACTATGTGAGTATAAATAATTATAAACTAGTATTAAAATAGTCGTCTAGGTCTTGAAACTGGAGTCATTATCTCTTTGGGATACACTCACGGAAAATTAGGTATTAAAACAGACAATAATAGGTATATTAAAATTGTTAAACAATTGTTTGGTAGTCTTACATTTGTGACAGTGATTGGAACCAGTGGTGTATCTAGGATTTTTTCAAGAGGAGTGCTAAGGTAAGGTCTCATATTCTGTATACTCCTATCCTGTTGGCAAGACTTTTTTAGTATTCAAAATGAATGTGCCGAACAAATGCACTTTACCAACCCTCTGTTGATTTTCAATTTTTTTTTTTCAAACTACTTGGTTTCTTATGCTTAAAATGATGGTGTAAATTTTTTCTGCCACCTGTTGAATCCTAAACACATTCAGGCCTCTCCGGAAGCTATTATTTTAGAAGTTATATAGCCTTCCAACGCGATTTCACGTTTATCCGAATACGAGCAACGCTACTTGACTGCCACTCGCAGTGCTATAACAAATTGTTTTTCTACGTTTTTTAACAAAAGTTGAACTTGTTGAGATAGAGGACTTGTCATATTATTACTCACCCAAAAAAGTACTGTCCCACAAATTGTTAAAATAAGTAAAAAAAAAAATGAAAATTTGTTATAAGACCCGCGCGTGGCAGTCGAGTAGCGTTGCGCACAATCGCATAAACGTAAAATTACTACATTTAACATAAAAAAGGGGGGTTAGTGGATGTCGCTCTGCTGTACAGTAGTTTACAAGTG
This sequence comes from Macrosiphum euphorbiae, assembly GCA_949089665.1. NCBI lineage: Eukaryota > Metazoa > Arthropoda > Insecta > Hemiptera > Aphididae > Macrosiphum > Macrosiphum euphorbiae. The sequence goes on along the minus strand of CARXXK010000001.1, from coordinate 144,280,262 downwards.
GGTCACTGTAATGGATGGTGATAAATTTGCATTTAATGACATAATACCATTGTATAAGAAAAACGATTATGAGCAAAGACGGTCAGTCAGCCTACTATGATGATATTAATTTGACTAAAGTATCTAATTTATTTATAAAGGAACCTTGTTTTAAATTTTCAATCCTTAGCTATAAAAGTTGAAAATATTCGGATAATGTTATGGTGTATAGAAAATTCTAATATAAACACTCAGTTAAAATTGCATGTACCTTTGATTAAGAGTTGCACCAAAAACCAAAATCGATTTTCTCAAAACAGATTTTTCGTAAAAATTCCCGTTTTTCCTTAATTTTTCTTTTGTTTTGTTTTTCACGGCTCTTTTGAAAACTACTGGGACATTTTTACTCTTGAGACCCCACAAAGTACCAACTAGATTCACTTTCCTATCAAAAAATATACTGTTGAAAAACTCTAGGCATTTTTATTGTCCTAAAAGGTGATGACAAACACAAAAATAAAAAAAAACACACATCATTGTAAAATCAAAACATTCATAGTTCCACTCAGAATCTAAAATAACTTTACCGGAGTCAAATTAAATTTTTATGAAGTTTGTAGTTAGACATTGGATATTCACCCCTAAATTAACAATTCTCAAATAATAAAATAAATATTCACTCATTTTTTTATAAGAATTTTAAGTTCAGATCTTGACAAAATTTTTCTTTAATGTAAGTACCTACGTATAGGTTTCGCAAAAAAAAAAATCTGTAATAAATGTATGATACGTGGTAGCATATTATGTGCTATTGCAGTGCAATATTATACCATATTTCGTATCATATACTGTACTTTTTGTTTGCATTTGTGTTTAATTTTTATTTAAATAATTTGTTAGAAAAAAAACAAATACCCATTAGCTAGGTAAGTACTATAAGTAGGTGTATTAAATTAATTTTGATATAGGTACGTTATTGTTAATATATTATGGAGATGTAAATTGTCGTTAGTATGTTGTGTCGTATATGTATTGTAAATCGCAATGTAAATCAAATCTCTAAACATTTATTTGGCTTTTGACTTTTTTCTCCGGACTTTTAGGTAGAATACTGTTATAGCCATATAGAATAATAAAAAGCTGACACGTCTGACTAGCAGCGCTCGGCAGATAATTTAACTACGCCGTATAAAGAGTTGTGGCCGGGCAGTCGTGTACAAACCACACAGTAAGATAGAGATGGCATCTCCTCTCTCGACGATGTAATTGTTTGAAGCCCAATCGTCGGTCATTCACCCCGGTCCGTGACACTTAACGCATATTTATCCACTAGATCGTAGTTAAGTCGATTAAGCTTTACAAGTAAAGTCAAGATCACCTTGAAATATTTTTTGGGAATATCAGAGCACAAAATGGATACGACAACAACCCAACAGCCAGGCAGTTTCGTTCTGCATATAGAAAACTTGTCATAAATGTAAATAATGTACAGCAGACCAACAGTGGAAATTGCATACCCTTAGAGAGTATTGACATCCTTTACTATTCTAGCAGTAACCCCATTAAAGTTATTAATGAAAGTACAACAAATATTAATTCTGATCCTACATATTTGGAAGATAATTTAAAAGCAGCTGAATGTTTCATTAATGATCATGATTATATAGTCACTCAATACTTCTGAAATAAGTAAATTCACTAAAGAAATAATTATATATATTTCAGGATTTGTGGTGCATAATTAATTAGCTTCAACTCTTCAATGTGAAACGTGTGTAAAAGCATTATATGCTATAAGCAAAGATCAATTTTTGAATTCTTTAATTTTTTAAAAAAATCGAGGTTTTAAAGGAGGTCTCGTTTACCCGAGTGACCATGTTAATACAGTATGTTTACAAACTGAAAAAACTCTCAAGTATTTCAATTACCAAACTAAAGCAATAAATAAATTAAAAATACAATCTCAAGCATTCAATCACTTTTTAAATAACTCAAAAATATTTAATTCATTAAATTTTCACAGCGAAGAAACTAATTCACCTTTATCTGATCATGTACCACTATTAATAAAATCAATTTATACAACATATATTAATTTGAAAGTAAAATATAGCTTGAAAGCACATAATGAAACACAATCAATGAGGTCATGGTATAATAAATTAACTTTATTCAAAGGCCAATAACAATAATGCTTTTATATTAATTTAATTTAATGATTTTAATTTGTGTTTTTTATATTTTATAATTAATTTAATAAGGATGTATATTATGTAAAATGTATTCTTTAAAATAAACGCAATATATATTATTATTTTTACTATACTGATAAATTTTATATTATGTGAAAGTCTGGAATCCGATCAATCTACAAATATATGGTAAAATAAAAATAAATCTGAAGTCGTAAAAATTATAATAATAAAATATATTTTATGATTCCAAGTATTAAATATTTAAATCATAGACAAGAATTCAGATCTGTTTTGATTTAAAAAATCATCGGGTACTATACAATGTATAAACCGTGAAATATTTCTACAAATGGTTACACTGTTTTTAGTCATTTTGCGCTTCACTTATTATTTGTAATGCTACCTCTATCTTACTCTATGGTACAAATCGTCCTGCCGATGGCTAACCTGTTCTTTATAATCGTGCTAATAATAATCATGCCGATTGTTGTACCGAACAGGTACGCTCATTGTAAATAATATATGAAAAGTTATGCTTTTGGAAATATATTTATATAATTCGGATACAAAGAGGGCGCACTACAGTAGACAATAATTATATAGAGCATAAAAAGAAGGTTTCGTAATTCCAGTTGTACGGCTTAATCAATAGGTTTACAGCAAAACTACCTATTACAAAAATTGTAGAGAAGAAGTATTTTAACAATCGTAAGAAGCCCGATTTTTGATATTTGTATTAATTAGTTAAATAATTAATCAATAAAAAGTTAAAAACCGTGTTAATTTACCATATGATGTTGGACGATAGGAATACGATATCAAAAATCAGATTTCTTACGATCCTTAAAAATGTTCTCCTTTACAATTTTTATAATAGGTATTTTTATTGTAAGTTACTTCAATAAGCCGTATTACATCAAGAACAAAAGTATAGTTTTTAATTCAGGGACTGGAATCTTGATGATTTCTACGGTTCCGGTTCCTATTTGGTTCCCAGTAAAACTAAAATTTCGGTTTCGGTTTTTTAAAATATACAATTATATGTAGTAGATGTAGTCAGCCTTGACACGTGTGTACAATTTAGTAACTAGTTATGCTTATGTACGAGCATAAGACTCTCTCTCTCTTTACGGATGTAACATGACCTCGGTCGTGCATATATATAGGGCCTTTGATGTATGTAATACTCACTTGCACAGACGCTGTCATACCGAGTGTACGCGGTGTGTGTGTATTGTCACAGTTTAATTGTCTACGTGATCGAAATACATTAAAAGCTCCGATCAGGTATAACATGTCGTCGTTCGTCGCCAATCTCGTTGAACCACTAAATCGTGATGAAGCGATCGCTAGTCCACAGAAAAACGAGTGGGAGCACGCTATGAGTGATGAAATTACGTCACTACACAAAAACAACACTTGGTCACTAGTTAATTTGCCTCAGGGCAAGGTTGCATTACGTAACGCATGGGTTTTCAAAACCAAATACAAAAGTGACGGTAATATCGATAAATTTAAGGCCAAATTGGTCGAAATACGGTATAGATTACCATGAAACATTTTCGTCAGTGGTCAGATATGAATCAATTAGGGCGATATTCGCAGTAGCAGCTGTGGAAAAATTAATATTACGACAATTCGACATCAAGACAGCATTTCTGTACGGAGAACTACAGGAAGAAATTTACATGGGTACAACCACCAGGATACGAAGATGGATCGAATAAAGTATGTAAGCTTCAGCGTAGTTTATATGGCTTAAAACAAAGTCCAAGATGTTGGAATATACGATTTAAGAACTTTTTGAATGCATTTGGTTTACAATGTACCGAAGCGGATGCATGTGTATTCAATGCATATAACAGTAAAATTATTCTGACAATGTTTTTAGACGATGGGTTTAATCGCTGCAGACAAAGAAGAAATAATAGATAAACTTTTGACAAACTTAGAGAAAGAATTTGAGGTTAGAAAAGGAAATTTAGATTATTTCCTAGGTATGCAGGTAAATATAATAAAAAATGGTTCTTTATTTGTGCATTAGACCAATTATGCCCGTAGCATAATTAATAAATTTAATATGCTGGACGCAAAAGAACTTTCAATACCAATAGACAAATCACATACACTTGAACAAAAGGAAGATACGGAAATATTGAATGAAGATATTCCTTGTAGGCAGGCAGTAGGTAGCTTACTTTTTTAATAAAAATTACAGTTTGTCTCGTTTTAATTTCAATAATGAATTCTAATTAATCTAAAAAACTGAAAAATTAATCTTGAAAACTATGAATAAAATTGAACCATAAAAATTATTACAATAACTGACTGAAAAATTAATGTATATTTAAAATAAATAAAAACAAAATAATTAAAAATATAAAAAATATAATAATTGACACATAAAAATTATAAAAAAAAATAATAACTAACCAATTTTAATAATTTTTGTCATTTACATTTATTTAGAATTTTTAATAAATTATGGTTATTATTTAACGTTTTTTTTTATTCAAATCCGTTTTTATATTCAATTTCGACTTTTTTTTATCTTATTCGGATTTTTTATTCAAAATGGCTTTTTAACTGATTAATATTTTTTATTCAACAAATCTCATTAGATTTTTATTCAACTTTCCATTTTTTTTTATCCAATAAGCTCAAATAAAAATCTTGTTGAATAAAAACTTAATTTGGATAAAAGGAAGAAAATTCAAATAAAAAATTTAAATTGGATACAAAAAAATTGAAAGTAGAATAAAAATCTAATGAGACTTGTTGATTAAAAAAACCTAAAAAATAACGAATTAGATAAAAAAAAATCTAAAAAAGAGATAAAAAACCCTTGTTGATTAAATTGCTGTTTTTTTTACCCAAATTTGTTTTATAATCAACAAGACTTTTAATTAAATTTTTTTTTTATTAAAAATGGTTTTTAAAAGCCTTGTTGAATATAAAATGTAAAATAGATAGAAATTCCAATTTAGGGCAATTCCCCAGCCCCCCACCAAAATTTTGGTTTAAAAAAAAAAAAACCAAATCTCTACAAACGAAAAAAATTTGAAAACAAACCAATTCAAACCGGCTACAAACGAACGGTAAAAAAAAAAATGAAAATTCCAATTAAGGGAATTTCCCCGGCCCCCCTACCAAAATTTTTGTTTTAAAAAAAACCAAATCTCTACAAACGAAAAAAATTTGATTACAAACCAATACAAACCAGCTACAAACGAATGGTAAAAAAAAAATTAAAATTCGAAATTGGGGGGGGGGCTGGGGAAATGTACCTACTAATAATACATCCACAAACATGCCCTATACGCGAGGGGCCGTGGGTGAGTTGTGGCCCGCCGCGGTAGTTTCCGGTGTTGGAGACCGGTGACTTCCAGCCCGATAATACTTTAGCCTTAGGTGAGTAGCTGCCCGAATAATTATCATTACCTATGTGTACCTATTGGCTAGTAACTATATGTACGATGTTTCTATATAGTGATAAACGAATTGTTCGATACGTATGGCAAGTTATATCTTCATATAATACAGTATAATGAAGATAATATGTTTTATTGTATTATCTGCCGACTGCCATATGACTTGCATTAACTACGATAATCGAATAATTTCAAATGGCAAAATGAAAATCGTATTTAGTCCGAAATCAATCTTTGTTCGTATAAGTGTGTATCGTTTGTATAATATATTAAGCGTATTTGAATACTTCACCATGGAATTTGTATACAGTGAAAAATCGAAGCCACATATTATTATCTACAATGGCTACAAATTCCGTTTTCATAAGACACTACAAGATGATGTACAGCGGCCTTGCTGTTTCAAAAATTTTATGTGTTTTATTAAATTATCACCTTCAAATATAATAGTTGAGAGTAATACCAATCACGAACATAGAAAACCTGACGAAAAAGTCCTAAACCGGCAAATAATGAGTAATTCTCTGAAAAGAAAAGCTTTTGTTGACATTTCTTGCAAACCATTCAAACTTATTCGCTTGGAATTGAAACATGGTGATATACCGACTTTGACTGACAATGATTTAGGATTATTAAAATATTAAAATATTATATTATATTCTAGAAACGCAAAGAATTATTATATTTATTACATTGTATTTTAACCAAAACAATAGTTTAAAAATGAAATTACTATACGGTATTATTAATAATATAGGTACGACAATTCTAGAAAATACGTAATATTAATAAATTTATATTGTAATGTTTATATATACTTGTACTATGTATAGTATATATTATTTATGTAGTATATAGATTATTGTATGGTCGCATGCGATTCGTACGTACCTCTCATAAAACCCGGGCCGCAACTCGTACGTTATTTAGTGTTTGGGCCCCAACTCACCAGCACCGACGCGAGGGATGGCGAACCTTTTGATTAGAGGTGGGTCGAACTCAAAAATATGGTCTCGAACCGAACTCGAACCGAACCTTGGTATTTCGAACCGAACTCGAACCGAACTTTTTAATCGTTTATCGAACCGAACTCAAACCGAACCTTAGTATATCGAACCGAACTCGAACCGAACTTTTTGGTGTGAAGTTGAACTCGAACCGAGCATTTTATTCAACATCGAACCACATCGGTACCATATATTTCATTACTAAACTGAACCCAAAATAAACTTTTGAATTAAATGGCAAATGAAAGCTTTATAGTTTTTACTTTATACTTTAAAGCCACAGTGTGGGGAAATATCTAGATCAGTAGTATAGATTTGTATGTTCACAGTCTTTTTTTTGTGTTACCACGGTAATTTCACAACGTTCAAGGGAGGATGTCCCCCTTGGACACAATAATTTTACCGTGTAAAAATTATGAAGAGTTTACACACTTTTTACACGGTAATTTCACACCGTTCAAGGGAAGATGTTCCCCTTGGACACAATAATTTTACCGTGTAAAAATTATGAAGAGTTTGCACACTCAAAGTCAGTTTTGTCCAAATATTTACAGTGTACACGCTAAATGGTTTTTTTTCTCAACAAACCTTATTACTAAAATGAAATAATTAATTTACAATAATAAAAATCTATTATTTCATAACTTGTGTTCTGTATTTAAAATAATTATTTCATTTTAGTAATAAGGTTTGTTGAGAAAAAAAACCATTTAGCGTGTACACTGTAAATATTTGGACAAAACTGACTTTGAGTGTGCAAACTCTTCATAATTTTTACACGGTAAAATTATTGTGTCCAAGGGGAACATCTTCCCTTGAACGGTGTGAAATTACCGTGTAAAAAGTGTGTAAACTCTTCATAATTTTTACACGGTAAAATTATTGTGTCCAAGGGGGACATCCTCCCTTGAACGTTGTGAAATTACCGTGGTAACACAAAAAAAAGACTGTGAACATACAAATCTATACTACTTAGATCAGTAGATAATAATTATTTATCTTTTATTTTATGTAGATAATTTTCAGCTCGATTATATTTATCTTCATCCTGATCAAATTCTATTTATCTATGTATGTAGTATGTACTATGTACCAAGGCTGGGCATTAACGAGTTAATAAGTTAAAGTTAAGTTAAAAAGTTAAGTTACTTTTAACTAAGTTAATTAACGAGTTACTTTTTTTTTTAGAAGTAACTTCTAGCTTAACGATTTACATTTTTCCCCATGTTATTCAGTAACTTAACGAGTTAATTAATTTTATTGGCACGTTAAGTTAATTTTTTTCCCAAACCACATATTATTTAAAATTAATTCAATTTTGTAAAATTAATTGCATAAAAAAAAACCCCGAAATATTAAATATATTTTCTTAAATAATAATTTATAATAATAGTAAGTTTTTATATTGCATATTCACAGAAAATATTTTATAACTATATTATAGAGGGAAATATCATAGGGGTAACCGCGTCAAAGAAAAATATAACAATTTACTCAGTACCTATCCCATACACGAAATATCACCTAACCTATACCTAATCATTATTAATATCATTACTTAATTACATTTTTATTCATTCATAGAATTACGGTGATAACTTGGCCCGTCGAAGTAAATAATACCCGTAGTAGCGTGGTATTTACTATTTACCTAATTAAAGTATAATACACAAAATTAATATAAGTACCTACAGAAACTAATTTTATTACTAGGGCCCGGATTTTTATGCAAAAATATTTGTTAAATATGCACATATATATGCACTCAAAAATTCAAAAATATGCAAATAATATGCAAAAAAATGTATTGTTTAAAAATACAAAAATTAAAAATATACCTAGTATTAAGTGAAAAAAAATACAATTTAAATATAATTTTTTTAAATGTGTATAAAGCATAAAAATTTGTATTAATTATTGAATGAATACCAATATGATGTAACAAAATGTGCTTTTAAATTATCAAATTGAAAAAATAATAATAAGTTGTAAAATAATGTAATAAAAGTAATAATAGGTTGTGGGGGTAAACTTAAGTTTGGACATTTTTCTTTAAAAGTACCTACACGACTAGGTACTTTTAAAAAACTTTTTTTGTGTTAGATATCAACAAATCAACATTTGAGAATTCATCCCTAATAGCTTCTGATAATCTATGAAGCCCATGGGCCATACAAGTAATATGGATTAGTTTAGGATAAAATACCTTAAGCGCATGTCCAGATTTTACCATATAAGGAGCGGCGTCTGTGACATACAATAACACTTTGTTATGCAATACTTTTTCAGGCCATAATATATACTCATTGAATCATTGAATAATTTAATATAATGAATTATATTTGTCGGGAACGTCGGCGATCGGGCAAAATCGGCATATATATCAAACTTTGAGTAAAATTTAAAATATTTTATCAAGTATTTATTAAATATGCACATTTTATGTAATTACCCCGAAATATGCAATTATTATGCATTTTGATGCAAATATGCAAAAATATGCAAAATTAAAAATTAACAGTAGAATCTACGTTTTACGAAACGTCAAGATATTTAATCAGAATTATTATACGTCAAATGTAGAAGAATATGCATTTGCATAAAAATCCGGGCCCTATTTATTACAAACATTTATTCAAATATTGTAAGACATTTTTTGATTTATTGAACTATTATGTTATTTGTAAGCTTTAAAAAAGGTAGGTAGGTATAATTGTTAATTTTATTTAAAAAAAAAAGTAACTTATTTTTAACTAAGTTAAGTTACTTTTATTTTCTAATTAACTTGTAACTTTTACAAGTTAAAAAAAAATGAAGTCAACTTTTAACTTTAAACTTAACTTACATTTTTCTATATTAACTTAACTTAACGAGTTAAAAAAAATAGTTAACTTGCCCAGCCTTGCTATGTACCTATTTATATAATTTATTTTAATGGACAAAAAAAAAATGTTGAAAATTAATAATATTATTCATAATATTTTTAATTTAATATTTAGTATTTAGTAATAAGTAACCAGTAACCAATAACACTGATAACTATTATTTGGAATTAACGATTAATGAGTAAGTAGTAGGAGTGTAGGACTCAGGAGTCAGGACCAATGTTATAAAAATATAAAATGTCAAATAATAATGATAAAGATATTTAATTTTTTTGAATAACTATATTTAATATTGATATTGGCCTTTAATATTGTTCAGCATGTTACGAACTTCGATTATTTAAATTATAAATTATAAATAGTTCAAAACTACAATACCAAAATAATTATCCAAGTCTATAAATAATTCAGTAGCACAAGAAATAAATAATAATCAATGCCCGTACAATATAGTGGTTTTAATTTTAATAATTTTACATTTGTAATATTTAAAATTTAAATACATGGTACATAATATAGAATATTGTATATTATACTATATAACAATAACTTTATAGATTATAGACAATAGGAGAACTAAAAATAAAACAAACACCACAATAAACATCGGGAACATTTTTAGTTCGAAACGTTTGACATATTAGAATTTTTTGCTGTTCGAACTATTTTAATTTTCGAACTATTTTGATTTTCGAACTTTTTTGTTCGAGTTCGGTTCGGTTCGGATTTTTTAAGACTTGGTTCGACTTTCGATCTCGAACCGAACACCTAAAGTTCGGTTCGATTTTTCGAACTTCGAACAGTTCGACCCACCTCTACTTTTGATAACTGCGTGTCAAATCAAAATGTTTGGTTTGATTTTATTGGGAGAATGTAAGTTCCTACACGAAAAAAAAATTATACCGAATACAAACTTTTTTTTTTTTTATTAGATGACCCGAGGAAACATAAGCCATTGGGTGGGGGTGGAACTGTGAGTTGTTGTATTTTATAGGTTTGATACACGTGTGTATGTTGTGGCAGAATTTCTAGTGCGGGGCACCCGTAGGTTTCTGCCATGCCCCGGGTGGGGGATGGCGGCACTTGTTCTACACCGTGACTTGCCTGAAGAAAAATTTGTTTGTTTTTGTGTTCCATAAAAAAAGTCCAATCAATTTTTTAATTGAATCTAGTCCAAACATATAATAAAAATTAATAATATAATAATATGTAGGTATGGTCCGCATATTATTTATGTATAGGTATAAAATAATAATAGTTATAATAATTATAATAATAGTAATAGAAAATATCAAATTTTATTTTTCTCATTGTGAAAGCTCAAACACCTTCACATAGTCATACGTACTGTGTAATTATTTTTAAGTTATAATCTGATATTTTGTTATTGATATAGTACCACCCCCCCTAGTATTTGGGCTAGTGCTAGTTCTGATACAAGTCTTACTACAAACGCTTGCGAAAGTACAAATAATATGTGGACCATATACCTACACATTATGTTATTAATTTTTATTATATATTTGGACCAACTACGTTTAAGTTGTAAGTCTTAGTCTGAATAAATCGTCAAGTGGGAACTTACATATGTACCCACTTACCTGCTATGTTTCGTGTAGGAATTTACTAAACCCAATTTTGTTAGTCTCGCGTGTCGCGTGTCACGTGTTAGAAACTTTTCAGACTTTTTTTGCTTAAAAAATAATTGATTAAACATATAAACATGATTTTATTTGTTGTAAGGTATATAATTTATTTAAACTTTACAGTATTTACTACTACATATTAATATAAATTCACAGCATTTACTATTTACTATTTACTATTTACTATAAACACATATTTTTTTTAAATACAAAATTAGTTTTTAATGAGAAATCTGTTGCTACATTTTTCCAGCTAACGAATTAAACCTGAGATTATAATTTGTAGATTTTAATTGAATACATACTGCACTGATATCTGTTCCAAAACGATTTCTCAATGTGGATTCAATACAATTCATGGAGGAAAATAGCTGCTCGCATGTATATGTAGAACCATAGAACATTATAGAAGCGAAACTCGATCAGCTGATTGGGGTATTGGTTCCCTATGATCTGAAGTCTGAACCTACGAAAAACACGGAATTGGTTCCAGCACCAACATGATGTTAGACCCGTATATTAAGAATTGGTTCCAAGACTATGGCAGGATACGGGACGCGGGGTCGGCACTAAGGCGGGATACGGGACGCGGGGTTTTCACGTATGCCTCGCCCTCCTGAAGACCGTGTTCAAGGCCGCAATCGCCTGGTTCGGCCAACACACGGAGTTTCGTACCCCTGGTAGAACCAAACATAGCCTATAATGAAAGTGCTATTTTTTTCATTTAAGTAAATGAATTTGGTAGAAATTTCCACTCCATAAGAATTAGGTTTTCGGTTTTAATATAACTATCAATTTCTCAATAAATTTTCTAGTTCGCTGATTAAATTAATACATTTATTTCTCCAAAATACATTTTAATGAAATTCTATTAATTCAATTTCCTATGGGAAAACTAGGTATAGTTTTCGATATCTAACAACTCAAAATAAGATGGATCAAGTTCATCATATGTAAAGGTATGTGGATCTATAAAAAAAAATTAAAATTGGGTTCCAGACATCGAAACTGTGAAAATCTATTAGAAAAAATTCAGTTGTGTTTTCTTATATATAAACATATTTTTTAGTTATAAATTTGATATCAGTATGACTATCTTTAAAGAGTTATGAATTGTTCAGCTGATTTTTCAAATGTGGAAAATATTTAAATTTTTCATTAGTATAAGATCTATTTACAATAAATTTCAATTTTAGAGTTACATTTGTACTTTCATTAAGACAGATTGAAAAATAATTTTCTGAAACCGAATCTATTTAAAGATGATCTGTTTTATCATTACTCATACAAATAATACTATCATTAACAGTATATCTACTAACAAGTAAATCGTTAATATGTTTTATAATTTAATTTTTTTAGTAAAATTTTGAAAAAAATATTTGACGACGTTAAAAAACTTCTTTTAAGTATTCTCCATCAGAAAGTTGCTGACACAGAAATGAAATGCAATGCAATGCAATGCAACACAGAAAAACTAGCGGACAAAGTATTAAATATTTTAATATATAAAATCCTTATTAAAATTTAATTTAGTAGGTAGGTCGATTTTTTAAAAGTTGTTGGGATTTCCTTTGAACTTCATCTCTTAACGTGGTTTTCAGTTCGAATGTATTGGCTTAGGTTGAACTTTTTTTCGAAATTAAACTTTAATTCACAAACATCATATTTTCTAAATGTGTGTAAAATAAAACAACCTTATTACCAAACTCTGTTACCATTCTTTATAATAACTAGTTTTTAAAAATACTCACACAAACACATAAATTATACACACCTTGCACATCACTATACTCCAGGGGTGGCCAAACAGTCGATCGCGATCGACTGGTCGATCTTGGACGATTTCTAAGTCGATCCCCATTGTTAGAATTTATTAATTATTCTTATATATTTGTAATTTAGTAGATACACTTATTAAATACATATGTTTCGGATTAACCTGTTAGTGTGAAATGGCATTTTCTCACATGAAAGTTATAATTTATAGAAGCTGAGTAGGTTAGTTTTAGACTTTAGCACAGCGTCCTCGCTTGGTCATGATGTGCAATGGCACGCTTCTACATCAACAGTAAAATGTTAATACATTTTAAAATAACTTAAAAATTTAACATGAAACACTTATTTTAGATAACTTAACACTTTAATTTTATTATTTATATAAGTATGTTTATTATTAATATTAATTTTTTTTTTACATTAGTCGATCTTAAAAGAAAAATTATATACTCAGTAGATCTTAATCAAAACAAGTTTGACCACCCCTGCTATACTCTGTTCCATCTAGAGTGAACCACTTTCGAGCACGCAGACTGAGCCGCCGAACAGTGCCCCCCCCCCACGCAATGGTTATGCGTTCTGTGATTGGCGGACAGTCATCGCCAGCCGTCGACCTTAAAGCTCTCACCGATGTCCAGATTGTGATGGGGATGCGAGGAAAAACCATGTTTTGGTCAACCGAGTCATTCACTCTCAGATGGAACACCAAAAAACTCGAAAGTATTTTCGCAGCGAGTCCAACCATTTCTAGCTCAGCTATAACACGTATGTTCACATGATCAATTTTTTTTCAACGTCTGGAAAGGGAATTTTCAAGTTAAAATCTATGGTTACTATCGTATTTGAATTTTTATTTAGGTACAACAAAATATAAAAATCGTTTGAGGTAGGGCTTTGCACCCGAACTTAACCCAAAACCTGAAACCTGAAATAACCCAAATAAATATCATAACCCAAAATCCGAATTTCCATTTCCATTCGGGTTTACCCAAAAACCCAAATTATTGAAAATTAAGTGGCATATCAATTTGTATGTATTTTTTGCAACTAACGCGATTAAGAAGATAAGAAGAAAATAGTGTAAGTGTGTAACGAATAACTCGATTTTGTTTTTGTAACCTTCAAAATAATAAATTAAATATTAAAAAAGATGCTAGATGATTTATTTTATTTAACAATAGGTATTCAATAATAAACAATAGTAATAGTGTTGTCTAACATTCTTAATCAAAAATAAATATAACGAAAATACGTTTAGTTAAAAATTAAAATATGTAATAAGTGAGAACTTCCTTTTGTAGAAAAAGGACTGAGTAAGTACTAAGTAATAAACTAATAACTAATAAGTATTAATATTTAAATTAATTTTTAATTTTTTTCATTATATTTACTTTAAATATAAAATCAGATTACTATATCAAATCAGCATTGAAAATCTCATGTTAATTGATGTACAACATGTGTTTTCTTAAACATAATTAACCCGAATAAATTTGCATTTAACTTTAACCAGAAAAGTGTATTAACCCGTAACACCCGAATTTTCTTTTAACACCCTAAACATGAAACCCGAAAAAATGATTGAAGTGCAAAGCCCTGGTTTGAGGAGAAAAACCCGGTCATAGCAGATAGCTAGGGGTGCCAACTAGAAAATTTTGCCAAACACAAAAACATGTTCCTAAAACAGTTCCCCACCGTACCAAAAACCTAACCATAAAACAGCTAATGGCCTTAGTTGCCGGGCTTAAGACCAATGAAAAAAAAAAAAAAAATGTATAATGTATAATGTATAATAATAAAGAAAAAAATATAATTTAATCTAGAAAAACATTATGCACTTTATGATATGCCAGTATAATGTTTTTAAAACTGGTATTACAATTTAAATTCTGTCGCCTAATCCGCGGCCAGATGGTCGGAATGGGTCGTCGTAGTCTCGGTGGTTGCCACTTGGGAAATAACTTTCGGGTTTTTTGTGTTTTTTGTGGCTTTTGTAGCGATGGTCATCGTTACTGAAATGGTCACCGTAGTAATAGGGTTCATAGTCTCTGGAAAAAAATGAATTTAAAGTTATTTAGAATTAAATTGTTACTGAACGTTTGTGTTTATTGTTAATTATAATTAGAACGATGTACAAATTTTACGTTTATAGTTACTTAAAACTACAACGTTGTAGACATTTTGCATTTATCGTTGTATATTTATTATTATATCTAATTGAAAACTATTGGTTATTTAAAACAAAACGAACGATATCTATACAAACCAGCGTCTTTGTCAATTACTAATGCACATTATAGACTAGTTTACGTAAAGAATAATCCGTTTTACGCTGTATTAGATTCTGAGTGAAACGATGAATGTATTGATTTTACAATGATGTGTGTTTTTTTATTTTTATTTTTTATTTTTTTACTTTTTATTTTTTTTTTGTGTCTGTTTTCTTCAACAGTAGCTTTTCTGATAGGAAAGTGAATCTAGTTGGTACTTTGGGGGGGGGGGGTCAAAAGTAAAAAATTTCTCAGTAGTTTTCACAAGCGCCGGGAAAAACAACATAAAAATTAAGGAAAAACGGGAATTTTTACGCAAAATCGGTTTTCCAAAAAATCGATTTTGGTTTTTGGTGTAACTCTAAAAGAAATGAACGTATATACATGAAATTTTATACACACTATAACGTTTTCAAAATATTTTGATTTATTTTGAACTGTTTAGGGACATTTTCATTTTTCCATCTTTTTTTAGTTTTTTTTCTAAAAATATCAATAAAATTTTGTTTGTTGGTTGCGAAAGCTTGAAAATTTAATACAAGGCTCCTACTATATTGTTACAATGACATTTGAAAAATATTAAAAATCCTTAGCTACAGTTTTTTTTTTATAATCATTTAAAGTTCAAAAATTGACAAAATGTGGAAAAATCACGAAAATTAGCAAATTATTTTGAGTTAAGAATTCGTAAAAAATTTTCTTTTTAAATCTAAAATTTGAAAATGTAATACAAGATTCCTTATAAGATTATCTACCTTTATCAATAAAAAAATTTATACCGGAAAGTCAAATTAAATTTTTATGAGCGTTTGAAATTCAAATTTTTACAACATTGGATATTCACTCGATTTCCTTTTTTTTATTGTAATTCAAAAACGAATTACTATAGATACATGAAAATTTCACTGAATGTTTATATTAGCATTTCCTATACACCATACAATTTTGAAAATATTTTGACTCTTTTTGAGCCGTTTACGGACATTTTCGGTTTTCAATTTTTTTAGTTTTTTTTTTTCTATAAATATCAATAAAGTTTTATCTGTTGGGCCAAAAAGTGTAAAAAATTAATACAAGGCTCCTGATATATTTTTACAATAGCAATTGAAAAATATTAAAATACATAGGCACAATTTTTTTTTATAAGCATTTAAAGATCGCATTCTGACAAAATTTATTAAAATCTCGAAAATTATCAATCATCGTAATTAATAAATTATAAAATGTTCAGTTTTTATAGCTAAGGATTGCAAATTTAAAACAAAGGTTCTCATAAATAGTTCATACTGTAACCAAAAAATCTAAAAAAATATATGTAGACAGTTATTTTTTACAGACATTTTAAATTCAAATTTGGACGAAATTACATATTAAAAAACCTAGAGTAACTATTTTAGTTATTTTGTTGTGATTGAATAATATTATTCGTGGGTACTTGATACTTCTTAAGTGTACTATTATGTATCTATGATAGGATCACGGTTTTTGTTGATGTATAACGCGTTATAAGTACCTAATGGATATTGTGATATGATTAATTTGGAATTTATTATAGGTACCTATTAATTATAGGTCAAATTTTGGTTTAGTACCATTGATATGTATAATATAATAATATGTCTTATACCTAGACTGACATACCGTCTCCGCTCAGAATCGTTTTTCTTATACAATGATATTATATCGTTGAATTCAAATTTAATATCATCCATTATACAGTGACCCACTTGTAACCTACTGTACAGCAGAGCGACACCCACTTGCCCACCTTTTTTATTATCAATATCAAACTTACCAGAGTAAAATTGATTATTTTTTTGTTAAAATTGGTGTGGTACCTATAGGTATATGGGTATAGGTATATGCATTACTATTTGGTAACTGGTGAGATAGAAAAAATACAAGTAGGTAAGCAGTGTTACATGCTCTTAACAAAAGACTATTAAAAGCAATTTAGATGTCATATTCATATATAATGGTATGGGTAACGAGGGTAGGGGATAATGACTTAATGTTAAATTTCAATTTTCTATAAACTAATTTAACGATTAGGAACTTAGTACTCTGAATAGGACTGTGGTTTTGCTTGAACTTTTGCAGTTAGAGTAGAACTTGTAGCTGAATGTGATATTGATGTGACTCCTGTAGCTGGTGTAGAATTTGTATCTCCATGACTCTGTAAAATATATATCGAATCTATAGGTTAATATTTCGGAAAAATAACTATAATATTAAATAAAATAATGTAGGTATAGCAATAAATAAAAAAAATATATAAAAACCTAGAGGAACTTTTTACCCCCTTATGTTTTTCTTCAATTTTATCTGAAACTAAAATAGGTAATATTATATGATAATAAATAAAGACATATAAAATAATCTAGACAAACTTTATCTACCTTTTGGTTTGCTGTCCTCTAAAAATATATTAAAACTAGATTAATATTATTGCAACAATGATGTGTTAAATTTTAGATTGTGTTGAAGTTTTCGTCGAGTGGCGGTCAGACAAATGGTCAGACGCTGTCCCCACTACGGCGACGCGTCGGGCGCTGCAACGGAACAAAGCCACGCACATGCGCACAACTGGGCCGTCGAGTCATCATCTCATTCTGAACAGAGTATACGGAGTGTCGTAAACTGATATATTGGACAACCTCAAATAATTCGCTTGTAATACGCGCATCTCCCATATATATATATATATATATATATATATATATATATATATATATATATATTTAACGTAGCATGTGAAAAGCGTTTTCCGTTAATAGTTATTAAATAATAGGCAAAAATCTTACTCTTATACGCGTATAAACATGTATATATGAGCGTACGGTCGGTCGGTCTCCGGTGTCATTTCTAAACGCGATTACGAGGCGAACGAACCGATTTCGAGGGAAAAGGGCATATAAATATCTTTAAAAAGACGTTAACTACACGGTTCGGGCACGAACGGCTTGCGAAAAGACGAAACAGTGGGAGAAAACGAAAAAAAATCCGGCCTGGAGCGTATTTCTTGATCGACATTGCAACACCTACGGACGGCGAACGAATATAAACCGCACAGTGGAGGCTTCGAGAGATCGCCAGATAAGCGAATCGAGTATAAAAAAGGGCGAAAAGGCTCGAAAATGACCGAAATCGTGTAAAATTAAGCTAAATTTCCGAAAATTTTAAAAATTGGCGAAATAATAAGAAAATAGGTGATAACGTTTTCATACCGACTGCTGCCGCGTCCAAGGTACGCGATTGGTCAAGCTATAAGGAATAGACGGGATCGGGCCGGGCAGACTGTGGCGATGGAGTGGTGTTAAATTTTTTCCTACACGAATTCCTCCATGAATTCCTTATAGCTACCGCAACCTCGAGGAATTAACGACCACCTAAAGTTAATTTTATAGTATAGGATTAAAACTAGATTAATCTTATTTCAAAAACTAGTTAGGTATTATCAAAAAATGTATTACTTGAACCACCTAAACAAGAAGTAAAATTTTTAAGCAATTTTTTTAAGTTTGATAACACTCCTGGTTTCTCTCCATTCCCTAAAAACAAAATTTTAATTTAATTTCTCTCAAATATATACAAATATAAAACTTAAATACACATGCGTTGTAGGCTGGTAGGTATGTAGTTTCTGCTTGTGAATGTTTGTTGGACCATACTTAATTTTTACCATTTTCCCAATTATGAATTAGGTGAGATAAGTAGGAACTATTTAAATGGGTTAATAGTTTCAAATAGTGTACACCAAAATAATATGTTTTAATATAGTTTGACGTATTCAATTAAATAATAAAATTATAAATATAATTAAATATTTATTTATAATATATTAGCACTTAGCTAATATTGTTTCCTCATTCTAGGATGTTCAGATCACCAACCATTGTTGTGTGCACCCAGTGGACTCTATATAAGAGGCGTATACTGTCATTTGTTCATCTTATAAACGCCATACAATTAACCAATCAATATGAATAATTAGTTTATACCTATACTTAATAAATAAAAATGTATAACACAGTCTAGTCTCGATAACTATGGAGATGAAAAATCGGTTCGGGATAATATGTATTATTCCAGATAATTACTTCAAATATTACTTAACCTAACCTCGAGGGGATTAAAGAAAAAATAATTTGGGAACTTTTTCGAATTATTATTGCTATCTACTGTACCTTTCATTTGTGACGAATTATGGAACACAGTCATTCCGATACATAGTACTAAAAGTATGACATTATACTTAAATAACGTTGAAGACATTTTTAGAGAAAACTTACAGTTTTTTCACAATATAACCTCTTATTACTTTTAGTGACGAACAAAAACTAAAAAAATTCGAGATCCACAGATTTTTAGAAGCCTTTTTGTTTATTCAGTTTTTGTACCTACCTACTGTTGATGTTATAAATACCATGTTTTCAACGCAGCTGGTTCTTGTCGTGATAAAATTAATATTGTGCCATTTATTTTTTTTCAATCATGATATAGGGTGTTGACAAAAGACGTAGACTTTATATTTGGCTAATTAATGAATTTTCTCCTATGATAGATTGCAGCACTCCATTACGATATTACATAATATACATAACACTATATGGCCTAGACTAGGGGCGGATCCCGGTATAATTCATAGAAATCGTATTTGTTCTCGAATAAAATTTAAAAAAAGTAATACAAACCTGCACAAACTTATAAGTTTCATTTAACGTTAGGTATACTATTGTACAATTTATTGAAATATGTCTTTATATTACTGAATATATTGTATATTGTGAACATTATTTAAAGCCAAACTATCATTAATAAATTGAGTGGTGCAATTCAAATTAAAAAATACGTACCATCAGTATTGTAAAAAATACTTTTGAAAAAGTATTAAGATACTCATACTAGTATTCGAATAGAAAAGTATTAAAAATACTTTTAAAATACTATTATAAAAATATATTTTACAAATACTCACAAATACAAGTATTTTTTTTAATTTTATGCTATATAATATATATCTATATTCTACACCAGTATAGGTACCTATTATGTTACTACTTTCCATAGATTTTAACAATAACTATAACATGTCTGACTATTTAGAGATAAATACATGCGTTCACATATTTCATTCTGCATTCAAATATATTTCAACTAGTATTGATTAAATTTTAAAAGTGTTATTAACTTACAATTAATATGAAACTATTTTAAAATTATTAGATTTTCAGTTTTCATAAAAAATTCTAATACAGAAACTATATAAAATTCAATGTGGTATTATTTAGTGTGGTAACATTGTTATTAACCTACTTTTACTATACAAAAACATTATATTAGTTTTCAACGAAAACAGTATTATTTTTATTGATGTATTGTATTTAGAATACCATATAAATAATTCAAAAAGTATTTAAATACTTATATTCGAATACTTTACGAGACTGCCTACCGTTATGTTTTACTTTGTTTATTAGTCATATAATTTTGACATATTATTATTATTATTATTCCTTTTTATTGTTTTGAATCACGGCGCTACATAGTCCCCACTTTTCCTTAGCTCATTCATCCTTCCCCTGCATCAACATCATTTATTGTCAAATGAGTACATCAGATTATTACAATAAAAAAAGGCTTTTCCCTCCTTTTTTGGATTTAAGGAGTTTCATTGGATAAGAATAGTAAGACGTTGTTGAAAATAATATAATAATATATTTATTCTGATAAATATGTATGATTAGTTAATAAAAAAAAAGATTATAGTAGGTACCTATACGAACTAAAACACATTAAACTTTATTCTCAGCTCATTGCTTCATTGATAGTTAGCTAAGCCGTCAGTTAAAAAAAATTTAAAAGGATTTGAAGGAAGTTATTTTAAGAGCCAAAAAATATTGAACATTTTTAAATTTAATTTAAAAAAAAATTCAAAGTAGGCATATTCAATAAATTAAAAGGGAAAATAAAATAGTGTTGTACAAAATTAATAAATTAAATAATAAAATGTTTTTAAAACACATACGATTAACAAATCAACTATAATTATTATAATATATAGATATATATATATATATACTATATATATATTATATATATATATAGATCTAATATATATATTACATATAATATATATTCATACATATATCTATACGAATATTATTGCTTACATTTAAGATTTTTTGCAAACTGGTGATCTATTCAACAATAGACCACAGTTTTCGCCCTGTTGGTTTCTCTACTGTGAGTAAATAGTTGTGGGAAGTTAGTGAAGCTATTGTCAAAATAATGGGTCCAATGTTTTTACCAGAACCTACAACGGTATTGGAAAGAATCATCCGAGTGGTTTTTTATGAAAATGCAATTTCCGAACTTCATAGGTATGTATTAAAGAGAAACACGTAACTATAAATGCCCTGACAACAGTGAATCACGAAATGTTGTTACCTAAAAAAGTTTGTCATGTATATTAATTATCTAAAATATGGTGGTTTCTGACACAATATTAATTATACCTTTTTAGCAGACAATTTCGAAAAATCACTTCTATATCGACATAAATTTCTTAAGATATTGCAAAAGTTATCTTATAGAATCACAGTAAGTATTTATCCTCATCATAGGATTTATATTTATAGTTAAAAAAAATTTAAAATTATATATGTTTAAAATGTAACATGCAATTATATTTTACTAATAAATTTATACTCTAATATAATATATCATAATATCATATATTATAAAAAATAAAATTACAATTTAGTATAATATATGATTGAAATAAATATAAAATATAAAATACCGCCGATAGCGGCGGTAAAATTCGGGCATGCGGCGGTTTTTGAAATTACCGTGGCACGATATTTTACCGCGGCCGTTTTACCGCTGCAGTGTGTGGACTCTCATAAGAACGCACGTGTTTTATTTTACGGCCACCGCACCTCCACCGCCACCGCCACCGCTGCAGTGTGTGCGGACCTTAATGATTCCGAGAATAAAATTGTTCCGAGAAGTTTATTGATAAAAATCATGGCTAAATAAGTATTTAGTCATGATAAAAATAATTGCATGCATCGCGCGTACCCACGATTATAAAGAAGTTCTTTATAATCATGCGCGTACCCCAATACTCCTATCCATATACATAAATGTGAAAATGAAAACCTTTGATGCATATGTTCTCGAATACCACTGAACTGATCGTTATGATTTATTTTTTTAAAATTGAAGGGATCATTTCGGAGAAGGTTTATGGCATTTGATTGATTCTCTAATCTAATAAACAAAGGAGTTATCAATTATTATAAATAATGGCCTGTTACGTTGCAATTACGTATATACGACGGCCCGTGGGTTTCCAGCTACCTGTAACCTATCATTTTTGTCCAAAGGTCAACGATAAGCCGGTTTGTCCATAAAAATAAATAAAATAAGTAATAACCCCCAAATATATTAATATATAAATATTAAATACTCCTAAAAATGTGGGATGATCAACTATGACTTCAATACTATTTTAGGTACACTGTATACAAATTTTTTTTCAACTACAAAGCTGTACTAATATAGGCTACCAATATATTTTATCTCCCTCCTCAATGGGTCCGCCATCTACCCCAAGTAGATTGCCTACCTGATAATATACTGTTTGCATTACCATATGAGAAACTCACGCGTGATGACTAAAAATTAAAATTTAATATGATTTTGCTTCCATACCTATGCAGAGCGAATTACACCCAAAAGGGTTAAAATTGTTTTTTTTAATTATCGGATTTTAGTACGGTTAGGTTAGGATTTTGTATTAATTGATTATTTTCATCCATCGTAGGTGGAATTAAGTGAAAACGACAAACTTGGTATAACTTTGATACTTTAGAGCAGGGGACCCCTGCTTTAGAGTTAAATCATACACATACGTACAAACAGCACGGGGTCCGCGACCTACCGAAGGTAGATTGCCTACCTGATAATGTATTGCTGCGATTCAGAATTTTTATTCCGGGCAACGGAAAAGATAAGATAAATTTTGATCGCCGTACACCGAATATTAAATAACGAATTGAACAAAATTGGAGTCATATAGAGTTGATACATTTAATGGGCAACGAAGTGCACGGGATCAGCTAGTATGCCTATAAATAGCTCAACATAGTCAAAATATTTTATGCTAATAATTGTATGATGTATAGAAAACATTCAGTGAAAATCGCATTTATTTAAGGAAATTTTTTTTAGAGTTATCTAAACCAAAAACTAAAATCGATTGTATCGAAAACAAATTTTGCATAAAAGTTAAAAAGGCTTTTGAAAACTACCTACTGGGAATCTATCCTTCATCTCTAGGTATATCCATACAAACCGTCTCCAACTCAGAACCGTTTTTCGTATTATTATTTCATTGAATTTAAATTTAATACAATCCATCATACAGTGAACCACTTGTAACCACTGTACAGCTGAGCGACATCCACTTACATGTTTTTTTTTTATTCTATAATATAGGTACACATGTCACATGGCGCCCATAAGAAATAAAATATTCACATAACCAAATGTTTTTTTTTATAATTTCGTTGGCTGAAAATGAAAAACAACGTTCAAACCACCGTTTTCTACCGACGGGCAAATACACAAAATTATTAATTATTAATTTAGTTTAAATTTGTTTGAAATTCCAATTCGGTTCTTATAATTTTAGCTCAATATATTAAATATAATTATTGTAAACTTTGCAATATCACGCCTACTCCACCCTACGGAAGGGACTGCAAAATCTTTTCTGGTTACGAAAGCCATCTCAAAGGTAAGCGAGTATTGAAGTTGTAATAAATTAAAATTATTTCTTTAAATGTAGGTACCTAAGGTATAACTACTTTTTTTTGGCATAAATTCAGTTTAGCTGCCAAGCGATTTTTAAAAAATGTTTCGGGAAATCTATGTACCTATTTCAATGAGTTAAGAACAGTGGTGCAATCGAAATTTTCAGTCGGACTTATTAGTTTAGAATTTTTAGCTTTTCGAAATCCGTGAGGTTCCGTATTCCCATGGGTTTCTTTCAAATTAAATTACTATAAATTAAATTAAATTACCCAAGAATAAAATAAAAAGTAAGTATGACATGCGATTTCCAAATCTACCAATACCTATGTTGAGGATGTATAAACTCAAATTTTGAAAAAAAAATCGCTTAGAAACTAAACTGCATTTGTCCTAATATTTCATAATTTCATCCATTAGTTAACTCTTAGGAAAATCGTTAGGAAAGTCAATGTAGATTTCTTTATGGGTAATAAGAGTGAAATATTATTTTACTCAGTTATAGTAAAATGTGTTTACTGTACATATATATATTGAATTCTTGAAATAATTTAGTAGTTATGATAATAATAGGCAGTGCTTGAATTGGAAAAAAAATAGAAGGGGGATGCAAAAGTATAAAAGATATGTGCAGTGGTAGCATATGTCCCCCTCCCGCTACAATGACATTTTACACCATACACCAATAAACCTAACCTAACCCTGATACTATCATAGATATATAATATAGTGTACTTAAGAAGTTTCAAGTACCCACGAATAGTATTATACACTCACAACAAAATAACTAAAATAGGTATGCTAGGTTTTTTAATATGTAATTTCGTCCCAAATTTGAACTTAAAATGACCATAAAAATAAACTGTGCTTGTGTATTTTTTAGATTTTTTGGTAACAGAATTAACTACTTACGTGGAATCTTGTTTTAAATTTTCAATCCTTAGCTATAAAAACTGAACATTTTATAATTTATTAATTACGATGATTGATAATTTTCGAGATTTTGATAAATTTAGTCAAAATGCGATCTTTAAATGCTTATAGAAAAAAATTGTGCCTATGTATTTTTAATATTTTTCAATTGCTATTGTAACAGTATATCAGGAGCATTGTATTAATTTTTTACACTTTTTGGCCCAACAGATAAAACTTTATTGATATTTATAGAAAAAAAAAAACTAAAAAAATTGAAAACTAAAAAGGTCCGTAAACGGCTCAAAAAGAGTCAAAATATTTTCAAAATTGTATGGTGTATAGGAAATGCTAATATAAACATTCAGTGAAATTTTCATGTATCTACAGTAATTCGTTTTTGAATTACAAATAAAAATCAAATGAGAAATCGAGTGAATATCCAATGTTGTAAAAATTTGAATTTCAAACGCTCATAAAAATTTAATTTGACTTTCTTATAGAATTTTTTTTTTTGATAAATGTAGGAAATCTTATAAGGAATCTTGTATTACATTTTCATATCTTAGATTTAAAAAGAAAAATTTTTATGAATTTCTAACTCGAAATAATTTGCAAATTGTTGTGATTTTTCCATATTTTGTCATTTTTTGAACTTTAAATGCTTTAAAAAAAAAAACTGTGACTAACGATTTTTAATATTTTTCAAATGCCATTGTAACAATATAGTAGGAGCCTTGTATTAAATTTTCAAGTATTTTTACTCAACAAATAAATTTTTATTGATATTCATAAAAGAAAAAAACTAATAAAATTGGAAACTGAAAATGTCCCTAAACAGTTCAAAATAAATCAAAATATTTTGAAAATGTTATCGTGTATAGAAAATGCAAATAGAAACAACCACTGAAAATTTCATGTATCTACGGTCATTTGTTTTAAAGTTACACCAAAAACCAAAATCGATTTTCTCGAAAACAGATTTTGTGTAAAAATTCCCGTTTTTCCTTAATTTTTCTTTTGTTTTTCCCAGCGCTTTTGAAAACTACTGGGAAATTTAAATTTTAACCTCCCCAATGCACCAACGATATTCACTTTCCAATCGAACAAGATACTGAAGTTGAAAATCGAAGCATTATTTCGACTACTTACCGTGTACACAGACACAAAAAAAAAATAAATAAAAAAAAAAAAAAAAAAACACACATCATTGTAAAATTAATACATTCATCGTTTCATTCAGAATCTAAAATAAAAATATTTCCATTAATTTAGTACAATTTTTAAAATGATTCCCGTCCCCAGCGTCCCATTAAAAGAAATTAGAAGGGGTACACTAAAATATTTTTAAAATAGAAGTGGGACTCCGTCCCCCCGCGCCCCCCCCCCAATTCAACCACTGATAATAGGCGTATACTATACCTATAAACTAAAAAATAAAATATAAAATGAAAATAATATATTTTTTATTTATTTAATATTATCTATTACATTTGTTCTGATGTTAATTTAATAACCTAATAAAAACAGTCTAGATACATATTTTATAATTTTATAACTTTCTCCTAGATTGGAGATTTGAAAATAAAGTGATAATTTCTTCAAAATCTGCTTTACGTCGGTACTTGTAATTTTAGATTAAATTGTCATTATTACTAACACAAAGCATCTATTGGCTCATAGTTGAAGATGTTGAACTTAAATTATTTTGTAATTATTAATATTATTTTCCGACTAATTGATGAAAACACTATACATTTTTGAGCTATAATAATTGCTTTTAACAGAAGGTTATAATAATATTTTAAATATATAATAATATACATTTATTTATTTTTTAATACAATTAATATGTTAGGTTAGGTTAGTAGGTACACAATAATAATATTATGTCAATTCTCAATATATTCAAGTTAAATTCCTATTGTATAGACTATAGAATATAACTACTCTGCAAGTCGCCCAGAGAATCAACCGTTTTAATACCGTAATATAACCAATATACCTACCTACCTACCTACCTATAATACTATAGTATTATAGGTTAGGTTAGGTTAGGTTATCTAACCTATAGGTCCGATACACGATATTAGTGCTAAACTTTTAATTTATTAAATACCTACAACACAATCAGTGGCGGTGCATCGTAGATATTTTGTTTTCGAGGGGTTTAAGTGGTTTTAAGTGGAGCACCGCTTATATACACCATAATGAATGTGGATTGTTTCGATCGTAATTCGTAGGTAATCATTAGGAATTAGACGTCGGATGAGTTAAAATTGACAAATATTGAAATATGCATTCATTTACATAAATCGTTTCACCTTTCAAGTTAAAAATACCTATCGTATGAGGTATAAAACATAATATATCGGTACCTAATAACAAAAAAATATTCATAATATACTATCAAAAATTCATAATTTCAACAAATAAAATCACTACCTAATACATATACAAAAAAAAAAAAAAAAAAAAATGATAGGATTTTTAAAGATCAAATTAATAAATAAAATATG